>JBBPKA010000010.1:0-328321 GCA_038088995.1 Guyanaporus albipodus
ATCGCGACGTCGACGTCGTCGTCGCGTTGAGACTCCTCTTCCCCACCATTGCCGCCACCGCAGATCTCGCCATCCGCACAGTCCAGACCATCGTCGCCCGCTGTGAGAAAGAAGTTGCACAGCGCAGCGAACGTGGGACACGTCGTGAACACATCGTGCGGGATGTCGGGCCTACCTAGCGCGACCCTCAACGCCTGCTGCGCCTCGATCGACCCGAGCGAGTCCAATCCGAGCGACCCGAAATCAGCGTCGTCCTTGATCTCCCCGCTGTCCGCCATCCCGAGCACTTCGGCCATGATCTGCCGGATCCGCTGCTCCCCGCCAACCACCTCGTCGTTGTCCATCACCAGGTGCTTCCTAAACATACCGCTGCCTTCTGAGACGAGCGTCTGCGGCGAGGCCGGCCCGCTGCACCCCGTATAGAACTCCTCTCCGTCACCGCCTTCCTCCGTCTTGTCAACGACGCCCGGACTGTTCGGACAGAGCATCGTGCTTAGCGTGTTGGAACGCGACCTGCCAAAGATGACGCTCCGCGGCGAGGATGGAGTGACGATCGAATTGGAGTCCGTGCGCGTGCGATTCCGAATCCTCCCTGGGTCCGCCGCGATAGCTAGACCGCGATGAAGGCTCGTCAGGCGCACCCTCCGAAACTGTGCGCCGCGCACGTGTGCCACCACGATGGGTGGGTCGTCGCCCCTGTGTCGCACGGCGACAATGTCGGCGGTGACCACCTCGCGGGATGAGAGCCAGTCGTTGGTACAGTAGATCGTGTGTCGCCCCTCCCTATCGACGGCGTCACGCAGTACCTTGAGCGAACCGACGCCGCCACATATATATGCATCCGACACGTCGCCCCTCAGGTTGACCATGAAACCCGCGACGTGAAGTAGCGTGTCGAGAAAGAGAGGCTGGGTGTCCAGGGTACCCGACAGATCAGTGCTGGCGATGCCAAACGTACCATCACCACCGACGGTGAGCGACCGAATGGTATGATAGTCTTTGGCGTATTCCACGACCCGAGGAAAGACCACCTCGTACGCGGCCCGCGTGTTGAACACCTCTGGGGTCTCGCCCCGGAACGCCAGCACCTCCGCACGACGAGCGACGTTGGGCAATTCGAGAACAAGATTGGACGTCGTCTCTCGCACGGACGAAAACCGCAGATCGCCGTACACGTGCACGTGTTCTTCCCGCGACGATTCCAACCTCGAGGTGATGCTGAACGACCCTGTCCCGTCCTCATGGACGGTCACGTGTGTGCGAACGATCAAGAGAACATCTCGAGAAAGCACGAGGGGACGAGAAAACTCCACGGCGCGCAGGACAGGCATGCATCTTCCGAAATCCAGAGTCATGTACCGTTGCGCGAGGACCGCACCGGCGAGTACTTGCTCCAAGTACACCGACGCAGGACACAGCGCATAACCACCGACCTTGTGTCCCTCCATGTAGCTCGCCAAGCAGGAGATGGGTGTTTCAAAGATCGCCGCGTTTCCATTCTGGCGAGACGGATATTGAAACCAGGAGGACAACATCGGATGCTCAGGGATCTGAGGCCGAGACGGTGGCTCTGACACCGCGGGGAGAACACGTTGGTTAGTAAGCGGCACCCAGAACTTGTGCGCGTCGAACGGATACGACGGTAGATCGACACAAGCGCAAGTACAACGCTCGTCGAATATGCGCCGCCAATTCACGGGAACGATGGTTCGGTACAGTCGAGCCAAACTGCCCGTGAGCGAGGTCCACACGGGAGTGTCCCGAATCAAGGACGGAAGAGAGTTCGTCTCTCGAGGTCGCGACAGCGTCGCCTCGACCATAGGCAAACAAATTGCATGCGGCCCGACGTCGATCCACGCATCGATCCGGCAGGCGTCCATATACAGCTCGAGTTCGCGAAGACCCTGTGCAAACAGGACGGGCTGGCGACAGTGCTGTACAAAGTACTCGGCTTGGAACGTCGTGCCGTCACCCACGGGAATGACAGATCCGTATACGTTCGATGCAATGGGAATGGACGGAGGATGGACCGAGAGCGTCGCCACATGATCCCTGAGATCGTCCAGGATCGGATCCATAGCGGACGAATGGAAGCCGAGCGAAACTTGGAGAGAGACCGTCTTGACGCCGACGCACGCCAGATGGGTCGCAAGCGACTCGAGTTCTCCGTCGGGGCCCGAGACGACACAAGACGACACCGTGTTCACGCAAGCAATCGTCACGTTCGGAAAAGACGTAGAGTCAGTCAGAATCTCCCGTATCCGCGCGGAAGAGAGACCGATGGAAAGCATTCCGGTCTGCCCGACGGCGCACGCCCGAGACATCAAGCGGGCCCTTTTCGCGACAATGGATAGCGCGGTCTCGATCGACAAAATGTCGGCTGTCACCATCGCGGCGTATTCTCCCAAACTGGAAACAAGCGTTCAGTGCAGGTTCGCAAAGGAGGACGGCAAACTGGGGACGCACCTTTGCCCGATGACGGCGGCGGGGAGCACTCCCCAATGCTTCCAAAGCGTAGCAAGCGCAAACTCGACAGCGAGGATGGCACACTGGTAAGCCTCGAACTCTTCGTCGGCCGTAAACACATGATCGGACGCCTCTGACGAGATGATGGGAAGGACGCCGGGATAGCCGAGAGAGAGCAGGCACCGCTGACAACGATCGATAGAGCTCCTGAAGACCGATGACGTGGCGTAAAGGGAACTACCCATGTGGAGATACTGACTTCCCTGCCCGGAGAAGACAAAGATCACCTGACCCCCGTGCGGCTCGACCTGGGTGACGGGTGCGGTTTCCAACGCTCGGATGAGTTGGTCTCTATCCCTCGCTGCGACTCCTAGTCGGAACGGGTACTGTTGACGGCGAGCAGTAGCGGTGTAGGCAATGTCGCTCAAGGGCACGCCCTGGTGGCGAGCGTCACCGAGCCACTCTATGTATTGCGACCGCAAGCGCTCGAGTGCGCTGGCCGATTTGGCTGAAATGCCGAACACGAAAGAGGAGGCACAAGCAGGTGAATCAGGTTTGATGTACTCCTCGAGTACGAGCGCGCCATTCGACCCGGCCGCGCCAAAATTGTTGAGCACAGCGACCCGAGGAGAGGATGTGGCAGCCCACGGGATCGGAAGAGTGTCGATGACCGTGTTGTCCGCGTCCAAGGGAGCGATGAGGGGGTGGAGTGTCTTCAAAGATATCTGGGCGGGAATGGCATTGTGTCGTAGCATCAACAACAGCTTGCAGAGTCCTACGGCCCCAGAGGCGGCCTCGAGGTGGCCAATGTTGGCCTTGATCGATGTGACGTGAAGCGGGTTGTCTCGCGACCGCCCGGAAGAAAGAACTGAACGAATGCTGGCCAGCTCGCACGCGTCGCCTGCTTCCGTTCCGGTACCATGGGCCTCGACGACACTGACGCGGTGAGGATCGACGCGAGCGTTCTCGAGCAGCGTACTGAGCAAATCAGCCTGCGTGGGGCTGTGGGGGTATGTGATGGATGGCGCCAAGCCGCTCTGATTGACTTCAACGCCCCGAATGACGCCCAGGATGTTGTCGTTCTCCGAGATGGCGTCGCTCAACCGCTTCAGGACGAATAGGCAACAACCCTCTCCTCTGGAATAACCGTCTGCAGACGCATCGAAGCTTTTGCACTGACCCGAGGGGCTCAAAAAGTGTCCCCGTTTGAGGCCGACGAACATCTGTGCTCGCCGCGTCACTCCAGCATACCCAAATAGAACGTGACGTACGTACGTTTGGACTGATCATGATGTTAACGCCACCCGCGAGGGCTGCATCACAGTCTTTGATCATCAACGCTCTGCATGCTTGATGGATCGCCACGATGGAAGACGAGCACGCAGTGTCGACCACGACCGAAGGACCACCGAATTGCATGGCGTACGATATGCGGCCGCTCAAGAACGCCCTCAGCGTACCTTTACGAGAATGGCTAAATAATTCCGCGGCCTCAGAGAACACTAAAAGAAGACGGACCGGTGCTGTAGTGAATGTCGATGTTATCCACGAGATTCTCAGCATAGTCTTGCGTCGCCGCTCCGATATAACAACCGAACGTGGCGCGTCGAAAACAAGGCGTCGCGTCTGGAACGTACCCTGCGTTTTCCAGGGCTTCATAAGCCGTGTGGAGTAGAAGGCGCTGTTGGGGGTCCATGCTCCTCGCCTCCCGTGGGGAGATCTTGAAGAAATTGTGGTCGAAGTCTGCAACGTCAGCCATGAAATTGCCCGTTTCGACCTTCATATTGCAAGGGGACGGCTCGGCGTCGGTGGCAGAGCTCACAGGGAATCCAAAACGATCATCCGGAATCTAGATGGATGCGTCAGCTACCCTAAAGGTGCGTATCAGTCATCCTAACCTTTGAAACAGTATCAATACCTGTTTCCAGCAGCTCCCATAACTGGGCTGTGTTGGTAGCACCAGGCGTATGGGCCGCCATACCAATGATGGCGATAGGTTCTTGCTTTACAGGCTTAGGAACGGATTCGCCACGTGTATCCAAAGTCGCGTCGATGCAGCGCAACACGCATTCAGGCACAACTCTTTCCAAGGCGCGAAGGGTACTTGATCCAGGGCCGACATTGATGGCCAACAGCTGCACGTCGGGCGGAACGGCAGACGCCACCTTCTTTGCAACGTGAATCCAGTTGACGGGATAAACGAGCACCAGGTCGAGCACCAGGTCGACAAGGGAAGGGTGATCCGAGCTAGGCTTGACGATGTCCCCAGATATCGTCGATCTGAGGGGGCAACGGAGATCTTGATAATCTGGAAATTGGATGTTCCGTTTCTGAATGTCTGCCGAAACCCGGTCGCGCGTATTGGGGAGATGCAGGTCTGAATGGTAGAGGGCATCGACGGTCGTGGGATGTATGGTGCAATGACGAGAGACAAAGGTCGAAAACCTGACCAACGAGTCTGGTCGACCGGATACGGTTACGTTTTTCTCGTCAAGCACTGCCGTCACGCGAAGGGGGGGAACTCGACAGTGCTGGGACGGTAAATGAGTAGCCGGTCGAAAAGAATAGTGTCACTCGACTCACTTTTTGTTCGAACCGGGCGATGTGGTACTCGACGTCGGCCTTGGTTAGGCCGAGGCACACGACACTCCACGGAAGTGTGTTATCCACAGGTTTCTGTTTGAGCAACTTTCTGGTAAACTGCAAGACGCGCAAGGCGATCCAAAACACTAAGCGAAAGACTTCGACGGCGATGGAGATATAGGAGAGTGGGTTCCGGGATGCAGCAACAACACAAGCAGGAAATATTCCAGAGGATAGACCGAGAACTCCGACGGCGTGATCGACATTGGATTGGAGGAGATGAGAGGAAGAGGAAGAGGTGGACTCGACATAAGACTGATAGCGTAGCACCTGTGTGAGGAAGAGAGAAACTCCAGAAAGGATGTGGTTTTTAATATATTTTGGGTCGGGTATCAGCAAGCGATGGGGAAGATCAAAATCAGAGGGACATATGCCACTCTGATCGAGTTCCTCTGGTGACAATGTAGCGAGTTCGACGAGAAAAACATCAAGGCAGGATGAAAGGAGGACGGAACCTGTGTGAGAGAGGGCGTCGCGGACGGCCTGGTCTGCGGCGTGTCTTAGGCCTGTTCTCGTCGTTCCTTGTCCCGCAAACACTGGAAGGGCGATCGCAGTTGGGCCAGGAGTTGGCACCTGGTCGCGAAGGGACCTGGTATAATTGATCAAGAGGGGCCCACGACTGATCAAGGCATCGCTGAACGGACCTTGCGACAGTATCCAGTGCCAAGGGGCCCATGGGAGGATGGGAGGAGGAGCAGAGGGGTAATATCAGGTTCGTGAAGCAGTGGTCACTAAAATAGTGGATTCGAACCCGAGGAGAGCGAGCGACTTTCCGCTTCTTGTCTCTTCGACCGGTCACTTCGAATGGGCGATGAGTGCAGTCTGCAGCTGTTACATAACTTGCAAGACAAAGTGACTATTACAACCTGGCCCCAAACGACCGTTGCCGACCGTCGTCGAGAGCAACAACGCCTATATCTCGCGAACCCCATGAACGAGCAGGTGGATACATACGACGATGACTGAGGCCTGTATGCGGCCATATGTGCGCGCACGTCAGCGATCTGTTGCGCTGATGGTCCCTGGCTCGAAGTCCAAGTGCTCCCATCGACATAAACATCAAAAAATTTCTGAGAAGGTCAACCTACGGGATTCGTGCGCGTCTGATCGCCTTGCCAATGTCTCCACCACCCCCTCGTCGTCCATAAGAGTCGAGCACGCACCGCTCGTGGTCCGCACTGTCCATTGAAATCATAATCCCGGTGGCGGATGTTCAACCAGAGAGGGCTTCTGGTGCTTGTATCGCGGTACCGCTTGACTCGACGCTGCACTGAGTAACTGGCAAGACGACAACCCCCTTCCATTCTTCGGATATCGTTATTCGAACCGTCGAAAGTACCAGAAGACAGACTCCAGTTCGATCGATGTTGCGAGCGCCAGTGTCAGTTGCCTGGACGGAAATTCGGCAGACTGTACGAGACCCTGAACATCACCCGACGCGGACCCCGAAGGTTCTCGTGATTATATAATCCGCATCAACCGGACCGGGTCACTCGACAGAGGACAGAGCGGGCACTACGCAGCCGACTACGCAGGGACCAATCCATCACAGGTCTTAATATGCCTCCGGGACGCCTACAAGGGATGCTTCCAGAAGATGCGCTTACTCCACCGGTTCTGATGAAACTTGATTTGCTCCCATTTCGGATCGATATCGCTTTTTTTACTTTCACGACGGGTATTGTGATGACCCCACGTAATTGGCCGCGCTATTTTGACAAGTCTCTATTTGCTTTTGCTGTGCAGGCGCATGTCGCTTGACGCTTACTGTCTGCCGTTGCGACCAGCCCCAAAGTCACGGACAC
This sequence comes from Guyanaporus albipodus, assembly GCA_038088995.1. Classification (NCBI taxonomy): domain Eukaryota; kingdom Fungi; phylum Basidiomycota; class Agaricomycetes; order Boletales; family Boletaceae; genus Guyanaporus; species Guyanaporus albipodus. The sequence continues at coordinate 6,915 of JBBPKA010000010.1, forward strand.
CAGCACCAGCGATAAGTGTTCCTATTAATATCATCATCATCGAAGGGAACCTCGGAACCCTTTTGCAGCCTATTCGGCCGAATCGGTCGGGACATCTCGTCGCTAACCGAACCAAGGTACCGCCGATCACGGGCCTCTCATAAAGGAGAAGACGAATCAATTAATCAGGCGCATAAGAGAGAGCGCTTACAACTCGTCCAGGCTCGAGTGGACACATGTGCGAGGTCTGTCAGTATCTCAAGGCGGGCCTCGAAACAGGGGACGACACTTGGTGGTGGACACAACAAAATCAGCTTGGAGAGAATCACGTACCGCGGGAGCAAAACTTTATCTGACAAAGGAAGCATGCATGTACGAGCCCGACGGTCTAAGTTCTGGCTGTAAGTGATTAATTAATCATTGATACGATCATGCTAGACCATTTTGCCGCTAGATTAACACGATAACGTTGATGAAATCAGCCAACAGAGACGATAACCATGCTTGGTCGACTGCGTTTTTTTCTTTATCCGGGACAGCACGGCGTCAGACTTGGTGACTTCTTGGCGCTGGAAAAAACAGTCGCCATCCACTGCGTTTTTGGCAGTGCCCAAGCCTGCACTGGCAGGGTCGATTTGAGGACCAAGCCAGTGTTTACCAAATTTATCACCCAAGTTTACGGACAACATTCGGCTATGTTCTCAGTGTCCGACCTCATGGTCTCATGGAGTCATGGACGGAGCCTGTTCTTCGCTTCCTGCTCCTTGCCCAGACTCTGGCATGATAAGGTCCCAGAGCATACTTTGTCCAGGTAACACAACATAGTTTTCTGTTGAACCGCTCGCTGACTTTGCGTTGAGCCTACCAGGAATTTGTCAGCCTGCACTCTGAAGCCGAGCATGAGACTCGGTGAAAACTGTTTTCACCTGGTGAGCCTTTCTTCATCCGTACCCGTTCGGTCCATCTCTACGTCGAAATTTTCATTCTGCTCGCGTTTGAAAGACGCTTGGCATTTTTGTTTTGAATACGGTATACCAAACATTGTTTTTTTTTTTTGCCATCCTTTCATTCACGTCTGAAACATGGCTTTTACTCTTGCTCACCCGTGACCTGCCCGCTGTCGCATATAGCGCTCGCCAGACTTCACGACCGCCATGACTGAATGCCCACTTGAACATCACACCGAATTATCCTGGCCGTCAAAGCAACCAGTCGTTGGGGATCTCACCACTACCCACCCTCAACTGTCGGTCAGGGGCAAGCAAGTCCTCGACCGTCTGCTCGTGCTATTACCGTCCCACCTCGGGCCGTCACTGACGCCCTACGCCTCTTCTTTCCCGCCCGCGCTCCTCTTTTCCATCTGTGACGTTCTCCAGCTCGACGGTGATCGGCCCGTGTTGCCCTCGGTGTTGAGCAAGCTGCGGGACTGGCGACTCCTCGATCCAAACTACCGTCGCAGCCGCGGTGGGGTCTATACACTCGCCCTTGACCTAGCGGGCCTCGTGGACAGCGCGTCTGCCTTTCCCAAGGCCACGCGCTGCCGCCTCCGGATGAAGTGGGTCAGCTCAGATTCGCCCAACGAGGCACCCCCTCCATCGCCATCCCCGCCTCGCCCTCGCGTTCTCGATGCGGCTCAGGAGCAGTACTGCGCACACACTCTTCGAAATCAAGATGAACGCCGTCCTGACACGCCGGATTCCGAGGACGCTAGCGCTGTCGCATTGCCGCGACGCCATATTGTCGGGTTCCGCAGTGGTTGTTCGGCGTGCCGGCAGCTTCGGCTCTCGGGTCGGTCGGCACCCCCAAGCCCGCACATGCCGTCCATGCCGCTAAGCGATATCAATCGCAGCGTTCCGCCGACGCCTGCCCGACGCACCACAAACAGGAAGACGGGGGTGGAGAAACACAAGTCGCGGTCCGCCGCTTGCCGTGTCGACGAAAACGAACCACCGCTGACCAAGCCGACGGCTGGCATCCAACATGACATCGGCACCAGCACTGGCATCACCTTCCCGCGTCAGCGTACGCCAAATTATCCCGCCCGTATATCGAATGCGCAGGCATCACGAGCGCCGTTCTCGTCCATCGCCGCTTCTTTCCAACGTCGTCGCCCGGGAGCAGACGACGACCGTCTAAATCGACCCCGCGAAGGTGATAAGCACACGCCCGGTCACCGAGTCGCTTCTGTTGATCTCGTGCTGTCGATGGTCCATCCCCCTCCGAACGCGGATCTTCGCCCGAACCCACAGTTCTACCGCACTCGGAGTTTCCCCGCTGTGCCGGCGCACGTACACAGCGTCGGAAGCGTCGCCGGTGGGGTCCCGAAACCGTCGTCGAACGCGATGGTCGGATCCCGATCGGACAAACAACTTCCATCCTTGAGTCGGACCCATCCCGCTCGTCATCCTACGACGACGACGACGTTGTCACCGTCCCCCGCGAAGACGCGTTTTGCGAACGCTCCACTCCTTCCGTTGGGCACCCGGTCGCGACCGTCGAGCACTTCGATACCCCCGCGAAGCCTTCCAAGCGACGCGCAACGCCATCGCTCGGTGTCCTCTCAGACCCACAAGCACTGGTCGAGAGGCGTCCTCCTTCCCTTGTCCCCCATGTCTCCCTTGATCCACGCAAGAAAACGGCAAACCTAATTACGTATCCTACTCCTTGTACGACTTTTTTTTTCTCTACCCTCCCCCTCTTCACTAGTCGCCCCACGCATCGATAAGGTCGTTGGTTAATTGTTCTCTTCTTGTCCTGTGCGATCCCGTTGTTCGATACATTCATCTTACGAGTTAGTCGTCGATGTGCTCTCTCTGCCTTTCCTTTCCGCTTTCTTTCTTGTTTGAGGTACTTTCTTTTTTTTTCGATCGCCACATGATGTTCGTTTCCTTTGGTTCACTGCATAACGACTTTGTGCATGACATCGATCTGGTATCATATGAGAGTGACTGTCACGGTGTACTCAAGTATGATGTGCGTGTCAACAATGCGTTTCTTTGCCAGGTGTGCACTGGATGTAGATCGCCACAGGCTGAGTGCATGAAGCCAGCAATGGCGCTTAAATTCTTGCGGTTGCGCTATGGGTTGCAGCCTCAACGCCACGCCACGCCATAAATGGAAGCGACGAGCATATCTGAGTGTGACCAATATAACGGATTGGAACGAGGGCACACTAGCTTTCGTCATCAGTATTTTTGGGGGGATGCCCATGATGGCAAGTCCCAAAGGATTGTCGCATATCCTCGACCGACCAGTCTTGTTTAGCGGGCGCCTGCTGGACGATTTGTAACCCCCCTCAGATCTTACACTTCGATGGTTCTATCGGGTCATTTGCATGAAATGGGCCTCATACGCCTTGTTGTACACAATGGGTCTGAAGCATCGTCTGTCCATCGCGCTCGAACTTTTGCAACGCCTCACCCAAATACTTGAGCCCAAACATCTCACCAGTGCGCTCGTACACGTCCTTTCACTGGCACCCTGCGTCGTCGATCTCCCAGTGGCCATATGTTCCCAAGTCCTGTCAACAACGGCATACATCATCGAGCGTCCACTTCGAGCAGGAATATAGAACGACAACGTACACGTTGAAAGCATTCCTGAGCACCCGAGAATGCCATCCCGAGGAAATAGGCCGGCGTCGTCGCGCAGAATTCTCGCCAGTCGCTCCCCTTGGGAAGATTTTCCAGGTAATGCTCGATGCGCTGAGAGTGCCACTGATGTGTATCCATGCCAAAGTCGACGATAAGAATGATAGCTTACCCTTTTACCCGATCCCGGGGACGTGCAACCCTACGGTAATCGTCAGATAGGTGGTATATTTGCAGGTCGGGGAAGGGGCTTGCCTTGTCTTTGTACCAGTTCCAAAACGTTGCACAGTCTGGCTCGTGCTGATTGATTTCCCATGTCCCAATGACAACACCAGGGCCCTAACAATATATTCATTTCGGAGCCTGATGTTCTCGTCAAAATCACCTACCCTATCTTCACAACTCTTTGGGAGGTACGAGATACCATGCACTTCAAGGGGCGTAGCTTTGCACGCCTCCACCCGATGCTCCCAGGTCGGAGGTAGATTCATGAGATGCGCACTATACTCTTTCGTTGCATATGTGGTGCATGCATGCGCCTCGATACCACCCCAGAACATGTTGAGCTTCTGGCGTTCTTCCTCCTCGCGCTTCTTGCGCTCCTCCACGATTCGATCATGGTCTACGACTTCACGCTGCCACTTTTGACGCTCGTTCGCTTGACGTTGACGTTCGCGGTACTCCATCTCTTCCCACTGCTGTCTGTGCTTCTGCTCCTCCTGTTGCCACACCTCCCGGACCCATTTCTGGCGCTCGAGTTCCTCGTGCATCCTTTGTGCGACCTCTTTCTTGTGTTCCTGAACTTCCAGGTCCCACTGCTCCCGAACGCTCGCTTGACGCTCTTGTTCTTCACGTACCCTGCGCGCAACCCCCTTGTCGTACTCTTCCTCCTCGCGCCCATGCTTTTCCGTCTCCTGTTCCCACTCCTTTCTCACCCGTTCTTGGCGCTCGTTTTCCTCCAGAACCCGACGCGCAGCATCCCTCTCATGCCATTCCTTCTCGAGCTTCCATCTCTCCACCTCATGTGAGTACTCCTGTCCCTCGTGCTTCCAATTTTCCAGCCAGAGCGCGTGATCCGCGACCTCCTGGTCCCAGTCACGGCGAATGGCGCTCATCGTCCAAGGATACGGCGGGCAGTTGACAAAGTGCATGCCCAGATTGCCGAAAACGAAGAGGAGCGCGAGGAGCCCGAACAGAAGCCCCGAGATTGTCTTGCATCCCTCGCGGGACATTACGCGCTGCGGTTTACCAGGGAGCAACGGAGTGCTCTCTTCGGATAGTGGCCTGGTGCAAATAGGAATAGGACCTCACTGAGAACCCAGTGTCGTTTGAATAAAGGATGGGACATACCGGTGGATGGCGAGCGGTCGTCCCTCCGAGTCTGCGCATTGCAGATCAGGATAAGGATTGTAACTGGGTGAACAGAAAGGAGGACATAAACGTTCGACTCGAGTTGAACAGCGAGAGAGAAGACTTACCTCGACATCCGTGCTATTGTATGTCTTCGATAAACCTAGTCGAGGGTGCTTGGGTACGCCCGCACTGAACAGCCAACCTGTACGATGCGAGATCGTTGGATGGCTTTTCAACGAGCGCGTACTACTTTGTGGACGTCGTTGCAGAAGAGTGGCCGCGCACAGCTTGTTCAGGGCAGCCTTTCGAAGCAACTCGATGGGCACGAGGCGGGGATAATCCGTCGATTTCCTGTGTACATAACGAATAGAACACAACCAGCTAAGCCCAGTGCCAAGACCCTACTAGATTTACTCCACCGGGTGCACAGTGGGAGGATAAGGGACGATAGATATCCTTTAGACTCGAGTCGAGGTGGGGACTTGAACGATGGAAGGGGTCATGTTGTGCCTGACCCTCAGGTTAAGATTCGATCATGTCGACTTGCAAGTTGATGGTGTTGCCCTCGGCTAAGTTGCGCGGAGTCAAGGTCTGACTTGCACCACCATGCAACACCTTCCCGCGCCTGTTAGCTTTCCGTTTGACGCAGATCTGATCGATTTTGTGCTCACCTCGCTCCCTGACATACGCAGTCTAGAGTCCTTCATCTTATCCTCCAAGTTCGTATACAATGCCTTCGATACCCGCCGTGATTCCATCCTTCGCGCTGTCGTATCCAACCATCTCGGCCCCGTCACCGCGCCTGCCATGCGCCTTGTCAGGGTCATGATGAACGTCGGTGCTTATTGGCGTGGTTGGCTTGCACCACTGCCGGTCTCCAAGCTTCCCAGCGAGGACGACTTCCAACCATCACCCTCGACCGACCGACCGAGCTTCGTCGTGACTATGCGCGAAGCCCTCGTGCTTGCAGCCAACCACGACATCGTTCTCGAGCTCGAAGGGATCTTTAGCTGGAGGTGATCGCCCCTTTTCTTTCTCCTTACCTCGAGCGAAAACGACGTTTGCATTCTAGAAAAAAGGATCCCAGGTCGTGCTCGAGTCGCCTCACGCCGGAAGAGTCCGATATTTTCCAAACAGCGTTGTACAGAGTGTGGTTTGCCTCCTCACTGTACGGTCGCCCAGCGCCTGCGTACCGTATCGGAAGCAGCAAGTCCATGCGCCTCGCAGCGATCCAAATGGATCTCAACCGGGAGGTACGCAGCTTTCTGCAGAGTTTTTCGCGGTCGCAATTGGCGCCGTTTTGGCAAGTGTGGATGTTTTTGGGAGAGTTGGCGAATTGGGCGGCCCAGGCTGAACTTTTCCCCAAGAAATGTCAGTGATCGTCTGGTGATTCCGTCCTCACACTCAATTTGAGCGGTGTTGAAGACAATGGCTCCTTGCCAGCATACCTCACCTGGTCCGGCCCCAGGACAACGTTGCGAGCCTTCCAAGGCAAGTTAACGACCATGGACTTGAAAGCTGTTGCTTCTTTATCTGCGGTCTATCAGCACTTTTGTGGCATTTTCTGCGAGACGGTGACGCTCAAGGAGCAATGCGGCGAAGTCTTGGTATGCCCAACTGAATGCTTTATGAACACGCTGACATGTACGCTCTTCGTGCCTTGATCTTCGTTACTATCGATGCTAACTCGGGTAGGTCATCGGTGCTCACGACAGAATTCAGGCAGCTTATGGAGCGAGTCGAGTACGCCTCCTCGTCTCGCGCACATGGCATGGCACGGACTCGGCTGACCCGTTGCCCCCAGACTGGTCTTACCTGCGCGGGTTGATCCCTCCTTCCCAGTTTTGCACGTTCATCGAGCTTCCGTGGTGGGACCCGTCCACCGACGCGGACTCTCTCACAGAGATCTGCCGCAGCATGCCTTATGCACAACTCATCCGAGAGGTGTTTGTCCACCGCTCGACAACATACAGGTATTGGTTGCCAGAACACTGGCTTTGCATAACCTGTTTCAAGAAGTTTATGAGCATTAACATAGCATCGTTTTGTTCCTCCCGGGCTCTCCCGGAGCAAGCCGATCAATGAAACTCTGGATTATTGGTTTCAATTCCGTCTTTTTTGTTAAAAAAAAAAATTCTGGTGCAGGTTTTCCGTCGACCACTGTTTTTTAAGCGATCAACACCTGGCAGGAGTGGTTATGTCTCCCATTTCCAATTTATAACAAGGGTAGCTGGACAGGGTAAGGGCCAACAAAACCTGTCGTCGACCACCTCCAAGCCGGATGACATGATTGCTGCAAAAATTCTGAGTACAAGAAGAAAACATAAAAATGAGGTCATGCCAGGACTCGAACCTGGGTTTTGGGAATATGGTATCAGAATCCCAAGTGATAACCGCTACACTACAAGACCATTTACACATTGAAATTTCAGTAGATTCTTATGATCTTGACAACCCCTCACGATCGTAGGTCGTGACTCCAGTGACGGACATAGAACTTGCAAGGCACGCACTCATGCCATGACCGCACGCTGTGCATAAAATGTGACAAGCCACGTACTAAAACAACTGGCCGGTTATCGCGAAAAAGGATTGAAACCCGCTCTTCTTCGGTTCCCAGTATCACCATATCGTTCGGAAGAGAACTCCACTCGCTGATATCATGGACAGAAGATCGACGCCGTTTGCGGCGCTGCTGATCGTCTTCGAGATCGGAGGCGTGTGGTCCAGACTGACCAGATAAACGTTCTAGCCGGGTTCGATCCGTGTATATGAATCTTCTTCCGCCAAGACTGCGCCGATCTCGTACACATTTCTGTGGAAGACTCATGACCAGGTGTTAGACGTGACGAAACCTGGCTCTCAAAATGTCGAGTGTATAGAAAGGGCACTGACGTACTCGGTTGACCAGAGCCGGATCACGCAGCCTCGCATACCATGCCGCGTCTTGCGCCCCAAACCACGCACTCTTCCCTCCCTCCCTCGTCTGTGTATCCCGCCGCAATGGCCTTGAGCTCCCAGAGAATTGCGACCAAACTTGCTCCTAAGTCGACGTCACAGTACAATCCGGGAACACGTGATCACGACGCGTCAACAGAGACCCCACGCGCCTCGACCAGTTTCCCAGGGTTGATCCAACTCAACCACACGACTTCACCGACGGCTACTCTGCAAGCGCCATCGACAACGACGACGACAAGATTATCTCAGACGACCTCAAGAACCAAGCCAAACGCAAGAGCAGCAACGTCCAACACTCATCGTGCAGGCAAGAGCAAACCCACGACTATCATGATCACGAACACGCCCTCGACGTCCAAGATAGCCCGCCCCACCCCGTTCACGCCCAAACGACCCCTCTCTGTCACCGCCAGCAGTGATCTCGCTACCCCCTCCGTCTTCGGCACCTCCAAAAAATACAAGGCGGCCCTGTCGACCGAGTCCCGGATTCGAACAACCAAGGCGCCCACGCTTGCCTCGCTCTCGCCCGTGCCGGGGACACCGACGAAATCTGGCGACGGGTCGCGCCCCAAGACGCCGTCCACACCGAGAGGCGCAAGTCCCGCACCCGCGCTGTTCATGGGCCCGGGGGATATGTCCATGTCGATGGACGTCAGCCGGGTCGATCCAGAGGAGGCCCTCGTGGACTTTGAGTCGCTCGAGCAGGCAGATATCTCGGCGGACATTGACGAAAGCCATCTGCCGTCTCCAGAATATGGCAAGGAGGATAAGGTCCTTGTTTCTGTTCGGTGCGTGTCTGTTGGTGTCCCCCCGCGCGAGCACGAGTTTATTTTATTTTTTTTGTTAATGTAGGATACGCCCGACGTCAGCACAGGACGTTTGGGACATTTCCGTTCCCAACGTTATCAAGCTTTCGCCGCAACATGCTAAAACAGCGCTGACACCTCCGCCCGAATTCTGCTTTGATGAGGTCCTCACCGGGTCCGAAAACAAGTCAGTGTACAACGCTGTCGCAAAAAGCCACGTGTGTGCTGCAATGGAGGGCTATAATGCCGTCATTTTCGCGTATGGTCAGACTGCAAGCGGAAAGACGTTCACACTCGTAAGCACATCGAGCAAGGCATTTCATCTCGAATACTGAGCATGCGCGCCAGTCTGGAAGCGAAGAACAGCCGGGCATCATACCCAGGGCCATGAAGGACGTCTTTTCTCACATCAGGAGAACACCAACACGCGAGTATCTGCTTCGGTGCTCTTACCTCGAGATTTACAATGAGACCATCTACGACTTGCTTTCTCCACCTTCTGTGTCGGCGACACAACCTGTGCAAATCATTGGGCAGGGGATTCTCGCACCTCTTCGAGAGGAAGTCGTTACGAGTCTCAAGGGCGTGCGTGAAGTGATGGAAAGAGGAGAAAGACATCGCAGGACTGCGAGCACAGATTGGAACGAGAGGAGTAGTCGGAGTCACAGTGTATTCAGGCTTGTGATCGAAAGCAGAGAAAGAGGCGAGGGTAAGGCAGAGTCCAGTGGGAGGCAGACCCCTGGGACGAGGCCACCGACACCGGGGGGAACGAGATTACAAACAATCGGAGGGAGGAGCGTACAAATGTCAGTTTTGGTGGGTTGCGTTCTCCGCCGGTGATCGAGCCTTTACTGAGAAAATTTGGCTTCAGAGTCTGATCGACCTTGCGGGGTCCGAGAAGGCAACATCAGACAAGGAGAGGACGCGGGAGGGAAAATACATCAATACCAGGTACGTTTTCCACATGCACTGTACCATCATTTGCTGAGCCACCTCGGCAGTCTTCTTACGCTCGGGAGCGTCATCAGTACGTTGGCGGAGAATGCCTCCAAGAATAAAAAGTATGCTTTTGTCTGCTCAGATGGAGAGCGGAAACTCACCTATTCCGCGCACCAGCGATCACGTTCCTTACCGCAACTCCAAGCTCACGCGCCTTCTTCAGCCTTCACTCTCCGGAGATGCTCGTATCAGCGTCGTTTGCACCATGAACCCGGACACTCATGCCGTAACGGAGAGTACGAATACCCTGCAGTTCGCGTCGCGCATCAAGCGTGTGCAACTGAGCGCGAAGAAGAGGGAAGTCGTGGACACGGACGCACTCATTGAGAGATACCGCAAGGAGATTGAAGAGCTCAGAACGAAATTGGCAGATCGCGAGGCAGACGCACCAGAGAGGAATCGACGGTTGAGTGCACGCGAGGTCAGCTTTTTTTTTGGGGGGGGCAGCCAGGTCAGGCGCCACGTCTGACTTTGGACCTCGTAGCAACTGGACGAATCCAAGGCGATGAAGGACCTCAATGCTCGGATACAGCAACTGACGAAGCTCATTCTGACGAGCCAGACAGTGGACGAGACAAAGGGGGACGAATCTCGTCCGACGAGTCCATCCAAGGTTGATTTCGATATGTCGCCCTACCAGGTCAGTTCCAATACGAGACACATCTATTTTTCACAGCAGTCCGATGACACACATGCAGCTGCAACAAGAGCTCTTGGCTGCTCGACGTCAGATCGAGTCCCAGGCGAATCAAATCCTCTCGCTGGAGGCCGCGCTGCTCGCCCGTCCAGAGCTCCCGCTGGACGCTCCCGAAACGGAGAAAGACAGACTGATCGCGGACCAACAAAAGTCGATCCGAGAGCTCGAGATCGTCGTGCGGGGGTACGAAGACAACCTGGGCGAGCCCCTCCGGCAAGTTCGCGAGGACGTCGAGCGCGAGTGGGAGGGACGACTGGCCGCGGAGGTGAAGCGGCGGGAAGAAAAGGAAGTGTGGGCGGCCGAGGTGGTGAAGCAGCTCGAGAAGGAGAAGAAGTTGCGGGTCAAGCTGGAGGAGGAGCGGCGGGCGCTAGCTGCGTTTGTGAGCAAGTTTGACGCGCTGGGATTGGGTGGGGGGAGCTTGCTTCCGACAACGATCTCGTCTGGTTCGGCGCTGGCACCAGTGCAGACGTCAGCGTCGTCGGCGATGGGATCGGGGAGAGTCAAATCGTTCTTGAGCAAATTTGGGTCGGGTGGGCTCGGGGTGGTGGCAGAGGAGATGGAGAGCCCGATGAAGGTCGATGTGAAGAACCAGCCGAGCTTGTTGGACCAGATCCCAGAGGAAGAGTGGAGTCTGATGGAGGACGTTAGCTTCGAGATGGAAATCGGCAAGGGGAGGACGGGGAGTGGGAAGAGAGTGGAGGGTCCGTTGAAGGAGGTGCTCGGACGCAAGGAGAACATCCCAGTGTAGGACACGTGCGCTCGTGTAGACGTATGGGGGTGGACGAAGGCGGCATGGGTAGAATTATCACTGGGCACTAATACTATGTACGATCGACGACAATGTTTTTCTATGCTGATTATATGTTGTTTTTCTCTCTGTACTCCAAATCCGAGAACGGTCCGAGTACAAAGTAGCGCACTTCAAATGTCGTTGTGTTCTGACCATGTGATGCATGATGCTTGCAATGGGAAGTTCGTATGGCGCAACTCTTTGACCGGGAGGGTACTCTGTCTGCATTATAAAAAAACGAGTGGACCGCTCTCTGACTGATTTCATGCGCCTGTTCTCACCTTCAAGTTGAAGTTGTTTTTTTTCTCCCTGCCTCTTCCAATGAAAAGTCATCCTCGAAACCAGTCACAGCAACCATGAGCTGGAGGGTCGGAGAGGTTTTACGAGGACGATAGCGAGGACCTTGAGGCTCTCTCGATCGCGGGTGTTCTGCTAGCCTGAGGTCGACTGACTCCTCCATACGCCTGCCAACACACTCTCGTCGCGAGTAGCCCCTCCACACGGATCACACGTCATGGGGAGGAGGTTGACGTTCTTCCCGGCAGTATTGAAGCGTCCCACATCTCTGAGTCCGTATCTACTAGCAGTCGCACAACACGAGCCCTTTTGTGAGTGGCTCCCACTAGCGTTGATTCTAACCCAGGCTTCGTCCTGCCAGATGCTCTTTTCCGGGTGGGCCGAGGCTAGGCGCGCCACTGACGTGTTCTGGGACCAAGTGGTGCTGGCCCCCATCAGAGTGGCTGGTGAGTGACTCCGCAAGAGCTGATGGCTTTTGGCGACAGTCAGTCTCACGTCGTACGCGCCTACGCGATGACTGCGGCGTACGACAACACTCCTTTGCGACGTCTGGTCTGGCCATGGTCCACACCTATGTACGTCGCTCCGCGTATGATGATATTGTGACTCTTGACGGCCCCAACCTGTGGATCACCGTCACAGCGGCACGCGTTTCGAGCTCCACTGCTTGCCGTCTACTGCACGGGGATATATTGCCATGCCGCCTTTGTCTGGCTGATTCCATTTCCTGTTTAGCTCCACCCGTACGGCAAGGTCAGTGGCGACGGAATCTATTCCCGCGCGTTTCTTCATCCTCGTTTGTCTTTGAAGAATCCTCCCTCTAGGGTATTTGAATTTCTATGGGCGCAGCTTCTCCGTCTGCCACCTATATCATATCTCAAAGAGTGGGCGTCGACTCGATTGGTGATGCGGCGAGCATGTCTCTTGCCAGGTTCCCACTGATCACAGTGACATCACATGCGCAACACCAGCGCGCATCTCCATTTGATGCGCAAGGATACCACACAAGGATGGCAGGTGCGTGTGTCATGTTTACTTGCACCGCGCTTTGCGGTATGGTTTGCAAACCGGTGCTCGTTGGATCCGACGGGAATGGTCTTTTCTACGGGCGCGATCTAATCTACCGGTAACAGCTGTGCAATCAGTACGTCTCACCTTGAGGCCGTCGGATCGCCGCATGGGCGTGACTTTTCCATGTCCGAGTATTCCCCTTGACCTCGAGAAGCTCAGATTCCGTGATTCGCATTGGAAAATGGGCGACCTGAACAGGTCACAGCGGTTCAACAAGGTGTCTCGCAGACCGGAACGGTGTATATGTTGCACTGTGACTTGTGTCACGCACGATCAAAGTGGTGGCTCATTGCCACTTCCTTGGATTACTTCTAGCCCGACCTGATCTCATGCGTGCGGCAGGGCAAAACAAGGAACGAATTGTAGTCGCAGTATCTCGTCCCTCGTAACAGCGCTGAGCTTGGTTGACAAGCACAGGGACAGGCCAAGTCAGCGACGGTGGGTGCGTGAGAGCGAGGGATGGGGCCCCACGCGGAGGTTCCTCCACAACTATGTATTTTCAGATACTTGTTGGTCAAAGGAGAGATATAAAACCCCGACCACCCATTTTTCCGCGGTCGTACGTCCAACGCGGACTCTCATTGTCCTCGCCACAGTACTGTGCAGAACTGCGTGAGTGAGGCATCTTCCTGCAATGCGCGCGCTGTTGCTCATCCAGGGACGCCTGCAGGTCATGTCCATCATCATGAACGAGGCGTGCTGCTCTGGTACCGAGGCCTGCAAGTGCGAGTCAACGCACATCTTTGTCTCCCTGCCGACAGACGGGCCGTGTCGTTGACCGCCCCATCCTATCGCCCGTCTCCCGCCTTACTTGCTCTGTGTCCTGCGTTGCCTTCCGTAGACGATGGACTTTCGGTTGCCCCCTGGAAGCGCTAGATCACTTTTATCTGGACGTCCACACAGGTCATGTCACCCTGATCTCTCCCTCTATTCCCACCGTGGTCGTATTCTTAGTGTGTTCGAGTGGCGTGGAGAGGGGAGTGCGGGGGATAAAGATATCTGTCTATGTATAGTCACTGTGTGCTCTTTCAGCGGACCTCGTTCCGTTTGAATCTGAATGTGTTTGTCGCCAAGCGAGGGACCGAGTAGTTGAATGTTGACTCATGTGCGAGCGAATGACGTCCTTCAAGAACTCGAGTAGGTGCTAGCTGGTGGGTTCGTGCAGGTACGATTACTATAGCAAGCGATCGGCCCCGACCAAAGCGTGCTTATATAATCGAAAACATTTCGCAAGTCGTCAAGTCGAAGTTGTACTATGCACCTAGTTCAACAGTATCGGACTACTCATATTGTCCTTCCAATGACCCGTGCCATGTGCAGCCGTATCTCTGTATAGCTACAAGGCGTGGGATGACATTCACATGCAGGAAGATCAGGTTTTAGTTGAGCACATTTATTTTCCTTTTATTATTTTCATCGTTGCGACTTCCTGAAGGCTACTGACTATCGGGAAGTCGGGCGATTATAGGAGGGGCTACGACATGCCAATCTACGGCTAACGTTTGTATTTACCTGACCTGCTAGCGCAAGTGAGCAGTTTTGCTCTCGGCGGTGGCCACCTCGTGATGACGACTGGGAGGGTCCCCAGTAGAACCATAATATTACACCTCGACTATGCCGCGTCGACCCTCACAGTCATTCCCCACTCTCCCTCTCTCTCACCATCCACTGGAATCTTTGCTCTAGTCCCTTCTTCCATGTGTTCTGAGGCCACCGACCTGACCTGGCATCGACTGGCTCCCAGGCCCGGCGTAACACTTGCCGTCGTGCGGTCCACAGAAAGCACCTTGGGACCTGGTCGGTACGTTGACACCGGCATGGACGAGAGAGTACTGGGAATGAGGTTGTGTCGTCGTGGTCTGTCTTCTATCCATTCCTCGCTGGAGCAACGTCATTTGGAAATGTCTCCCTGGGTCTGGTCTCGGGTCCAAAAATCCATCCATCGCTTCTGTTAACAGGGACCATGCATACTCTCGCTCTGGACCGGACACTCACTATAGAATAGGCCGGGGACATCTTGCTATCGGCGCGCCTCTCCCTGACACCAGTGGAGGCCCAGCTTCTCGGCTTCAAGGTAGTTTAAAGAAACGGGTTTGAACACATCCGGAGGGTACTGATGCGCTGCGCTCGTCGACAGGCGTGCTAGGAGAAACGTTGGTCTCATTGTCAGCAACGGTCCATGGTGGTCAGAACTGTTCCGCAGCCACTACTCTATTCGGGACAGACATGGTGCGTGATGTCGTCTATTTGCTCCCCAGGCCAACCAGCCATCCCAACAACGGCATGCCACTTACCACATGACAAGGCTTGGCAAGGTCGGAGACGAATCTGGAAGCCTCTCAGTGGTGCAAGCATACCCTATCTCCGCATATCTTCCGCCTGGCGCAAATTTTTCATCAGGGTTGGTGCCTCCACCTGCCCGCCAGTGGCACCATCAGGGACCACTGCGAGTCAGTAGGACATTTGATCCGTATCCCTGCCGTCCAGCTATCATGAAGATTCCCGATACATCCCCGTTCTGGCTGTCGTCAACTTGTTCTCCCGCACGGCAACGCATCAGGCGAGTGATGTATCGGAAATTTACAGCCCGATCAGTGTGCTACCATCGTTGGGCGTTTTGTGGGCGCGACCATGCCCGTTAACGGATCTCTGACCCAGAGGACAGGACGGGCATGTTCGATTGGTGAAGGCAGCTCCACCTTGGGTTGCTCTGATTTCCTTGAGGTTTCTAAATCGTCATGGGGGCAGTGCTTATCAGTGTTCGAAGACCTTCGCCCCAATGGACAGGTTCTGAGATGAGTCAACTCATCGCACTCTGACAGAAGGGAAAGTCTGATCCTTGGTTCGCTTTATCCCTGTTGGACGAATGTTTTCCCATGAAGAGTGTCACCAGATGTACTCGTGATTGGAACCGAGCAACGAGGTCTCTCATGAACGGAATGCTGAAGGCCGTCTGGGGATCTGGGTCAGCTAGCCTGTGGACACGCAAGACCATCGTAAAGGTCTCTTCCCCTTCGTATGCCCATGAATGGAGGTGTTTCATGTCGTATGGACAACAAGGGCTATACCGAAACTGACCATGGTGGCCATCTGGTCCCTCGACGAAATCTATCTCATTTTAGTTTACGCTAGGACCAACACGAACAAGCAAATCACACTGGCGGTGACTGTGGGAACGAGGGATATAGCCCGCGGGCTAGCTGTCAGGAAGTATTCTTGGCGACACCTCACTGCGCAAGAGGGTCGTAAACAGCACCAAATTCGGGTCTGCGAGACGTATAAAAACCCTCCTGTCTGGGCTTGTTGTCCTCATCAGTTCCATTTAATCGAAGCCAACTCGCTCAATCATCATGCAGACCGTGAGTCATGGGGCTTGTTTACCCGCCGTCGACGATTCGATGGCTGACTGACGCGCTGGTCGCGGAACGTTTTCAGATCATCTCCATCCCTGTCAACGAAGCGTGCTGCTCCGGCGCTGACACCTGCAATTGCCAGTCTTCGTATGTCTCTGTCTCGTTAATGGGTCTACGTCGCTGACCTTTCGTTTGCAGTTGCAACTGCCAGTGCGGTGACTGCAAGCACTAAATCCAAATAACAATGTTTATATCCGTAACAATATGTCGTTGTGTTGTCGTGATTCCGCAGAGTGGTCTGTGTTATTAGCTTGGATCCGTGTGCTTCTGCTTTTGGAGTCGTCTGTATGGCGCGTGCGCTATTGGGCAATCTGATTGCGTTGCGCATCGATTATCCTCAGTTCGAACCTGTGCGCCAACATCTGAGGGACCGCAGCGTTAGGGCGTTAGGTTCAATCTCATCTCGGGAGCGAATCAACTTGACCATAAGTTGGGTTGACCGCAGCCAGAGGGTATGAATTGGAGAACGCCGTACTGTGGAGCCTAAATCCAAGTTGAATCAGATCTTTCGTTGGGCCGTTGAATAGCTCGCTGAAGTCCTGAAAATAAAATGTCATGCTGACTCTCTGCAGATTTCGAGGAATCTCAAACGGTTCGATGAGTCTGTGCCAGTTGTTAGGGTGATGTGGGGCGATGCCATGCCATAGGGGAGGCAAGTCCGACGTTGGCTATCTCCGTTTGAACAGCGTGTCGTGATGACAACATGCACCTTCTCACCATGTCTTGTTCTCTCTGGGTTTCCACGCGTTGGCTGCTAGACGGTGGGGGCAGTAGGTGGCATGGGTCCGGGAAAGAGGAGCTACTGTATCCTGGTAAGGCCATCAAATTCCACAGGTCCGTGACCAAAGGTCACTGTTTTCGAGGGTGATCCCTATGTAATTCCAAAAAGTAAGTAGTATGGTAACAAGCCGTACGGACCACTACAGTACACACTAGAAGGCAAATTACTGGACCTGAACGTCTTGAACCCTCATTCTAGTCAGTGTGAGCATGCGTACGTTGCTGAGCGCTTGCAGGTACTTGCGCGCTCATCTTTGAAATGAAGTAGGTATCTTTGATTTGTTTTTTCTCATTCGGTTCAAATTATCCGTCTGTTCGTGCGATCGCTTCTTACCGCATGTCTTTTCCCCGAATTTTTGACTGATAAATTATGATGGATTTACAATATTGTCCGCTGCTCAAGGGCTCTGACGCTGATACATTATGCCCGCAGGCTGAGGTGCGGAAAAGGGCTGGCTTCATGTAGCTGCTCGGTACTTCATTACTCAGGCCCATGACTGACGATGACCGGGAGGGTACCCCCAGTCGAACGAGTGAGGACCACACCGTCTCACAAATTCAAAATCCGCTAGCTAGGATCATTTTCCTTCGTCTAGTCTTTGTTGTTCCTTCTCCTCCCTCTGAAAAAAATAAATAAAGAATAATCATTCGGCCTGGTTACACTCGACTTGCCTCATGACGGTTCTCGTCGTGGTCGTTGCCCAGTTAAAGACATTCTCAACTCCAAATGTCCGAGTCTGGTTGCTAGTTGCTACTCTGGTGCTAGATTCGGCCGTCGGACGTGGAGGCCAAGCAATGCCGCTGCCACCACTGCTGTCATCCAGTTCTCCAAGTATCGGAGGTATGCTCGTCGTTCCCGTCGACAGGACGGAACGAGTACTTGTGAAACGAAGAGGACCTTGATTATTCGGCTGACAGGCTTCCTATTTCTATCTGGGCGGGCTGCACGCCGCAGACCATGGCTTTAGGTGCGTGGTACTTCATAGATTGCCATCGAGCGGATGCTCTGACATTGTGTGTGTTTGGCGAATGTGACTCGACTGTGCCTCCATCCCTTGACGAAGATGTTGGGAGAAACACCGTCTGCTGTTGCCCGCAGCCCGCAGTGATCGCTTCTACGGTTGCTGGCCCATTTGGAAATGTACCCGATCTACCTCGTCACCCCATCTGTCTGCCTCTCGACCCCCTGAAGTGACCATTCCGACAAGGCAAGCCTGAATTGTGGCATGTCAAAGCCTGGAAATGTTCAAGCTCGTTGTTACCCTTCGGCAATCCTTGTGTCTGGTGCAGTAGGTTAAGAAAGTTTTTGTTGATTTCGTGATATTCCCCTCGACTGTTGTCTACGCCGCTTTTTTTGGGTGGAAATGAGAGAAAAGTGTCTATGCGCCACCTGGAGGGACTGTACGACGACCCTAGGGTCGAGATCTCGAATTACTTTGCCAAAACCATGGGGCCAGATGGATTAGAGCCTAAACTTTAATGGGTTACATGATGAGCCGCTCCCATGGGGATTTAGGAGCGTGCAGGCCACCACATAGCAAAACCTACCTTTCCCTCATCCTGCCGAGTGCGCGAAAGTGCATGGACTCTTCTGCAACCGACAGGACTGGGCTTTGTGCCCGCCCACATGCAGTGTGTGCATTGCTGATCTTCAGTGTTTGTCGCGCCACTGACCCATCAGTAGGCCCATACGTACGGCACACGGTTCGAGGGGTACGATACGTAGGCACTAACAACCCTGAATGGCGCAGTCAGGTGCAGAGGCGTGCGATGCGATGCGAATTTAGGACGGGCCGGAAGCTGTTCGCACTCCCAGTCAGCGTCGTGGGCCCAAGTGGCTGCATCAAGCCTTGTTCCTCTGTACTGTCTACGTGTGCGGACGATCAAAATATAATCAGGATCGGAGCGCTCAGAATTGAGTGGTTGTCCAAAGGATTTGCAGTAAGTAGTCAGCCTGAGCGGACGTGAAGAACCATACAAACCCAAAAAAAAGACATTCTCTCACATTTCGTTTCAAGATATGCGCGCACGTGCAAGCAGAAAACGCACACACGCTTGCGCGGACTCCAAGAAAGAGGATAAAGAGACTCGAGTCCATGGCCTTCGTACTACTTACTCACAGCTTCTTGAAAATCGTCACCTTCTCCGGTTACGTAATCGCAACGTACTACGTTGGAAGGAGAATGACAGACGGGATATTAAATGACTTTGGACAGAGCACGGCCCTACTACCTACTAGACACAGCGGCCCCCCTGTCTCACAACCACCGCCCTGCCACTTGCAGTGAGGACACCGGAGGGAATAAAAAGGAGCATACTCCATTGACGCCCGCGTTTAAATGGGGATAAGTCAACCTCGGGCTCGAAGCCGTTTGGCATGGCATGGCCGCGCCTAATAGTGATATAGACTCACCGACACCAAAGACGCAGTGCCAGTGCCGTTTCGCGTAAGAGTATTACATGTCCTCGAACGACCCTCCAAGTGGCGCAGTCGTCTGAACCGAGGCTTCAATGTTCAATGTTCAAGTTTCAAGCTTCAGGTCATGGCGCAAACACGATCAGATTTGGACGAACTGCCCCCGACTGCGCATACGCCATACACACAAGACTCCACACACACACACACACACACGCCTCCAAGCTAATCACACACGACTCTGCGGAATCACGAAAACACGACGGCATATGGTGATGGATATATATTGTTGTTGGGATTTAGTGCTTGCAGTCACCGCACTTGCAGTTGCAACTGCAAGGGAGCAAGAGCGAGCGGTCAGCGGCGCGGGGATATCTGTCGACGAGGTGGAAACGTACGTGGTCTGGCAGTTGCAAGTGTCGGCGCCAGAGCAGCACGCCTCGTTGACAGGGATGGAGATGATCTACATCATCAGTCAGTCATTGGATCGTCAACAGCGCTAGCGAGTAAACAATCCACGACCCACGTTCTGCATGATGATTGAGCGAGTTGGTTTCGATCGAATAGAATTGATGGAGAGCGTCCAGTTATGACAGGAGGGTTTTATACTTCTCGCAGACCCGAATTTGGTGTTGTTTATGACCCTCTTACAAAGTGAGGTGGCTTGTCGTCAAGAATACTTGCTGATAGTCGGCCCGCTGGGGATATCATTTGTTCCCACGCGGTCACTACCAGTGTGACATGCTGGTTTGTGTTGGTCCCAACGCAAGCTAAAATGGGATAGATTTTATCGAGGGACCAGATGTCGACTATAGTCAGATTTGGCGTAATCTTATTGTCCTTCATGGACATCCAAGGAAGATGTAATAATCTAATTTCATTGCGAGAAAAAAGAAGAAAGGAAAGGATACAATATGACACACCTCCATGCATGGGCGTACTGAGGAGATATTGCAATGATATTGGGTGTGTACGTCTATTGACTGGCTGACCCAAGGCCCGAACGGCTTTCAGTGCTCCGTTCCTCTGGGCATCTTGTTCCTCCGTTCTCACCGTCAAGTTCGTCTGGTGACTTTTCCCATGGGAGAATATCCGACCAACATGGATAAAGTGAACGAAGGGTCAGAATTGATCTTCCGTCAGCGCACGATGTGATTTGACAGCTTAGAATGCATCCACTGGGCAAGGCCGTCGAACACTGATAAGCACCGTCCCTCGCGGAGATATAAAAACGTTAAGGGAATATGAACAATCCAGCCTGGACAAGGTGGAGCCACTGCTCACCAATAGAACGTGCCCATCCCATCCTCTGGGTCATAGATGTATTAACGGGCGTGGTTACGCATACAGACACCCAATGATGGCAACACACTGATCGGACTGGCGATTTCTGATATAGAACGTTTGCCTCATGCACTGCCGTGCGGGAAAACGCATTTACAGCGGCACCATAGTGGGGACGTATCGGGAGTCCTCAGGGCAGCTGGATAGCAGGGGACATGATCGGATTGAACGATCCAGACTGAAGTTGTGCCTGGATGGTGCCACTGACAGGCAGGTGGAGAAGCCAGTCTCGATGAAAAATTTTCGCCAAGCAGAAGATGTGCGGCGACGCCGTATGCTTGCACCCACTGAGAGACTTCCAGATTCGTCTCTAACCTTGCTATGCCTTGTCATGTGGTAAGTGGCGTGCTGTTGTTGGGATGGTTGGTCGGCAGTCGAAGCCAAGCCTGGGGAGTAAATAGACGACATCATGAACCATGTCTGTCCTGAATGGAGTAGTGGCTGCGGAACGATTCCATGGGCCGTTGGATGGCAAAGGAGCCAGTGTTTTTTTAACACCTTCTGTCGACGAGCACAGCGAATGCGGTACCATCCGGATGTGTTCCAGCCTACTTTTTTGACTGCCTTGAAGCCGAGAAGGACCCCCGCTAGTGTTAGGGAGAGGCGCACCGATGGCCAGAATATCTCCAGACTATTCCAGCGACTGGCCGGTTCAGGGTGAGAGCATTCATGGTCCCCGTTGGCCGAAGTGATGAAAAAATAATTTTGAGCCCAAGATCAAACCCAGGGAGACGCTCCGAAAGAGGTTGCTCCAGCGAGGAATCGATGGAGGATGCACCGCGACGAAGTAACATCATCCTCCATCCCCTCACGTTTGCACCAATGTCAAAGTACCGACCAGGTCCGGGGTTGGCTTTCTCTCGACTGCCAGATGGCAAGAACTCCCCCAGGCTGGGGGTAGCCAGTCGATGAAAGTCAAGTGGGTGGCCCCGGAAGAGAGGGAAAAAAGGAATGGAGGAAACATTCCATCAGATGGTGAGTGAGTGGGAGAAAGAGAGGGAAATGACTGTGAGGGTCGACGTGGTCGACCAAGGCGTAATATTATGGTTCAACTGGGGACCCTCCCAGTCGCCATCACGAGGTGGCCACCACCGGGAGGGGCTCCTCACTTGCGCTGGCAGGTCATGCAAGTACAAACGTTGGTTGCAAGTGCACTCCGTGGCCCCCTCGTAAGACTGGGCAATTGTCTGGCAGTCAATAGCTTCAAGTTGAAGAAATCGCAATGACGAGCAAACTGAAGACAAAAATAAAACAAAGAGAAAATAAACGTGCACAGGGAAAACTTGATATTCCCGCATGCGAGTGATCTTGTACGCCTTGCAGACATACATGCGTACGACTGCACACGGACGAGTCACTGGGGGGACAGAACTACTATACTGCAACTACTTGCCAAGGATTGCGGAATTTTGTCGCGATTACGTAAGCATTTGCGTTTGCTGCATAGTGCATAGTCGGTGCCAACTAGCACTTACTCCAGTTCTTGAAAGACGCCTCTCATGTTCTGCAATGCTTTTTTTTGATTGCACGGCTTTATCTCGGCGGGAAACGAGATCAGATTCAAACAATCCCGACTATGCATAAATGCATAAAAGCTACTGCCCGCACTCCGATTCCCCCTCTCCACGCCACTCAAGCGTACCACTCGCCAAGCATACCAAGGATACAGCCACGGTGGAAATGGAAATGGAGGGAGAGTGCAGGATGACATGGTGACATTTGTGGGCGTCCGGACAATCTAGCGCTCCTAGGGGGCAACCGAAAGTCCATCGTCCACGGAAGGCAACGCAGGACATAGAGCAAGCAAGGTGGTAGATGGGCGACAGGATGGGGTGGTCAACGACATGGCCCGTTGGTCAGCAGGGAGACAAAGATGTGCGTTGACCCGCACTTGCAGGCCTCAGTACCAGAGCAGCACGCCTCGCTCACGACGATGGACATGACCTGCAGGGTCCTTGGATGAGCAACGACGTGCGCATTGCACGATGATGCATCACTCACGCGGTCTGCACAGTAGTGACTGGTGAGGACGGTGGTAGAGCGGGTCCGCGTTGGATGTCAACGAGGGGAACAAGCGAGTGCAGAGACGAAAGCGGGAAAATGGGGTCAGTGTTTCATATTTCTCCCGATACATAAGTATCAATTGCATAGCTGACCTCAAGTTGGTCCGTTCCGGTGCTTGTCAGCCGAGCTCAGCGTTGTTACGAGGAACGAGATGCCGGGCGTTTTATGGTATGATTCCAAACTAATCCTCGTTGGATCCGACAGATCACGCGCGTTTCGAGGTATGTAGCTGCGCTTCTTTGCTTGCTGCTCTTGGAATGGTCTTGTCTACCAAATCTACCCGTAATACCTATGCGATTTCGCCTCGATGTCGTTGAATCACCCATGGACACTACTCTTCAATATCTGGATATTCCATTGACCTCGAGAGCCTCAGGTTCCGAAAACCTCGTTTTTGTTCACATTCGCAGATGGGGAAGGGAAAAACATCAGGAGTTTTCGATGAGGTGTCTGGCGGACCAAGAGTTTGGCTGATGCGCTAAATGGGGTCACTAACACGTGTAGTACGCGACTTCTGTCCCACCAGACCGCAGTAGTGCCTCATTACCGCTTCCGTGGATTATTTCTAGCTCACGCTCGTACGCAAGGCAAGGACGAAACAAGGAACCTGACGCACATACATACCGACATCATTCAGTATCTCTGCGCATTAAATTGGGTCGTGCGTGCTTGCTGGCGTTCTGTCTCATGCGGTCATTAATGTCACCGTGATCAGGGACGCCTGGAAGGGGGACGTGCTCACCGCATTTCCAATCAAGTTAATGACTCGTTTGAGAAACAGATATTGTGGCAGACAAAGAAGCCGCGTCCAAAGAAGTTCAAACGCCCCATATGCCTAACCCACGGCGTGCCACTTCCAGGGAGGGTTCCTCAAAGCCAAACGGGGATGAACAAACGTTACAGAGGCCGTCCGCGAACAGATCCCGTACCGCAGTATCGTTATCGCACGGGTGGAACTGAATAGGAGATGGATGGACGGATAGATGGTGCCATGGATCGATGAAATATCGATATCTTCGCATGGTACGAAACGCATGCCCTGATGAATCACAAACTGGGGTCATCAATAGCGTGTCGGAAAACGACGCATGTGTGGTGGCCAGATCGGTGGTTGTCGTGAAGCAGTGATGTCGTGCACCATCCAACGGTTCCCATTCACTTGTACGACGTGGGTTGGACTACGGACTGAAGCTATCAACCCTTGCGAAGTCATTGATCACTCTTTGATGAGGAAACACCACCCGGCCGCACAGCACGAGCACCTACCCTCAGCCCATCGGAAATGACAAGTCGGTAGATGTGACACGCCCTCTCCACGAATAGGAGGGTTACGCACGATGACACGGGCGTGCACCACTCACGTCCGGGTGAGTGAGTAGAACCGCAAGGGCCAGGACACAATGGAAATGTATCACTCGTTGGAAGAATCTTGCCATGACATGCGACCTGTGTGGACCGGGCTCAGTAACTATTCACGACGTGAGCGGGGAGAATATCTGGCCCAAGGAGTCGACTGAACACTCGGCAACTTCGGGACCCCGAGAGCCCTCACAACTTCTCCGGCTCTCCCACTTGCGATCCTTGGTTTTTGAGGTTTTAGTGGAAGGGAGACAGACGACCGGTTTAAATTGAAGGTGAGAACCGGCGCATACTAATGCTAATCAGAGGGTCCAGAGTCATCGTTTTATAGTATGGCTCGACGCGCCGATTACCCTCCGGATGGGCAGACGATGGCGACATGAGAGGTGCGCTACTCCAAGATAATCGCCACAGCGCTAACCATGTGGTGTCCCGTGCCCAGAGTATGTCGTATTGTTGGTTCATGCGCTTTGCAAGGCTAAATCACTTCAATTTCCGGTCAGTAGTCTACATAATGGAGATCACATAGCATTTCGCGCGATTCAACGACTCCAAGGATTGGGCACGGGTGTGGAATCCCCAGCAGCCGTGGAACGTGTACGACCAAAGTAGGCGGATCAAACAAGCGAAATCCAGTAGCTGTACGTCCCACCAGGTATGCTTCCTTCGCTGGCCATCTTCATACATGCGCTCTCCCATCATTTGGCGATGTCGTGTCACTTCCCACTCCGCCGCAATGTGGCGTGCGACGCCAGCAGCCAGCAGCCATCAGGGCTCAGTATCACCACCTCAAACATCATAGTCCATTACTAGTAGCCACGCAAAACACTACAGTTCATCTCTCACCGTCACGTCGATCCATGGAGCGACGCGCCGTACGACCGACTCCATCTCCACGCCAGCCTATGCTCCCCTCCGTCTAGCTCCGTTCAAATTCCATTAGCCCGTCCGACGTGCGACAGCGCTCGTTACCATCGAAAATCAGCGAGACGTTCGTCCGCTGCCTCTTTTTCGTGATAGGCCCCCAAAACGCTCAATCAAAGAAAATGCGCTGAGAGCGCATTCGTATTCGAAATAAGATATCGTTTTTCGAAGTGTTTCGGAGTATGTCGGGACTAGGACGAAGAGGCTCGATACTCGACTGACAATAGGGCATTGGGCAGGCATGTTCTGAAAAATGCTGTCTTTCGTAGGTCGTTTGGTACAAGGGGATTGGGTACGCTAACGTGACACGTCGGGAAAAAGAGTCACTGCTAAAGGTTTCTAAAACAAAGAGAAAAGAAACCGTTCTAACAAACACAAGATTCGCAGGTTCGAGGACCATCTATCGTCGGTTATCATCTGCTTTCCTCCGAGATATCCAACAGACGCTGGGGGTCTGGAGATCTAGTGGAGCACATGAAAAGTGTTGCTGGTAGCGATGCCCACGTTTACGTCACTGAGAGAGGTGACGATGTTAGCGATCATGCGTTGTAGATCCATCCAAACACACTCACCCGGGCCAGACCGCGGCAATATCGTATTCCCTGGCGATGGATTTCCGGTCAGTTTATTCATAAGATGTGCTCAACGGAAAATGGCTCACCCCTCGGGCATAAATGTAGGAATAGAGACCTTTATGCGGTGGGCGACGGGAATGTTATTCCCTACGTTCACTGTGCTATCAAGGAGAGACTCCATATGCAGATCAACCACATCGGGGTCACTTTTATCAATGATGACCTCGAGTATGATTGAATGTCCAGGGTGCGCCTCGGGCGGCGCCTTGATTTGCATTGCCGAGACGAAGGAAAGGCAAAACGCGAGAGCACTGGATGCATGCGCTATTTCGAACGGAACAACGTAAAGAAACGTAAAGAAACATACCCAAAGTTGGCGAGCATGGCGAGGGACGAATGTGAAACTGGGACACCTACTCGACGAGGGTGCCCGTAAGATTGTTTTATATTGGAAAACCGGTTTACTTAGATAATAGACATACTTCTCTTTTCTGAAAGACGGTCGTCTGGATACGGCCTAACGTCCGACGCTCGAAATTCGTAATAGACGTCTGTCGAGATAAAGAACATCTACGTGGATATGACTCAAAAGGGCCGATGACGTGGGAAGGAGAGATAACCATGACTAGTCTGCGAGTCCTCTGAGTAGTCCTATTCAGCAATTCTATGCGAGATCTGCCTACGGGATCGTCTTCTAGGCTTTTTCATGGTGAAAACGGCTTGCGACTCTACCAAAACTATAATAGGGTCAGATTGACACTTACTTGGCTTTGAAATATGTTCGACAAGGACTTGGCTTGAAACAGACACGGCTGACATTATGGGTAATATGATCTCGACACCTCTTTGCTAGGTGTCGCCATTTGCGACACAGACTGCAAGTAGGTGGCATAAGTATAACATATCGGGGTGCATTAGCAAAGCTTCCTCGTTTCAAGGAACTAGCGACTGTGGTCGAGTACGAGGGAGCTTTTATTGACTGGTTGAACTGGATCGTTGGGGATTAGTCTATATCAAATGAATTCATATACACCGTGCGGGAGCAAAGTTAGATCACAGCTACGAGTTTGTCAGAGGATACGCGTGTTCCTCATCCATCTCCGTCCTGCAATAAACTTTAAGGGGGGGATGGACATACACCACGTCTAGTCAAGGAGATGGAACCTGGGTATGGCGTCATGTTGATATCGTCATCGACAGATGTCTGTGTCGTCGCATCACGGTAAGCGTTGTGCCCGTTGGCGCAGAATCTGTACCGTTACATAATGAGTGAGCAAGAGAGCTGGCTCGGCGGTGCCCTCGGACTCAGCAGAATGTCAAAAATTCCTCGGATCGTACTGAATCTACTACAGCGTCAATCTGTCATGTTTCACGGTTCGAGCGACGCGACGGTAAAGTTTCGACGTTCTGTCAGTCCAATCTGCCTCGCAACAGTCGTGGGTTATGAGCGCGAGATCATACTTGGTGCTTGACGCGCGTTTCCGAGTAAGCAACCGTCCCATTCGCATGCGCACCTGATGGGCTCCGATCATTGATCAACACGAAAGTAACGTTTGGGGTGGACACCATTTGCCACGTTGAGCCATGGTAGCAAGGTACTTTATGATCCACTGAAGCCAACACCGGTTTGTCATGCATGACGTTGAAATACCGTCAGTGCATTAAGTTCATCAATCATTTGACAGGTCGTACCCAGCCGGCCTCCTCACGGCCATAAGAATGACAGGTATCTGAAGTATCACCACGTGTTTCGGTTCATGGCACCAGAATCCAGGGTGACTGGCAACAAGAAGCTGCTTGGCAGGCAGTTTTCAACTATGGCGTGCTGAGGCTTGCCAATGACAAGATAAAATGATACGCATGACCACAAAATACTTAGTGGCCGACTGACATGATATAGACAACCATCCCTCGGAAAAAGACATCAAATCAAACAGACGTCGGCGAATATCGCAATTTCCCTAGAACAGACTCTTTGGAATGATTTCTCGAGTCTAAGACGACACAGTGAACATGTTGCTACTGCAGACGATTCCTTGGTCCCCCCTGCGAGAACCAGACGACGTCAGCAACGATCACTCGCGCAAGAGTTACACTGATCGGAAAGGGACACTCACTCGACCTCGTTGGCGTTGATGTAGTAATTTCTGAGAAAGGACGTCCGTCAGAGTACTCGTCTGATGCGAACAAAGAAGAAACCCACCCAAAGCCAATTTCGTGAGGAATAATCACTTCGATCCGTGGGGCGACGAACACGGGGTTACCGAGAGGCATTAAGAAGTTTTTTGCATCCAAGAGGAGTTGAACTTTGTGAGGGCCGTCTTCTGTATCGGTGAGGTCAAGTGTTACTGATTCCCCAGCCTGGACATGAGAAGGAATCACTATGTTCAATGCCGAGACAAGGGAAAGGAAGAGGGCCAGAGAACTGGGTATAGGTACTGATCAGCATTGATTGCGGAAAGCATGACGCAGAGAAATGTACCCAAGCTTGTCGAACATGTCGAAGGACAAATGCAGAGCAGCCACTGGACTGGTGGGTGAAAGTCGGAGCTATGAGCTACATTCCACCTAGCTAGCTCTTATATCGGAACAATATTCGTGACACCTTCCAACCGACATCAAGATAATTTCAGTTCCCAAATTGCCATTCGTGCCCTGGGCCTCGTGAAGGACAGCCCGTTTACGTAGATGTCTCCGATTTTCAACCGAGCGGGCCACCACAATGACCTGTTATCTTGCGTGTAATGCCCAAGTACATCTTGGACGAGACGAGGACAACGGTTTCAGTAGAACACTCCATCCGAGGAACTTGTGGAGTGTATGACAATTCACTGGGAAACGTACCGAATGCGCAGTATATTGATCTGCCAGTGAGGCTCTCCGGAACTTAAAGCAGTTATTTCGACATCAGTATGTGGCCCGAAAGAATTGGTTGTTAACTGGTTAGCTTTTCTGGTCGGACATCTGTGTTCAACAGTCTCACCGGACATAACGTAGCACAAGTACTTTCAAGGTCGGCTACATCTGCAACTTGTTACGTTGCGTTTTTCAAAGCTTTCACAAACCTATGCGAGGCTCAACGAGGGCTGTGATTAGACCGGCACATGATTTTACGACACTCTCTCCATTTGATGTGCTGACCCAGCGCTTAGAACTGTGGATAGTCCATTTGCGGAGTTCCAAATTCTCAAAACTTCATCGACATTAGTTTCTTTGAGGAGCACTATTATATCACACCGTTGCGTTCTGCATGCTTCGCGCTGATACTAATTACTGTGGTGTCTAACTAGGTGCGTGATGGTTTCATAACACGAGCGTCGCTCTTGTGGGTCAGAACTTGCAAATCATACGAAATTGCTTGCGTTCAAAGCGCATTCTTTCTTTTTGTTGCAGATATCTTGGTTGCGCTCACGCTCGTATTTGCAACCTCCGAGGTAAATCAAGTAACGAACACACTGTTCAACTGGGTATAATTCATACAAGCGACCCCACGAAAGGCGGGAGGACATATCAAGTTTACGAGACATGGGAACAGTTCTCCGGCCATATCATTCCCCGACCAGCAATGCCAACGAATAACACCCGTCTAGGCGAGGACCGTAAAGTCGTTGCTCCTGGCAATGACCAAAAATTGAGTGCTCCTGGGACCAGACGATGTCAGCGACACGTTCTGTTGGGTTTATGAGACCCAGATGAAAACGCTTACTTGGCATCGCTGGCGACAATCAGATATTGACTAACAGTGAAAATAATCGATCAGCGTTGCTCGTCCGATGGGCTCAAAGGAAGATCGCCCACTCTGGTACGATTTGAGGAGGGATCTTGACCTCGATTGTGGAAGAGACGGCCACATTATCCGCGAGCGCGTCGATGGTTGTATAGCTGGCATCTGCCAGCTCCAGATTGATGTGGGTAGGGTCACCTTCGCCGAAGGTGAGACCGAGAGTGACATGTTTGTCAACGTAGGCTTCGGCGGGTGCACTTATTTCCAGCGCCGAGACCAAAGAAAGGCAGAGAGCGAAGAAACTGTGCGCACACCGGTCAGCCTGATAGCGAAGCGCGCAAGACCAAGGAAATATACCCGAGCTTGGCGAACATGTGAAGGAAGTGTGTGTGTGCAATGCGGAAGACCAGCCGGAACATGGACTGACTTTTATAACATCCCAAGCTTGTTGTCGTGACGAGCATGGCATCTTTTCCCCACATAGTTGGGATCTCGATTGATTGATTGGGATGACTAAATGCAAGCCTTCTTTCTCTCTTGACAAGTTAACAGTTCACCATTCAAGCAAGGAGCTACGATAGGTCCTGTCAGTTTCATCAAAGCTCGAACTTTATAGGCAAGTTAGTCATGTGGATCCTGTCATGGATGAGGTTTGTTCACGAGGTTTGATCTCATTTATTCGACGTTGTGAAGAATGCGTACGTGGCAAGGCCCGTGACCATCTAATGTCCCCGACGCAGTTCATGTCGTCCCCCTCGTCTAGATTATGTGTTATTCTCCCCTGGACGGCGTGTTTGATGTGCCATTTCGTGAAGCTTTCCGTGCATTGCTAGCGACAAAGTTAGGGAAATCGAGCCTGGTAAAGTCGTCGTCCGCAAATGTCGTCTTCGACGGGGTCGGAACCCTTCCGACTGTACAACCCGGCGAACAATCGACCAGCATCAATAGTGTTGACACCCGACCTCACTTGTGACGTGATTCATAGTGTGCCATAGCGTGTGGGTGGAGCAAGCAGGACGACCCGATTTTGGTTACCGCAGCGTTACTGAGGGAGAGCTGACAGGACAGATGGTTTCATCCCGATATGGTGGCGTCCAGCCCTTCCACACGGCGAGTAATACTTACCGTGTCACGCTCGTGAAAGTCCGCCTTAGGCGGGCAGAAACACTCGGACGGACAGAACCTAGATGAGCATATATTGCAGGAGGAGTGCGACAACGGAGGGGGAGAGCAAGCGAGCCTGGCAATATATATAGTGCAGAGGAAAGGAATGTGAAGAAGGTCACAAAGTCGGGAGAGTAGGAATGCGATGACGTATGTGAGTAGCCGACTTACAGCTCGATGCCAAAGGAAAGACTCTATAGAAGCCCACCGTGTCTAGCGGCGAGAAACACTGAGGGGTCGGGCAGACAGAACTGGACCACGATCTATAGTATCAGCGACTACAAGGTGCGAAGACAAGGCTACCATCCCAACGAGGCACGGCGAGATATAGTATATCGTACTGCACGTGATTTAAAGTGCCAAACTATAAGGGGGCTTACACTCGATCGGCATCATATCTGCGTTCCTGTTACACGTCAGCTCGCCAGTACTGTACTATACGCAAGCAAAAAGTAGTGTGCAAACCGGTTCAGCGCTGCCGGTAACATATCCACATGGGCATGGGGTTTCTACTGAACGGAGTTAATCCCTCCGTCATTGTGCGCATGACGCATGATGCTCAGGCCCCACCTACATACGTAGCAACTCCATTCAGCGAGTAAACGGCTGTCAATAATTATTTAAAGATGGCAGGCTGTCCGAGCTGCCCACATGACTCAAATGTCGGACATGGTCTTGGGAGCAATTCAATTTCTCGTCATCGTATGAGTATGAGTGCAAGGGTACCAGACTGCAGACCGCGATCGTCCGACTCCGCCAGTGAGAACGATAAGGATGTAGTTTGGGGGAAAATACGTCGATGTGCCTGCGGCTACATGCATCCAAGAGACGGAGACACGCGTGGACGTGGATGTGGTTATGGACCAATAGTCATAGAATACATCTTCCTGTTTCTTCGCTTCCTCTTCCAATGACAGCAAGTAATGTCAGGTGCATCTTTCCGTGACACGCGAGTCGTGTGGCACGGTTCAAACGTTTATCTGGCACCTAAAACGACGGTCTCCATTCAACTTAACAATTGCGTGTAAAAAAAACGTTCGTGGGACTGGGAAGAGTGTGTAGGACTTGGCGTCACCCAGCGTTTCGTACAAGGGCAACATCAAACGCCACCGCATCTTCCCTACTCTCCGGACCGGATCCCCCTGGAGACCCTCGCCGCGGCAAGACCGCAAAGAGCCATGAGCGCTGCCCACGACCACCCTGCGTCCCACTGCCTCACCCATTTCGCCCCATTTACCCCCGTGAATAGCGAACTCACCACAATCGGACCGACAGCCCGCCCGACGCACATAGCGAATTGCACAAGCCCGTTGCTCCGACCAAGCGATGACTGCGACGGCGCGTATCGCTTGACGAGGAGCATGCTGAGGCTATGCGGGATGGCCCCGATTTTGGAGAGCGCAAACACGGAGAGGAGTCCCGTCCAGATGAAGGCGGACGACACCGACTGTACGAATGCTGTGTTATGCGAGCCGGAGGGCGTATGAGAACCGGAAGAGGCACGCGCGAGTAAGTTGAGGAGTGGAAGGAGACCAAACACGATGGGCCAGATGTACATGCATGCGGTGTATGTCTTGGCATAGTCGAACCGTCGCAAGATGTATGGCATGGCGAAGAACCGGAGGAGGACGGCGAATGTGCCTGCAGACGCGAGGACATTTCCAATCGTGGAAGGCTGTTGGAATATCAGATAAGACATCGCATCCGACAGGCTTGGACTTTGTGGCTTACCTCGAGTCCCAGGCCGCCTGCATCGATAGGTGTATAGCAAAAGAGGGTAAAAACGACATCAAAGGAGAGGCTCAGAAAACTTTGTGCAAATCCAGAGAGCGTCAACGCCCGAATGGTAGGTATCGAAAGGAGCTCCGTCATGCTGGCAGGCTCAGCCCTGCTCAAGGTTGTCTCTGTTTGTGGCCCCGAAGCAGATGGGGCGTGCGTGGTGGCGCGGGTAACTGTGCGTTTTCCCGGAAGTGTCTGCGGTGAGCACAGGTGAATAGTCAGTATTGCTCACTCATGCTCTTTGAACCCAACCTCTCTAATTAGCATATAGCCTAAAGCTGCGCCGATAATAGCACACGCGGCGCTGATGATGCAGGGTGGAAGGTATGGATGTTCCATGAAGATGCGCCAGGAGAAATATCGTGGGTACCGCGTTGCAGCGTTCGCTAACGTCCCGCCAATGAACGGTCTAATGCAATGCCACTTATTAACTCGATGACAGACAGAAAACCAAGACGGGCGACGAACCCGATGGCGCTACCCACGGGCCACGAGAGGCTGTAGATCGACACCGCAAGATCTTGATTGGTGTCGTCTGTGATCTCAGCAAGGATGGAGTGAATAACAGCCTCGTTTGCTGCGACGAATCCGCCTGTAGTCGTCGGGATGCAAACATGACTATGGATGACTGCGATGGAAGAAATAACTAACCTAGACATCTGGATATGATGATGCTAACAAACGATGTAGAAAGTCCAAACGTTGTCGTCATCATCGCAATGCCGAGCAGACCAGTAAACACAACGGGACGACGACCGACGATGTCTTTACCCAGCAGAATGTCGCCAGCAGTGAGCACACGTGATGCACTAGGTCCGGAACTCGTTTACTGACCTGAGATCTTTCCAAACTGATACATCGAACACATTTGTGCGAGCGAGTACGCGCTTTCCTATCGTGTACCGGTGAGCCAATCACGAGAAAAGGTAGCTTTATATGCATACCACTAGACCACTGTAGAACCCTACGCGTTCTGGGTCGGCGACGTGTAAATCAACAAGGAACTCGTTGATGTAGGGAAATATTTGCTGGTAGGCGATGGGATCTACGATGCGGACTGCAAAGAGGGCGGCAAGTTGGGCCGTTGGAAAGGGGGTCGAACCCGACTGAGAAGTGCTCGAGGAGATGGCTTCCTCATCGTCGCTCGGTCTCAAGAGACGTGTCGACTCGTTGGTGGTGTCCAACTCGCAGTTATCCTGGCCGGTCCTGGGTAAGTTTGGACCCAGAGAATGTTGAGCCTGGGAAAAAGAGTCCGTGAGACTTCCCGCGCCTACTTGACAAGCACTATACCGCTGGCATGCCTCCGCACGGTGAACAGGCTGAAGAGTCGACAGTCTGAGTAACTCTGAATCGAGCTCTAGCTCGGGTTGGGATGGTGGTGGCCACTGGGTGGCAGGCTTGACGGTGACATGACACTTGACAAGACACTTATGTGCGTTTCAGGACGCAACCGAACTCGTGTCATTCCGCGCCCTGACTTAGCGAGGGCCCTGATTGGACCAGAGGTAACTTTTACAGCACTCTCCCTTGGCTAACCCGTGCTAAGTCTTTTTATATATACTGGCAGACTCTCAAGTACATGTTGGCTCGAAATTTGGTTGGGCGGTGACTTGGCTGCTAGGGGACTGCTACACTTCAGCACTTGCATTGTCCGCCGGCGCTTTCGCATTTGCAGCTAACGAAGAAGCGGTCAGTTGGGGGTCTAGGCAAGTCTGAAGCGGTGTGTACCCTCGATCTTTACATTTGCGATCTGCGCTTCCGCACCCTCCGTTCTGGTTCACAGGGATAGAGGTGATTTGCATTCTCGGTCGCTGAAATCGGATCGCTCCGAGGCTTGGTCAAGGGTGGGTACGTACGTTGTTCATGACGCTGGTTCTTGCTGTACGATAGATAATGCTCGTATGGATGAGAGATCTGACGCAGACGGCAGGCACCCTCATATCTCGCTCGCTCAGTATTTGGGATTGTTTCAGCGCGCGACCCGCTCCCAGTTCCTTGGGGAGATCAGTGCCAGTACTTGGCGACTGTGTGCACGACGTGGCTTGGCCAAGAAATGTTCCGGACCGAGTTGTTATCTTCTCTCTTCACCTCCGCATTTGCATATCAAGGGTTTGCGTTTGCTCGGATACCTCCCGCCGTTTCAGAGTGCCTCTCTGCTATGATGGCGATTGTCCAAGTGATCGAGTCCAACCAATCGTCGATCGATCGAGCTTCAAGGATTAATCAAGGGCATTCTCTTATATCATGTAATAAGCCACATTCCAAACATTCCAGAAGGCTCGTGTAAAGATGAAACCATGAAAATTATTGGTGGGTACCTCTGCGACACTGCCCATTGGATGCTCCCAGGGTTGGGGTACGCGATGGTTTTCCCCCTTCTCTGGCACCTGGTGATATGCACACGACGGTCGGAGGAATCGCACCATGATGCACGTGATATTCAGACAGAAATTCGATGGTGAGGTATGCTCATTAATGAAGTAGCAGCATTGGCATTTGTCGATGCGCGTGATCCTCTCGTGTATCGAGAATTACAATTAGCTCCTCGTCTTAGAGCATTGCTAGTTAGACACTTGTGGTGAGAGTTGACCTGATCCACTGTTACCTCAAGACATGACAGTCAATCTATTTCGAGACCCTCCAGGACGAGCAGACATCTATCTCCCTTATCCACCGTGGATTGACTTTGTTCATCATCGCCCTCTCGACATGAAACATTTGGGCTCCTGACGTCATATTGTGGAAGAGTATCGGGAGCACTCAAAAGGTCTGTTAGAGATAAACTGCGACCAATCCCAAAGCAGGGTCGACAGTGGCCACGTGTGACGGTCGTTACCTTTGACAAGTAACACCGGTAGCCAGGAGCATTTTGCTCAATTGAATATCCCGTCCGTCGCACACACGTCGATATAAGCATTTTACAGTAACTCAATAAACAGCAATACGAGTCTGAAAGACAACTCCCAAAGGAAACTCTACTGAATAGCGATCCGCTGGGGCTGTTGCTCGGTCGCCTTTGGGAACGTCAATGTCAAGAGGCCATTGTCCATCTTCGCCTTCACATCCTCGGCCTACCATTCGTCCGCGTCAGCACCAAACTTTCGACATACACGTCCGAGACGACTTACCTTGGTCCCAAGGGGCAGTTGGAGCGTCCTGGAGAGCTTGCGGTAGCTACGCTCACAGATCCCATGTCCGTCATCTTCCTCAAACTGGGAAGAAGAAGTAGATTCGCCAGAGACGATTAGGCGGTTCTCGTGGACGTCGATGGCAACATCTTCCGGTTTCAACCCAGGCAGCTCGAACGTCGCTGTTACGACATTGGAGTCCTCGGACTCATGAAGATCCAGTCTGGTTTTAAGCGATAGATGGGTAAAGGTGCGGGAATAAGAGAGCAAAGAGGAACTCACTTTGGTCTGAAAGAATGAAGGCGCTGCGATACGGCATTTTGGCTACCCTCGGCTAAAAACGACCAGGAGTGTGCTTGAAACGTGTTGTCAAAGAGGCGGTTGAGTTCTAAATAGGGGCTATAGCGGAACTGAATGAAGGAGGACATGATGGTGCGAGGACACTGAGGAGAAAAACAGATGTTTGATGTTTCGGAGTGTTGAACTGCAAATTTCTTGGAGGTGAGAGCCACGATAATGGGCTCATATTTATATGGTATATGACTGCACGCCTGGATGAAGAGCGAGTTCTGAAGCGCGTTCTGGCAAGGTGCTTGGGATTCGGCGGATTTCGAGAAGCATCCAGTCAGTGTTGAGTTCCCGTTTAGGAAGGAATTCTATTGACATTTATTTTGAAGCTGACGGAAATGGAAGTCACACCAGCTCCTACTGCTCACTCCATCCATCGTCATCCTAGCTGAACGGCGAAGGATCATGCAATATTCGATCCTTTATGCTGTCGCGACGCAGAATATGTCAACATTTCAGCGCACAATGGACGTATCGTTCAAGATATGATGGCCTATCTGACTCATGGAGAGGCAGAAAAACGGACTTGGGGTCTGAATCCCCGTAAAAGGTAGCCATATTTCATTACAGTCAAGTCCACCTATCGACGAATATCATCATATGATACTAGCGGAAAATGTTAGTGGGGGAAGCACATGGGATATTCATGGAACTGCATGTGTTACTGAGACGCAGCTAATCCGAGACATGTGTGTCAGAATACCTGGTGGACTTGTGGTATGTAGCATTTCGATCTCACGGGTCTGGCTCAAAATTTGTCTCCCCAGCCTGAACAACAATCTGCTCCAGGCTTGCATGCTGTATTTTGTTGCGCTCAGAGCTTTTGCCTCGTGATGTCAATGTGTTTCATTCCCAGAGAACTTCATGAAACAAGATAGACTGTCTCTCGCCACACTAGGACCGTAAATGAGTGCATGCAGGTCAGAGCAGAAGCCAAGAAAGGGAAACCACGAAAACATAGTAGACCTCCAACATGTCCAGTCGGCAAGCCTCCAAGTCCATGCGCGCGCTCATCGAAGTCCCTTCGTCACCCTCGCACCAGCCAAAGCGAAACATGCCATCAAGATGGCCCACGTCCATCCGATCCCCCATTGCCTTGCCAACTCCGACCCATTCATAGCGGTAAAGAGCATGCTGACAACGACCGGACCGACCGTGCGTCCGAGGCACACGGCAAACTGGACAAGGCCGTTGCTCTTCCCAAGCGTTGACCCTCCTGCCGTCCCCCCGGCCGTTGCACTTCCCTTTGCCTTGGTGCCCGCGTCCCCAGGGCCGCCGGGAGCGTGTCGCTTGGTGAGAAGCATCGTGATGGTGAACGGGATCGCTGCGATCCTAGACAACGCGAGGATGACCGCGAGGCCGATCCAGATGCCGACCTCAGTTGTCGCAGTCCCGATCTCGTGCGATGGACGCGAAAGCGCAAGCGCGTTCAGCAGTGGCAGGAGTACAAACGTGGCAGGCCAGAAATACATGCACGTGGTGTATGTCGCGGCGTAGTCGAATCGGTGCAAGATGTAGGGCATTACAGAGAGTCGGAGGAGAACGGCGAGTGTTCCAGAAAAGGCGAGGAAGTTGCCGATGGTAGCAGGCTGTCCACGAGACGATGATCAAGAGAATCGAGAGTAAGCACCAGAAAACACGATACGTCGAGGCATGCGGACACGAATGGAAGGTGCAACAACCATGACAGTTTCCGTGGGTATACATGAAAACTTACCTGAAGACCCAAACCGCCTGCATCTACGGGTGTGTAGCAAAAGAGGGAAAAGACGACATCGAATGCTGAACTCATAACACTCAGTGCGAATCCAGAGAACGTTATTGCGCGTAAGGCGGGTATCGCAAGCAGCGCCACTGCACTTGTAGATCCACTCTGAGTTTTAGCTGGGCATGAGCCTCTGTCGGAGACGCAAGACGATGTGCCGCTGTGTATGTCATTAATAACTCGCTTTCGGTTACTCTGAAGCGTCTATTGGGATCGGCATAAGCAAGTCAATGTCAAATATCCCAAGACTGCTTTCTCTTACCTCTTCTACGAAGAAATAAGTCAAGAACACTCCCAGAAGCGATAGCGCAGCACAAATAACACATGGGGGAAGATAGGGGTGGTTGACAAAAATAGACAATGAAAAATATGTCGGGTACCGCGTTGCAGCATTTGCAAATGTTCCACCGATCAACGGCCTACAATACGTTTTCAACAAACCGAGCCGGAAGATGGAAAGAATGGACATACCCAAAAATAATACCGGTTGCCCATGCGAGACTGAAGAGTGGCACAGCGACGTTTTGGTTGGTCTCGTCGGTCATCTCGGATAGCATCGAATGGATGACGGCGATGTTTCCCGCCACGAATCCACCTGGAGAGCACATATGAAATGTTCGACTCGGAAAGATGTTACAAGGGATGTGAAAAGACTGACCGATAAACCGTGAAGCAAGGATAGCAATCAGCGACGTCGACCATCCAAACGCAATCGTGAAGATTGCTGTACCGGTAAGGCTGAGCATCACGACTGGACGCCGGCCCATGATGTCTTCGTCATTCGCGTCAGAAATGCAGGCAAATGTGTTCTGCCAGTTTCATGCATACCCGATAATCTGCCCCACTGGTACACTGAAAGCAACTGCGCGAGCGAATATGCACTCTCCTGAACGGGATCGCTATCGCAGTCTGCATCACAGCTAAGTGTACTCACGATGAATCCGCTGTAAAACCCGACTTGATCTGGCGTAGCGACGTGGAGGTCGGCAAGGAGTTGGTTGATGTACGGGAAGATTTGTGTATAGGCGATGGGGTCGGAGATGCGCACGGCGATGAGGACGGCGAGTCGAGCCGCAGGGAGGGGTGTTGCACCACCACATCGAGATGGCGTTCCCCGTTCCGCATCAGGTAAAAGCGGAGTCGTCTCGTTGGATGCATTTGATGCGTTTTGGATTGTGCTTGCCTCGGCCATGTATATTGAGGGGTGAACCTGAGCGAGCACTAGGAATGGTGTGCGAGCACTCACGTCGAGTGGGGTCGAAGTTGGAGCGTTGGCTCATATATGGGTAGGTGGCTAAATACATTCTCCCCAAAGTGTCGGCGATAGAAATAGATTCCATTCAAAGGTTGAAATGAGCATTTCGAGTCAGGTGTCGCACAAGGGGCGTGGCTGCAGAACCTCTTCCATTAAACGGCAGCCGTATCTAAACCCGCTGACTAATTGCGATATTGTCACATCGCCCAGAACGCGCTTGTGCATGAAGATGGAAAATACGTCATGCATCACTGGCAAGCGACTTGCCCAGGAGAATCCTTGCACTATGTTGTAATCGATAATAGGCGGCGATGTCAATGAGGCGTAAAGGACCGGCTAGGGTGAAAAGGCGACTCACGCTTACATAATCCACAATTCACGTTTTCTCTCCTCACGCATGCAGTGGTTTGACAGAGTTCCGACTCCATACACGACCGATTCATTCGCACAGTCCTTGGCTATCCTAACTTCCAATTGAACACAATACAGGTCCAGAGTATCATCCTTTGAACAACAGGATCACCTGAAATCGTAAAAATTGTTTGCAAAAATGTCATTCTCGTAAAGCTTGATTTCTAGATCACGTTTTAATCACGCAGGTTTTACTTATCAAGTGCCTGACGCCCAGTGCACTCACCACGCTTTACATCCGACAGTAAATAGAGTGCGAATCAGTAATTACATATAATACATGTACAGACGGCACTACCAGTGCACGCAACAACCCTACTCGATGTCCTCTGCATTAACAACCCCCTGTGCCAAACTTGACCATCTCGCTGGTGACCCTGGCCCCTGCGATGCCCCCTAACACCATCGGCATCGTCCACAGCCACCCTAGCCCTCGTTGCCTAATCCATCCTATCCCATTCACTTCCGTGAATAGAGAACTCACCGCAATGGGCGCGATCGTACGGCCAATGCACATGGCAAGTTGCACGAGTCCGTTGCTCCCACCGAGCGACGACCGCGAGGGGGCGTGCCGTTTAATGAGGAGCATACTGATGCTATGCGGGATGACCCCCACTTTGGAGATGGCGAGCAAGGTGAAGAGGCCGAGCCAGAGAAGGGCAGACACGGATTTGTCTTTGGATTCGGTGGATGCATGCGTGCGAGCGAGGAGGTTGAGGAAGGGAAGGGCGCCAAACACAACGGGCCATATGTACATGCACACGTTGTACGTCTTGGCGTAGTCGAAGCGTCGCAAGAGGTGTGGCAGGATGATCACCCGGAGGACGATGGCGATCAGCCCTGCCAGCGCAAAGGTATTTCCGATCGTCGAAGGCTGTTTGGTGGTATGTGTCACCTCGCGTAGCTCCAATGGAGTTGGGTTGAACGACACACCTCAAGCCCCAAACCACCCACATTCACAGGGGTGTAGCAAAACAGCGTAAAGACGACCTCGAACGAGAGGTTCAGGAAGTTGAGTGCAAATCCAGATATCGTCAATGCTCGTATGGCGGGTATCGAGAGTAACTCCGTCATACTGGCGGGTCTGTTCTCGCTCAGATCTGTCTGTGATCCTGAGATGGATGAAGTAGACTCGTTAGTGTGAGTGCCTGGTAGCGTCTGTAAACGCATAGGATGCATCTTCAGTCCATGTCTTTCTCCGACTACTTTCGACCCTACCTCTTCAATAAACACATACCCAATACCAGCTGCAATAAGTGCACAAGCGGCTGTGGCAATGCAGGGTGGAAGATACGGATGCTTCACGAAAATCTGCCAGGAGAAATATTGTGGATAACGTGTTGCAGCATTCTCCAGTGTCCCACCGATGAGTGGTCTGACCCGGCGCTATGCATTAGCCTGATCAGTTCCCAAACAAAAAGATGAGAGACGAACCCGATGACAGTGCCAAGTGGCCACGAGAGGCCGTATATTGGTGCGGCGACATCCTGGTTGGTGTCATCCGTGATCTCAGCGAGGATCGAGTGAATGACAGCAACATTTCCTGCCACGAGCCCGCCTACATAAAGCAGAGCCGCGCAGAGTTAGGACCTGAACGGGGCCGCTGCGGCGACAGGAAGCAAACGTATGCGACTAAGAACATACCCAAGAATCGAAAAGCAATGATGCTAGCAAGGGTTGTGGACAACCCAAACATGGCGCTCGCCAACGCGATGCCGATGAGACTGGCGAACACGACAGGGCGTCGGCCAACGACATCTTTTCTAGTCAATTTGGTGCGATCGATGCTGAAGATGGTCACCAACCTGATATCTTTCCCCATTGATATGCCGAAAACACTTGTGCAAGCGAGTAGGCGCTCTCCTGTTGTCGGCCCGTCCAGTACCCGAACCGGAAAGGGGTCAAAGGGGTCAGCTGGCGTCACCCAAACACCGTAGTACGTACGACCAAACCGCTGTAGAATCCGACATGTTCTGGTTCGACGATTTGTAGGTCTACGAGGAGTTGATTGATGTAGGGAAATATCTGCTGGTATGCGATGGGATCGACGATGCGGACTAGAATGAGGGTACTGAGTTGAGCTTTCGGGAGGGGGGTTCGCGGGGGCCTGTGGTTATGGCTGGGAGAGATGGAAATGGATTCGTCGTCGTCGCAAGGCAAAAGACGTGTTGACTCGTCGACGGCCTGGTTAGGCCAGCGGGTACATTTAGAGTTGTCTCTGTGATTAACATTGGCACTGGACTTCATGTTCGCGTTAGGTATCGGGTTGGGTGTAGATGGGGTCATTTAGGAGCATAAGGATTTGGAGGTGGGGTTATAACCTAGAGCCCACCCCGGGTGCCATCATCCTCGCTCCACAACCTCACGATATGCGCACCCTGCACGGCGTGTCAGTGCGCGTGATCTGACTCGGATACGGCAGACGATCTCTACCCGTACCTAGCCAGAAAAAACCCGGTTACGGCCCGCATATTTGTTGGAACACTTGCTGTGCCTTGGTTCGAACGTTCACTTATCAAGGTTAAGGGGTGCATTCTACCCTTTCGGGTGCGTGCGCGGCATTGCCCTGAGATGTTCCTCTACCAAGCTGTGGATTCGGATAAGCAATGCAGCACGGTCAAGTTGCTGTCGTGTTCTTCATCTTGTGGCATGCTGTAGGCCGGATGAATTTCCTAGGTTGGAGTTGCAGGCGGATGTTCAATTAAAATGATTTAGGGCGCCAATACCGATCGCTCCCTGAATTCTTCGAAGGCGCCTCTTTCTTGCCGTGCACTGGCAGGCAACACAGTCAAGCTTATGTTGTACATATCCATCCAAAATTGTGACCCCGCCAAGCGCAAGGACTTTCTCACCCTGGTCCCCTTTCTTTTCCATCATTGGGCCTTTGCCGTCAAATGTAACGACAAGCCTAGGCTCCACCTGACCCTGCAGAATTTAGGGGTACTTCCAATGACTGCGTACTGAGCACGGCGATCACGAACGTGTTGACTGAATGGTCCTGTCAGACGCGATGGCTTTGGGTAAAAGTATGCCTCGCGCATCACTCCTGGCTCATATGTGCCATACGGGCGCTCCGTTTGGCGCCGCGCGAGGCAGATCTGAGCCCTGCATCCATGCCCTCTTGGTGCGGTTTCACAAGAATAACATGCGCTGTTCTACCGCATTGGAGCACCCTGTGTGTGCCTTCCAGATGCACGCACCGGTGACTCGGGGTTTGCATTTAGCATCGTGGTGCTCGCCCTTGGCAGCCCATCCACTATGGGGCCGCCACCCTCGTTCATTCACGGTGTATGGACATGTGCCAGCTCGCCCTCGCTCAGATCGCATTGACCACTTCTTGGCTAATTGGACCGGATAAACCATTCCAACAGACAAGTGTGTCTGGTGTACGTCTCATTACGAGACTATTCAGTAATTTGCGTACCCTTACTCCAGGACCCACCCCTCAGTGTGCGGAGTCTACGAGGATGCGTTGGAGGAGATCCTCTCGGATATGCTAGTCCTGCGACTTAGAGCGTTTGGATTCCGCGGGTGACATCGCGGTCTCTGAGCGGAGTTTCAGGTACCCAGCGCTAGACGGTATGAACACACTGAGCAACTCCGGTTCGTCACCTTGTTCGTGCGATGATGGCAAGGTACGTAACAAGGCTTCTACACATCTTGTGCACCACTAACCACGCCCTATGCTTTTCGTCGTCCTCGCTCCCGCAATCGCTCCCACCACCATGGGGATTACCCACGCCCAACCTAGCCCTCGCTCCCTCACCCACCCTATCCCGTTCACCTCTGTGAACAGCGAGCTGACCACGATGGGCCCGACCGCACGCCCAACGCACATGGCAAACTGCACGAGCCCATTGCTCCGACCGAGCGACGACTGCGAAGGAGCGTATCGTTTGACGAGGAGCACGCTGAGAGTATGCGGAATGACCCCGACTTTGGAGAGAGCGAGTAGCGCAAAGATCCCGACCCAGATGGCGGAGGATGACGCACTAGAGCCGGAGCTGGAAGGTGGGAGGGCCCCAACACGAGCAAGGACGCTGAGGAATGGAATGCCACCGAACGCAACAGGCCAGATATACATGCACACATTGTAGGTCGTGGTGTAATTGAAACGCTGTAGGATGTATGGCAAGCCAAGCAAGC
The DNA here is from genome assembly GCA_038088995.1 of Guyanaporus albipodus. Taxonomy (NCBI): domain Eukaryota; kingdom Fungi; phylum Basidiomycota; class Agaricomycetes; order Boletales; family Boletaceae; genus Guyanaporus; species Guyanaporus albipodus. Next base: position 50,053 of record JBBPKA010000010.1, read on the forward strand.
GAAGGAGGACAGAGAGCACCCCTGCCAACGCGAAGACATTTCCAATTACCGAGGGCTGTTCGAGTGTGCATATTGCTTATGCGGACTCGAACAAGTCGAACTGAACAACTCACCTCGAGACCTAGACCGCCCGCCTCGACCGGTGTATAGCAGAAGAGTGTGAAAACGACGTCAAAGGAGAGGCTTAGGAGGCTTAGTGCAAATCCAGACAGGGTCAACGCTCGGATGGCAGGTACCGAGAGTAGCTCCATCGCACTAGCAGGTTCAGTCCCATTCAAATTTATTTCCATCTGCGATCCCGGAGCGGTTGAGGCATGCACCACAACACCCTTTCGTTTACTCGGAAGAGTCTGTCATGAGGTCAGATCGCTGGTGCCGCCCTCTCGTGTTCTTTTAGCTACTTTTAGGCTCGTACCTCTTTGATCAAGGCATATCCCAAAATACCTCCAACTAGTGCACACACAGCACTCGCGATACAAGGAGGGAGGTAAGGATGCTCCACAAAGATGTCCCAGGAAAAATACTGTGGGTACCGCGTCGCAGCGTTCTCCAACGTCCCCCCAATGAGTGGCCTGCAGAGTGTCGCCACAATATAGGTCAAAACGTTGCTCACCAGCTTGCAAATGCAAAACAGACATACCCAATGGTGGTCCCCAGAGGCCACGAGAGGCCGTATATTGGCGCTGCTACATCTTGATTCGTCTCATCTGTGATCTCTGCGAAAATAGAGTGGATGACGGCCACGTTCCCGGATATCAGACCACCTAAAACAATGTGGTTCTTCATGAGCTGAACTCCACCGCGATAATCGATGATAGGGGAAGACGAACCAAAAAATCGGGATGCGATGATGCCCGTAAACGAAGTGGACAACCCAAAGGTGATACTGGTCACCGCGATGCCGATGAGGCCGGTAAACACGACTGGACGTCTGCCAACGACGTCTTCCGAATCGCCCGAATTATCATTAGTTCCTGGTGATCGCTGCCAAAGAGTATATACCTGATATTTTTCCCAATTGATACACCGAAAACACCTGTGCGAGAGCGTAAGCACTCTCCTGTTGGCAGGTCAGCAAAATTATTTTTACTAAACGACAGCACACCGAAACAGCATGGCAGGGTACGTACGACTAAGCCACTATAGAACCCGACGCGTTCTGGTTCGGCAACCTTCAGGTCTGCGAGGAGTTGATTGATGTAAGGAAATATCTGCTGGTATGCGATGGGGTCGACAACGCGGACGATGATAAGGGCGCCGAGTTGGGCTTTGGGAAGTGGTGTCCGTGAGGGCCTGGCGTTGGAAGCGTTGGCGACTGCCTCTTCTTCGTCACGAGGCAAGAGCCGTGTCGATTCGTTGATAACCTCGCTGGAGTCCAAGCCATCGCTACGAGAGGCGTCCCGTGCCTCCGAGCGTTTTTGGGTGGTTATCGAATGGGACGCTGACTGTGGCATGTCTTCACGGGGTTTGGTGCGGCCTTACTCAAGCTATTGTCTAGGGAAAGCAGTCGTTTGCTGACACGTTGCCGAATCGTCCTCGTTTCAGACGCCTCACGAGACCCACGCCGCACTTCAATGGCCGTAGTGCGGCAGTGTAGATCAGCTACGTTTTCCATCCTGGTTCAGGGATTTGTGTGGAACCATCGCTGGACTCTGAGCAGAAATAAACGTACCATAGCCCTGGTCCCCTGCCCGCAAGTTAGTGGGGTCGAAAAATAAACCAACGCGCGATTGGCAAGTTGGCACACTGCCATGGCACTCGTGATTTTTGCTCGTCCACATTACGCCCACAACAGAAGTGCACTTGTGCTGCCCCGGCTTGCGTGGGCGTCTAAAAATAAAAGTCACTGGTCAGAGACTGCGCACATGTCGCGTGCCTCCATGACGAAACTCCAGACCCGCTTTCGTCACGGTCTAGTGCTGCTCTGGGTATCCGGGTAGCAAGCTCATTTCTTTCTGAGAACTTGAAGTCGGTGCATGGGTAGTATCATAGTGCATGACCGAGATCATTGTGCGAGCGCGGCAGCTTCCTCTTCCAGGTGGGCCACGGGGGCCCGGATCTTCTAGGTTCGTTATAGGATTCGCCAACCTCTTCGAGGACACTGTCCTCGGATCCTTCATTAGGCAGTCACGCCAATCTTCAGGTCAATGAAGACTTGCATTCTGACGTCATACTCTTGTCTGAACTCCTTTTCAGCAGACCGGGCCACTTCGTCACAGCGTCATAATGAACAAGATGGAGCTCTATCTCAATGTCCAGTATCCCATCCTACCTTTCCATTACAGAGGCTCATATTGTGTATACAGACTCTCATCGACAGCCATGCGTCCTTCTCGCCCAAAGCATCGCGTCTGATCGTGAAGAAAGAAGACCATGACCGACAATATGTTGTTACGGCGGCGTCTCATCACAGGGAGAATTCGTCGTTCATTGACTTCCAGAATGAATATGTCTCCTTGTACGCTCAATATAAGCCCCTCCCGGGTGAACCACAGGCCCATCCAGCCCCGCCCCCTGTCATTCTCAAGGTTTCTCGTAATCCTGTCACTCGCTCTCTTCCCGCTCGCCTTGGTCTTTGGGGCCATGTACAGGAGACAATCACTGTGCTTCATCCCAATGTCCAACTTACAGGCAAGCAGATCCACTGTCTTAGCTGGCCACTCGATCAAGCTCCTTCACTCCTACACATATCCTACCTTGTCTGGCACAGTTCAATCACAGTGAATCTAGGAGAGCATTGCCTACTGAGAACTGGTTGCTATGCATTTGCACGAGTTGCCTTGGATTCCATCCACCTCAGGTTCAATGGCATTAGGGGGGTTGAAAGGCCCGACTGTTTGGTGTACCCCTCATATTGCACACAGTGGATTCCGACAGGTGCTTTATTAAATACCCATGATGCACAAAATATAGCCAGGCTTTGTATTCACCTTGATCATTGTATGTACTTTTGTCCTTCATCGAGCCATTCTTGATCCATTCCATCTAGACCATGGTACAGGGAAGTGATAGTTTAGCGCCTACAAGTAGGCTAAGGGGTCTGAGTTAAGAGGGAAATACGGTGGACATGTACATGGACATAACCACCCCCCTCAGTGTCTCGCTTGATATTTTTAGTCACCAGGGTCTATTAATTCCAACGTATGTGCTCGCGACTCAAAATTACTTACCTGAGGAATGGTCGAGGATGTCACCCGACTGGCCTGACCTCTGGTACACTCTTGGCGGCACTTTTTCACCTACAGCAGATTATTTACCACGTACAACAAAAACTAGTCAATTAGACCCCTGCCTCTCGAGCCCAGCTAGCGCCGGAACTGTGTTGTTGTGCCGGGGGTCATTGGACATGCGCAGAATTCATCATCACAGTTCGTCGCGTCTCGTTGCGTCGGGGTAGCGGTGACCTTGTGCAGACCGCGTCGTTCCCCATGGTCGTATAGTCGACCAGTCGCCGTCCTCCCCATCTTCGTCACACCAAGATGACACTAGCCATGTTCACCGAGTCGTCGTCGCTGTGGTCGTTGCGTCTGGGTGACTGCGCTGTCTTCGTCCTCGTCACCGTGTGATCGCCCAGTCGCCGCCCTCGCTGTAGTCGTCGTACCGGGTTGGCTTTGCGCGTCGTCGTCTCCATTTCCGTGTAGTCGTGACACCAGTCACCCAGTCGCCATTGTCGCCGTCTTCGTCGCGCCGGGGTGACACTCGCCACGCTCCCGTTGCGTCGTCGTCGTCGCCTTCATCGCGTCGCCAGAGGCTTGTAGTCGCGGCTTGGCCATGCATGGTCCTTGTTGTCTGGTCCTCGTGTAGCCGTGCTCCCCTAGTCGCCATCGTCTGTCTCCGTCGTGCCGGGGTGGCATTGGCCAAACGCAGTCTCGTCGTTGGAGTCCTTGCACCCGTCGCCGTCGTATTCGTCGCGCCGAGGTGGCATTGGCCACGCACCGGCCGCGTTGTCAGTATCGCACCGGGATGGGTTGGCCACGCGCAGGCCTGGTCATGGCTCGCCTGTTGTCGCCGTCACCATCGTCATTGTCGCGCGGAGAAAGCGTTGGCCAGGCGTGGACCACGCCTCGTGGTCTTCGTCTTCGTCACCTTATGGTGGCATTGGCCACGCACTGGTCGCGTTGTTTGTCGTCGTTGCGGCGGGCTGGTACTGGCCACGCGCGGACTGTGTCGTTGTCGTCGTCTTTGTCACGCGGGGGTGGTATCTGCCACACGTTCGTCGTCGCTGTGGTGGCTGCTCGTGTCAGTCATTGTCGTCCTCGTCGCGCCGTACTGGCATTGGCCATGCGCGGAGCATCGTCCTCGTCCTCGTCGCCCCGAGGTGGCATTGGCCATGCCTCGGTCGTGTCGTCGTCGCTGTTGTCGTTGCGCCATCGTGGCATTGGTTGCACAGTCCGACCCGCACTCGCGTCGCGTTGCGAACTTCACGCCTATGATGGCGTTGGTGCGTACATGGCGCGCGTGTGGGTGGCCAAAGAGAAAGGAGGTGCGTCCTTGCACCGTTGTGTCGTCGTTGAGGATGTTGGCCGTCCACAAGTTACCGTTCTTGTCGCGGCGCGCGTCACGCCTCGAGGCCAGGTGCGGGTCACTATGCATCCTGACCCGCACCCGCGCGGGGACCCAACCTGGGACCCAATCCTACCCATCCTACTGCCTGGGCACACTTCTATGATACCATTACAATGGTATGAATGATGGGCTTGTATGATATATACTTGTTTACAGAATGAATATTACTTTGATTCAATGGGTTATGTTGTCAGCCACCTCCAAGTCGAACCTCTTTGCGACTAACCTTGTCAACCTCTCATTCGAGGTCATCTTCATGCTCTTTTGCTACACCCCTGCTGGCACAGGTGGTTTGGGACTCGAGGTACATTTGACCCATTGCGCTTGCACAAGCACATGCATCCGTCAGCTTCAAAGATGCCATGTCTGCCCTTCTCTGCCTCAGGCTCTTCGCCTTTCTCTCCATCTCGAAAGTGGGGTCATCTATCCATCATCAGTGTGCTCCCATCAAATGACACACTCACTCGTGATCATCGCTCAGTCGGGGTAATAGGCTTGTGAAATTTGCCATGCACATCGGGTGTGCGATCGCACCCATTGCAGTGAGTTCTCCATTCACTGAGGTGATCAGGATGGGATAGATCAGGCAACAAGGGCTAGGGTGGCTGTGAACGACACCGAGGCTGGTTTTCCCGTATACTGGCAGTGCCACATGTACACGTATGATAGCTACTAGTACGACGAACTTGGCAGTGGGATCGCTCATTCATTCTATCTCCTCAAGCGACGGTGAGCTGAAGTCGTACTATGTTCGTTTGAACTGCCACTGAGTGGACTCTCGGACCTCACTCCAGTCAGTTTCAAGTGTCTGCGTCGTAGAGATTAGCAGCTGACCAATTGCGGACTTGTTAGACTGGTCACAAGATCGATGGGACTTCTGAGCATGCTATTCTATTCATATCATTGCTCCTTGCATGTCTCGCTGAGTCTTCCCAGCGACCGGCCAGGTTTGCCACAAACATCCATGCAAGCCCTTCAACTCCCACTCGCCCATCGTCCGAAATGATCATCGCTCTTGGTTTATTCTGTCCCCTCTTCGCCTTCTACGCCTTTCTCAAGCTCGTCCTGCTACTCCTCCACCTCCTTCGTGAGTTCTTCGCGCCTCTTCTTTTCTTCCCCTCCATGTGGTGTATATCGTCACCTGAGGTCCGGCTATGAATGGAACACGTAACGCTCCTCCAAGCGGTCTTCTTCGAGCTTCTGAACCAGCTTTCATACATTTTCTTCTCTTAAAACAATGTGCTACTGCCCCGGTCTCGCACCGTGATCATGAAGCCCGTCCAGTCCTTTCTTCTTCTCCCTCTGCTGTTCGCATCTGCTGAACCTGCTTTGTTGCGTCGCCAAGGATCAAACGAGACAACGGTCCATCTCGCCGTCCATCCTCAATGTGGGCCTCTCTGGGGAAACGTCTCTGACGTGAACGCGGGTCTCGACATTACGACCATCAAGACTATCGTATCCTTTGGGGTGTGTGGCGCGCTTAGATTCTCTTCCGTGGCGGTATGTCATCTTCATCGTAGGACTCGTATACCGACGGTGGAAGGCAAGACGGTGGACCGCTCGCCCCTGCCGTGATCATCCCTCCAAACCCGTTCGCGGGTGGTCGCTCGACGAACGGAAAGCTCTGGGTCGAGCACATCGCCGACGCCATCGACGCAACGCTCATGGACTATGCCGTACGTTTTCTGTCCTCTCTCAAGGTGGTCCAATTGCGTCTTACCGAATCCCTTGTTTCAAGTGGTCCAGCGCGGTGACCAACATCTCGCTATGGCCATCCAATCCCCGTCCGAGGGACTTCATCATGCAAAGTGAGGACGAGAACCTCGAGTCGTAGATATTTGACCAACACTCGCCGCAGCGACGCTGTTCCTCAATCAATCACACGACCTCGATCCATACACCACACTTTACACCATCTTTTTTGGCATCAAGTCAGCCCCCTCTCTTGTTGAGCCCAATTCCCGTTGTGACTGACGTTGCTCTTACAGTGACTGGGAAGACTCCTTCGGTAAGCGAGCTCGCGAGATTTGATCAGGACGCGCTTTCACTTCGGACGACGACACCGCACATCTAGTCGACGGAGACCACCTCCCCCAAGCAGCCCAAGACCTCCTTGGCCAAATCGATCTCCTCTCCCGACCACCGACCAACGCGCGGAATATACTCGTCACCGACGTCTACGGCCGGGGCACGCAGGACGCCAAGGGCCAAGCCTGGCTTCAGTCCATCTTTGACGGCCTGAGCGCGTTCCGCACGGGCGACCGGCCGCTCAACGTCGCGTTTGCCAACTTTGCAACGATCTGGGACAGCGTGCTCGGTCCCAATCCTGGGTATCGCGCGTTTGGGTACGTGAGCACGGACGCGTGCAACCCAGGCCCGACGACGGAGGACAACTGTGGGGATCCAGATCACTACTTTTATTGGTTCTCCGGGTGTGTCTTCGTTCGTTTGTTCTTTCATCTGGGTGGCCAAGCTGAAACTGGGCGCACGACAGACACCCGTCGAAGGTGACGCACAAGATCATGGCTGACTACGTGTGGGAGGTGTTGTTCGAGTGTTCGTGACTTTTCATTTGGTTAGAATACAACCGCGCTCAAGTACGGCCATGTATTTATGTGTATATCTCATCCTCTTTATCGCCACCATGTGACGCCATTCCTAACAGTCATGTCGGTTTGCCATTCTGGCTCTCCTTCGCGAAAGACCAGGATGTAAGTAGGGATACCTTGCCTTTCTCTCCTTTGCTCGTTTCCGACGTTAGCGGTACGACATACGCAGCATATATGCCTTGACCACGAGGATTGGTTACTTCTACCAGGATCTTAGTTGGAAAAAAAAACATGCAACAGAATATGCTCACGGTTCATGAGAGCTGCCTCGCGACACACCAGATAAGAGGAGAAAGAGAGAACATCATAACTCTCACCCAGGAGCAGGGAAACGATGATCGAGACACCACGCCAGCACTCAAGGGTTAGTCACTCTCCTCGCGTCAAATTGCCTTACATCTTCGGGCAAGGGTTGGGATTGGAAAGCAAAGGGGCCGTTAACTCTACTTATATCAGTAGGCTCAGCAACGCAGCACGTCACGACACGCTCACCTCAGATGGCAGCTTCGATAATCACCTTATTTTCCCCCATATATCCAGAGAAGATGAATCTCTTTCGATAGAGACGCATTTCCGGTCGACGCTCTGGAGCCTGTGAGTCGAGGAAATAATTGTAAGATATTTTCAACTGGCCTATTACACTTTTCCATGTGGTCGAACGCCGCTGGACTTGGTTCGGGCTGCTTCTCTTTCGTGCGTCGGCAAACTCGCTGTGACGAGTACGATGGGAGTGTCTGCGATGACCATGTGTGCATGTGCTTGCTACTTGTCGATGTTGCCCAGGGACGTCATTATCACTTTGAAGTGCCCTCTTTGAGAGATTCCGCATCGTCGATAGGGTACAAGTACGTTGCGCTCGAAAGCGAGACGCGACTTGAAAATATGGCCTCACGTGACTCACTATATCCACCCACTTTCGAAGCCTGAAGGTGACTTGGCCTCCGCCAAAACTTATTGCATGGACCTTGGATACACAGTAATCCCCCCAGGGCCTCCCTTGGCGTCGTTTTTCCTTCTATCTTCCATGCGCTGTGCGCCAGTCGACAGCCCACCTTGAAAAACGCTGAATCCGTGCTCCGCTTTTCCATGTACACACTGGATTCCAAGCAAAACCAACGTGCCTTCAATGTATGGCCCAAGAGCTTTTACTCTCACTCGCGTGTAAGGTCACCACCTCAAGGATAGACGCGATCACATGGGCTTCAATACGCCAAGATGATACCGTTACATTCACAGCGGGGTACAATCCGTCTCGACTGCTATCATTTGCCCTCATCGTCGTAGCGACGTTTAGCACTTGCACTCCCCGGTCTTGCACTGTCCTGTTTTGCACCCGCATCTGTTAGGGAGGGAAGATTAGTTGATGGTCTGGGACGCCTAGATGACACATACGCTTGAGTGCTACAGGCGCACTCAGTGCTGCCGCAACCGGACTCGTTCACTGGGATAGAGATGATCTATGCCGACTGTCAAACTCTGGACTGTTCGCAGCAGACACGGGAAGCACGTACGGTGTTCATTGATAGAGGATATTTGTTGGTGATAGGTGCGATTACCGTTCCACCTCCTTTTATCGCTTTCTACAAGTTATTTGGCCGTATTTTTCAGCTCGATCCTTTTGGTGTCGGGTTGACGGAGCCGACTGCGCAGCGTGTGCGCGCGTTATCGCTATCAATCTGACCACACAACTGTCCAGACGAGACTTGCCTCATGACTCAGCTCCCAGGGACCCCGTCTCTCTTTTCTCTGATTATTTCTGGTGGGCTTGCGCCCATTTTACAACCTGCCTATGTCCATATTGAGGCGACCGATTGATCGGTCTCATACTAGTACTCAAATCGTATCAGCGCGGTTGGAATCCCACCGTGGCTAGCGGCAGGAAACACTGAGAGATCAGGCGGCAGAACTAGACTACGATCTATACTATGGGGGACTATGCGGTACGAGGACAAGGTGAGCTAAATGAGGAGCGGCGAGATATATACCGTACTGCACGTGATCTAGAGCGTCAAACCATAAGTAGGCTTACAGCGGTCCTTCCAAGCCACTTTGTTTCGTCGCACTTATAGAAGTGATAGCAGGATCTGGAATCGTGTGTGGGCTGGCCTGTCAAGCACATTCTTCTGATCTGGTCTGCTTTTTCCCGTTTCGTCGTGATAATTGGGCCACATCCTGGACTGTCGACAGGCGTCATGCGTTCAGGGGTGTCCCCCTGTCACTGGCTTTTTGTGAAGCCACCCAACGCCCCACAGCCTGCCCGTCTGACCCCTTGGCTGTCCTGTAGGTTGATCTCCGCTAACATTGGGGGAACGACATTGGTGCCCTCGCCCACACACAGCCCCTGTGACCATTTACGCCTCCTATATCTGCCTTCCTTCTCCTCCTGCGGTCCCTGATACTCCCAACCACCCGTTGTCTCGCGCCCCGACTCACCCACAAGTAGGACTGTTCGACCACCCACACTCCCTCACGCGGGGAATGCATCGATTCGATCTGATGTTTTGATATCGATAATCCTGACGCAGCGCCCAGATGCTGGCGACGCCTTCTTTCCCATCTGTTTGATCTGACGTGCGACTGTCGGGACAGGTCGACGACAACTCACGGCAGCGATAGGACTAGTGAGGGTTATCGTACTGCCGTTCTAGGATCACCGAACCTATTTGTCGTCGAGAACCACAGACTGATAGTACTTTCGCGAGAGTGATGGGTATGACGACGGCCTTCAAACTGCTATCGCACGCGGGTTAATCGCAAGGATGCCTGTTAGAATTTACTATGTGCGATATGAATGCAACGAACAAAGCGGTCACATCAAAGGAGCCGCCGTGCACGATGACCCAAGGTGAGCAAAAATGAGTAGATTCACGTCGTCTACAATAATACCATACAGACAACTATCATGCATCGACTACCCAAAGAACATCCCCAAGGATCACCCGTCATTGTCCTTGAAATACACGCGCCGCAGCCACCGACGTCGACGCGTCACCCAGCCGTCGCCCGGACGTGCGTCCGGCCGAGGATGCGTCCAGGTATCGGTGGTGTACGTCCAGCCATCTGCGCGCAATGTCGCGAGGATCGGTAAGCACGTAAAGAGGCACAGAGATGTGAGATCCATACCTTCGTCGGCACCCATACAGACACTTGCACTCGGAGTCGCGCCTTCGACAGCCCATGACGCAATCAGATCGGGTCGCCAGCCTTCCGTCTCGACAAATGCCCACCCGGGCGAAAGCGAAAACGTAAGGTTACTGCTGTGCAAAAACGCGCGGCGTGAACGATCGCATCCGAGGGAAAGAAAAAAAGCGAGCACGTAAAATGAACGGACGTGAGACGACCGACGACATCATCATCAATGATTGTTGTAGACGGGAGACGCACCTGACTTCGCCGCCCACGCCGCTCCACCCGTCCCTGCCTCTCGTCCACGCCACGCGTTCGTTGGGCCGCAGGTTCGCCTTGGACCACGTCCCTCCCGTGCTCATACCTTTCGTTGCGTCTGTGGGTCCCGACGCTGTCGCTGCCGTCACGGTGGCACTTGACGTCGTCGACACCACATCGTCCTCGTCGCCCTGTTCTTCGCCCTCCCGTGCAAACATTACCACAGATTTACGCCGCTTTCCCTCGGTCGTGTCCTGGACCCAGCGTTCGTTCTCCCAGAGCTCGACGTGGGCAAGTGGCGCACGCCAGACGGCGTCGTCTAGCTTGTCGTTGTCGTTGAGATGACGTACGAAGAGGAGGATGTCACGTGGATTGATTGTGAGAGTGAATGTACGCGTGCGGGGAGGCGGGGGCGAAGGAGAAGGGGGAGTGTGGAAAAACGAGAACAGATCGGGGACGTAAGGGACGTGGACGGTGAGGTGAAATGAGAGGCCTGGGCCGAAGCCTGACAGAGCGGTGGACACGACGGAGAGTGAGCCCTTGAGACGCGGATGAAGGGCACCTACACTGCCCGCACCAGCGATAAAAAAGAGAAGACGGAGGGGGAGGAGGTCAGTCATGAGGAGGGGAATGAGTGAGAGAAAGGTCACGAGAGTGACGATGAGAAGGGGGTGGTAGGGTTGTGTAGCGGGCTGAGTGGTTGGTGGGTTTGGGGAAGAGTGTTTGAGGGCAGTTTCGCTGGACGACGCGGGGTTGGATGAGGACATGGAGGAAAACCTGGAGTGTGATTTAAGTAGGGATGAAGTGGATGAGGGTGGGGCCAGAGGGGCCACTAAGAAAGGGAGAAGGGGTACGATGGCGTCGTGCGCATCCGAACTAGGTCACATCGAATCAGTCGAGCAACAGTCACGGTTGACGACACTCACTAAGCACCCATGAGATTTTGGATGGCCTGTATGTTGGCCTGCCAGTCGGCCGTCCCTTCGCCTACGCTGATGGGGACAGGCTGCACGCCCGGATCGGGGTAGTAACCGAGCATGACGCCAAGCAAGAAGACATGGGGGATCAACAGTGTCATTCTCGGAAAATAGCCTAATTCATATGAGCACGCGTACGACGACGGAAGCGAAAGGGGCAGACATAAGAAGCCATAGGCAGCGAGCCACGCGGTGGTACGCTTCCAGCCTTTTTTCCACAAGATGGTCTCCTCGATGCGGTCTTGCAACCAAAAGACAGGACCGACCCTGGACACGAAGCGACGAAAGTTGGCGGTCATGATGGGGACCGAAAGGGGATCTCGGGTACTCAAGAGCGAGTACGATGGTGAACGGGGGTTTGGAGTGGCGATGGCAGATGAGATGAGGCTCGTAGTGCTGGGCAAGGTCGAGGTAGGGATGGACCCGGAGAGGAGCATCTGCGGGACGAGCGCGAGGGCGGACTTGGTGGGCGAGAGCGGCTCTGAGGCTGCACGCGACGTCGAGGATGATGCTCGGGCGGTGTCGGGCAACGTCGTCAAAATTTTCGTGGCGGGTTCCAACGTTGCTTGTTTGAGTCGAACGGCGTCGGCGGGGATCTCGACGTACTCGAACGTCGCCATCGTCGTCTAAACACGCCCAGCTGGAAATCGTCCATTTTTAATTTTATATTTTTCCACGCACTTGCACCGCCACAATCACCTTCGTTCTCGTCGTCGACGTCGACGACGAGACAGTCTTGGACGTCGCGGCACACGATGTCGACGCCATTACCCTCACAACGGGTGCTTCCTTCCACGTTCCTCTCGTCCATAAACGCCCTCCTCGCCGCCCTCGCCCTCCCCTTCACCATCGACCACCCGACGGACCTGACTCCCTCCCTCCTCCTCGCCGTCTTCGAATCCCTCATCGGCGCCCGTCTTCCTATTCCCGCCTCTGTCCGCCAATCTCGCACGCGAGACGCCAAAGCACGCGCCATGCTCGTTCTACTGGGCGTTCTCGAGTGTGACGTCCTCCGTGGTGGTACTTCATCTGACGCAGATGCCTCCGTTGCAGCTTCTAACGCGGACGAATCAGCGCTCGGCGGGGCGGGCGGTGTCAGCGTCGATGGCTGGGTCGACGAGATAGGTCTTGGTGATGTCGATCCCGAACAGCTTGCCGACGGTGGTTGGGACGAGACCATCTTTGTCGGTGAACTACTCTGCTGGCTCGCCCGTCGAAGGGGCGTCTTACCCCGCACCAGGTCCTCACACTCGTCTTCACATCCTCATACACTGTACTCGAACCACTATTCGTATGGCACCGAGGATGCCGAAGGCGACATCACCAATTTTTCTACATCCCTTCTCCTACGACCCTCCTCTGTTCAAAAGTCGCGACCCCCACGACCCCCATCACCTTCCCCACCCGTGGGCGATGCCGATGCCGATTTTGATTTTTCCGTTCTCTCACACATCTCGGATGTCCCCCGTCACCCTCTCGTTCACTCTCCTGAACCATCCCTCTCCGCCTCTGCCACAACGGGTACAGACCTCTCCATCCGTGCACGAAGCGTCTCCTCACGAACAAGCGTGTCCAACGCTCACGACGATCCGGACGAGTTCGAGGAGGCGTCGCAGGACACGCTGCAAATGTACGATCCTCGCCAGATGATGCAGGACGCGGAGGACGACGAAGATCGACCGCCCACGTTTCACCCACGGTGTATACACGAACTGGACGACCCTTCGTATATTCGCGTATTGGCAGGGCCTTCCTTGTCCTTTGACCCGTCTGCCTCACTAGAACGCGTTTCTGAAGATGGAGAGGGCCACCGCTCTTCCGGGGACGATGTTGACGACGACGACGCAGACGAGCAAGACAACGATGACCCGTATGCGCCACCCACTCCAACACCTCGAAGCGTCCGTCTCACGGGGTGGATCGAACCCGTCGACTCTGCCGCCGAACTTAGCCGTTTTGTTACTTCCCGTTCTCGCTCACGCACTCCCAACACGACTGCACGCTCGGGACCGACTCAATTGGAGTCGTCGTCGTACCGACACACACGCACGGTTGAGCTCTCCAAGCCAACATCGCGTCTGCAAACCGACTTGACCTCTCTCTCACGTCCGGGGTCGAGCAAACTGCGCGTTGCACGTCGTACATCGCCATCCTTATCTCGGTCCCCTTCGCCATCGTCACCTCCCATATCATTCAAAACCGGACGACCGCACTCATCCCCGAGTCCCTCACCTCCTCCGCCCTCTCCCCCGGCCAACCCTGACCCACCGTTCGACGTGTCATTTTCGACGCTCAACAATACCAGCACCCCTGCAAAGCCACGTCCTCCACGGCGTCATCACTCGTCGACGACGGCGCGGAGCGAGGCCGCGTCCGACACGCGCGTCGAGATGGACAGGGGAAATACTGGGTGGGCTATAGCCGCAACGATGGCAACTGGGACTGGTGCGGGATATGCCCGTCGTCGCTCGCCCTCCTACACGCCTTCTCCGCCCTCTTTCTCGTCGTCAGGCGGCTTGCGGGGTGGCGGTGAGGGCGGCACCCGGGCTCGAGACGGCCCGACGGCGCGTCTGTCCGTCAAGACGCCCGCGACACAAAGGAGGAGCCTGGGAAACGGAGAGACATCGTCGTCGCCTGAGCCACGCTCTCTGGGACATGCGAACGTACCGCCCGGCTCAACGACGATGACGACGAATACGCTCCTGACGGAGCGCGCGAGGCTGTTGACGGAGTTGGCAGCGCTCAAACGAGCGCGTGCCGCGAGCGCTGCTGGGTCGGGCTTGGGCACGGGCGTGGGGCCGGGGACAGGGACGGGGACGGGCGGCGGACATGGAACCGCCGGTCGTCGGGTCGGCGTCGGGGTCAGATCCTAGTCGTTCTTTTTGGGCTGTATGGTTTCATGCCTTGTTTTCCTTGCAGTTCTTCTCCCCTCTGTCTCTTTACGCAACGGACACGACGAGCTTGTTCGCTCAAATAAGGTAGAATACGATACGTACGATAAATGTATGACATTGAATTTTGAATATTCGATATGAATGACAACGGACAGCTGACCGTGATATCTAACTTGTAAGTACTTGGGGCGAACAAGACCTTGATCTCAGCGAGGCAGCGTACTTCAACTTGAAGTAGCCATTTCAAAAGCATCGTCTCTGGTTAACGAACCCCGTGGCTCAATCTTTGCAGGCCATCCCCCCGTGCGTTTTACACCACTCGACGCCCCTTCGCAACGCCTCCATCACTTCTTCCACGTCCTCTCCGTCATCCGACGCACCGCGTCTGGTAGTAGCCCTTCCTCTTCCTTCGTCGGCACGAGCGACAAGCAACGCAATGGCGCCCCGCTTCTGTGCAATCCGTTCCGCGTACCCGGACGGCGTCGCACTCATCATGAGCACCGCATGCTCGAGTCGCTTCGCCGCGTGCGCGAGCACGAGCGTCCTAACATATGCGAACGAGGGGTGTCGTACATCAGCGTCGCTCCACACGCGTTGGTTAGTTGTACCGTACCTGGAAGTGCCGTCAGCGCCCGCGAGGACGCCCCAGACGGTATTGTCTGTCGACAACGCGTCGAGGGGCAGGGCTCGGTGGAGCGACTTGCGTAGCGCGCCAAACGCGTTTGTTCGCATCTCGAGCTGGCGTGGCGCGCATGCGTGAGCAAAAGTAGCCAAGGTAACAAACAACGAGACCGCACAGGGACTTTACGCGAAAAGCACACCTCTACTTCTATCTCTACCTCGGGAATCTCAATCTCGTCATCCACGTCCACGTCCGCTGCAAGGGAGGCATCCGTCGGTACCAGCCCGATCAACATGTTCAGAACCGGAAACAATGCGTTGTTTACATACCTTGGTCATCCATCTTGTGGGTGTCGGGCCCTTGTTTGGGGCTATACTCAATGATCTCGACGTCGGTTCCACTTTCTTCGTCTTTTGATGTCGGCTGATTCTTGATTGGCGTCCGATCTCGCCCGTCAATTTTCATCACTTGATCCCGACTCTCGATGGGTGCTTTGAGCGGTGTCTTGAACGGTTTCCTCAAACTATTTGCTGAACTATGTGGTCGCGTGACTGGCCCGATCCCTAGTGAGCCACGAAGGCGGCCAATGGAGTCATGCAATGCTTACTGAGTGGGGGTGGCATGCTCGGCCCTGTACTCTTGACCGAACCGGTGCTTCCCGCAGTCCTTTCGCCCGTCGCCTGTTCTATCCTGGCCCTTTTGGATTGGGGCAGGGCCAACTTGCCGCGCCCCTGGGCACTGGGCCTTTTGAATCCTTGAAGTGGCATTGAGTTAAGACAGTCGAAGAGCGTCTGTTGGCCAGGGTTGGCTCCATTTCCGTTTCTTTCTCCGGCTAACGCGCGCGCGCGCTGTTGTTGCTGATGTTGTTGGGGCTTCTGTCCCCCAGATTCTTCATCTTCTTCATACCCAGCGCTCCAAGACGACTTGGAGATGACCGCCGCGGCGTACTCTTCGTCCGAGAGGTTCGCTTTCCGTTGTTGCGTCCTATCAGGGTACTTGCATACCTGCGTGATTATTGCCAATAACGAGGAGGGCGCGACCAAACGGGCAAATCACGAACGTCGCACATCTTGTCGCAAACACTCTCTATGACATCGTCGTTCGTGGTGTCGATTGTTTCACCAAAGTACCTGTATATAGACTCGTTTCGGATCAACTGACATGTCGCATCACAACCACAGCAAACGAAGCACTTACAACGTGACGACACGTCGAGATATTTTCTGCAAAGTTGACAAGCTACAGCGAGTGAAGTTGGTGGGAGCATGAGAGACAGTAACCAAACGGACACACCGCTGCGAGGCTGTCTATCGACCGTTGACTAGGTTCAGGCCCATTCCTGGATGAGGCTGCGTCTTGTCGTCTGGCGTGCGAGCTGGACACCAATCTCCGAAGACGGAGAGCATCCTCACGCGCTTACAACCAGTTTCGAGCGATGACGGCCATGGAATGATCGAAACTCACAATAATACAGTATACAACGAGCGGGCTGACAGAGGAGTCAACCCTGTACAAGGACCGCAAAGCAACAGAAACTTACCAGCCCATCTCGACCTGCTCGACCTATTCCAATAGGTTAATGCGAAATGTCACTTGAGGAGAACCAACCTGTTTCTTGGTAGTATCCTGTAGGATTTATCAGATATCTGCCGCCACTACCTGTACACCTCGTTCACCTTCCATACTTTTCGGGAGACCGTAGTGAATAATATACCTTAACCCCCTCAGTACAGGTCTGGAGAGGACAGGAACCGAGATTCGTACCGAACGTCGCTCTTGTCGATTCCCATTCCAAAAGCGATCGTTGCACAAACCTGACGACAGGGCATGAGCCTCTCGAGGCGACAAGCCTACGTCGGTGGACCCACCACATCTACACCCCCCTCGCCAGTCCCGCCTAACTCCCATTCCCTCAGCGTCTTGCTCAATATTTTCGCACTGTTTACCGTCACCAGCGGTCATCGTTGCCAATGTATGCGTTCATGACACAATGTTACTTACCTTATTCCTCGGTGGTATGGCCGAGCGTTCAACCCCTTCCCACGAAGGAAGCTCGAGAGTTCATCGCACATTTCCCGTTTCCGACAATAGATAATTCCAGAGGACGGACGATTACGACGCAGATGCAAGGAATCGACGAATTCCAGGATGTCCTGCATCAAAGAGGAAGGTTCTGGTGCCGACTTATACCGCACCTAACAGACACACTCTATTGGCTAAGAGGAAAGAGCCCAATGAAAGCGGCATACCTCGTAGAAAAGGTTTGCACGATTGAATGGGTGAATAGCAGTAAAGAGCTTATCTTCCACCATATTTAGATTCCGGATGATGTCACGTTGAACACTGTCGAAAGGTAAGCAAGCGAAAGACGGCTCAGGAGGTCAGCAATCACTTTTTGGTTGCAGTCGCCGTCAAAGCCATGATCGGAACACCTGGAAAACGTGCACGAAAAGAGCCCAACCTACGATACTCCTCTCTGAAATCATGTCCCCATTCCTATAGCATGGTAAGAAAGGGAGTGATGCTACCCGGAGAAGTCAGACTCACGGAGATGCAATGTGCCTGAAGGGATAAATGAATCGTTTCGACCGGACTTCAATGGAGATCGCACCTCGTCTATGACAAGCCTTTGCAGCTGACCATTACTGTAAACAGCGGCAAACGTGTGCATGAAGTCTTGTGTACAGAGTTTCTCCGGCGTTGCTGAGACAGAGGTTATGAATAACTTAGCGGAAGCGTAGTATACGAACTGTAACACAGACGGTTCCTTGGTTGCTTTGAAGATAAATCTTTCAGAATCTAGATGTCCTCATTGGCTCTCCTCCGCGAAAGACCAGAATATTAAGTAAGGGATACCTCGCTTTTCTCTTCCTTGCTCGTTTCCGATGTCAGCGATACCGCGCGTATGCCTTTATTGCGAAGATTGGTTACTTCTACTGGGAAGTCAGTTGAAATAAAAACACTCAGTGGAACATGCTCACGGTTCGATATAAGAGCTGCTCGACACGTCAGATAACAGGAGAAAAAGAAAACGATATTATAACTCTCACCTAGGAGCGGGGAAACGATGATCGAGACACCACACTAGCACTCCAGAGTTAGTCACCATCCTCGCGTCGCAAATTGCCTTACATCTTCGGCAACAGCTGGGATTTGAAAGCAAAGGGACTGTTAATTCTAATTATATGAGTACACTATATACTATCAATTTAAAACTGACCTTGCCCATGCCGGTCGGTGCAAGGACGAAGACGTCTGTTCCTGAATCCTGCATTTACCTAGGCTCACACACACAGCACATTGCGACAAGCTTACCTGAGATGGCGGCTTCGATAATCTCCTTCTGTTTCCCTTTATACGCAGAGAATCTGAATACTATTTTCGATGTGGTTCAGCACACGCTTGCGATGCAAAACACGCACTTTGTGTTAGCACTCTGGAGTCCACGGTTGAACATTGAATGTTGAGTCGCGAACAACGGCAACGAGATAAATGTCAACCGACCTATTACACCTTTCCATCTGTTCATACAATTCAAAACCCTGCTTGGACTGCTTCTCATCGCCGCTCTCTCTTCCACGCGTCGGCGAACTTGCTGGAACGAGTACGACGGCAGCATCTGCGGTATCCATGTCTGCTTGCGCTTGCTCCTCGTCGATGTTGTCCAAGACGTCATTATCACTTTCGCCCTCTTTGAAAGATTCCGTGTCGTCAATGGAGTACAAGTACGCGTCGTAGTCGTCCATGGTGGTATGCCCGAACGCGACCACGCGAGACGCGACTGAAAATATGACATCACGTGACAACCAAAGCCACTGCTTGTTGCCTTACCTAGTACATAACAAGTAATTGGACCCTACATCGGGTTGTTGTTCTCCGAGAAGTCGAACGTTGTTCAGGTATGATAGCGCCATTCTGCATCCCCCACACGAGATCTACCCATTTGTTGCCTCCAAGCACATCTAGTCAGCCCTCCACACCTTGAGGGCTCAATTCTTCAAATATTCGATATCCGACCACGGCTCCCACTCGTCCGCAGCTTCAAGAAACTGCTTTTCTTTCTCTCGAAACGCAATCAGAGATGACGCACAAAGGGGTAGTCCCAAAAGAAGAACTCCATGCAAGCTACCTTGTGTACCATTGCTGCAAACTTAATGGGATTACCGTTGTACCCGGGCGAATTAGCGTCTGTGAGTCCGTCACAGAACTGTGCCATCGGCAACGAAGCGTCAGTATATGCTGGATGGACAGGGCCCACTACCAAGTTCACAGTGGGACATTTCGTGCGAAATGGTCCTGGTTCAAGGATCGTCACCTACCAAGAGGCAGTGTGGGTAACATGACAGGACATTGACAGGGCAGGGAACGAACGATCTACCTTGATGTTCCAGTGGGGATCAAGTTCTTCGACAAGCCCTTCACTGAGTGCCTCGAGGGCTAACGATCGCTAAGTCAGTCTCTTCAATGGGATCCTACGGTCACAACGACACCGAATTTATATCGATGCGCATCAACATCAATCGAATTACCTAGCAGTGTAGTACACGCAGCCAGCAGACGAGCGGATTCCGCATCTTGACGACACTTGAAGCAAGCGTCCTCTCATCGGCTTATTCTCTTCACAGAGAAATCTGACCGCCACTTCCGATATGAACGCGAACCCGGCATTGTTCACGACCACATGTCCCGGCTCACAGTGAAGCCGACAGTCACTTCCGTGGGTTGAGTGACGTCGAGTTTCAGGACCAGGTGCCTCTCCAGATATGTCCCTACTAGCTCCGAAAGAACCTCGGGTTTGCGCAGCGTTGCGACAAATTTATCGCTCTTTTACAAGGAATGTTCGGTAATACAGAGACCGAAGCCGGACGAGCAACCGGTGACTGAGTTGATGTGAGTGAGCACAGAAGATTCATCCGATAACAAGGCGTTCACTAAACCAGACCTTCTTCTTTTAGCATATCCAGCGCGGTCCTACGTTGGGAGGCACCGGGAATTAAGAATACCCTGTAGTTTCCCTCCGAAGCAACAAACGAAAGGGTGCGGAAAGAATCCAATAAAACGATAGACTGCATTATACACTCATTAGACCAGAGTGCCGAGCTGCGATTAGCGCTGTCCTGGCCACTGTCCACAAAAAAGTGAAGAGAGCGTCACCTTTCAAGAGCGAATCTCGTGAGTGTGAGTGTACTGACACCGATCAGACAATAAACCGCATGGTGTCAAGTCCATAGTCGTCAGGCCCAGGCTCGCAGGCTGCAACAGGTCACCAGTTGTGAACGTTTCCACGGCTATCTTCCACAAGGATGAGTATTTTTGGTTCGTATTCTTAACTTATGAACTTGGGGATCGTTGACCAAAGTAGCAGCAGTGAAGTTGAACTTGTGGCCGGCCGTGGGAGTCCGAAGTTGAGGAGTTCGTGACCAAGGTTAAGCTCCTCTGTTCATGTTTCTGTTACATTATACAGGTGTTTTCAAAACATCAGAATGTACACGTGGAATAAAATCAAACGATTTCCATAGAGCGAAACGAGAACTTTGAAACGGTATTGTTCTTATGTTGCTTCACCAGCTAATCAACACTAGTTTAGCAGTGCCTGCACCGACCCAACTACACTCACCTTCTGGCGCGCGCATAATGAATGATTGCCACTCAGAGTCCCTGCAGTTTATCCACCAAGATCGCCCATTCCAGCAATGTAACGCCCTGTTTTAGCATCTCATCCTTCATCTCTCTGTCTCGCGTCTCTTCCCTTAGCCTGGCGAGTGCACGGAGATGTTCTTGGCGTCGGATCCCGAGATTGGATAGTACCGGCGCAATATGTAACAGTGAGGGTTGACAGGACGCGAGGACACCCTCAATGGATGAAGTCGACGAAGATCGACTTCTTGCTGGTGCAGGCAAGCTTGTCATGTGTTTTGCTTTCCGAGTCTGTGGAGGTGAGCCGCTGCTCGTACTATTATTGCGTCGGATTTCCTGCATCGTGGAGCCATTCCTTCGGGGGGGCGAATATTTGATACTTTGCCCCGTGAGGGCATTAATCTCAGCGAGAGTATATATCCTCTCCGATCGGGTTGGGCTCGGGTCTCTCGTACGTTTTTCGTGCTTGGGCATGTTACCCGGGGTTTTTTGTGGTTTTAGCGCGCAGAGGGTGTCCATCTCTGCTGCGGTGTACGCCCTCTCTGACCCGCACGATTGTGAGGCAGTGGATTGGCTCCTCCGAAGCATTGCCTGCAAATGCGTATGAGACGTCTATTCTCGGTCATTTCTCGGTTTATCAACATAATTTTTAACTCACTTCCGTCCCCTTGGGTTTGATCGTTGCTTGATTGATAGTGTACGCCTTCTCACGGCTTCGTCCCAGAGTGTCATTTGTGCGCGCGGCAGACTCCCCGAATTCGCTGTGCTCGACACCTCGTGCCACTTCCTCCCGCCACATACTCACCTTACCTTCTCGTCCTGCCCCCCTCGGGGTTTGATACTGTTTCGTGGCCATTCCGCCCCGAGCCCGAATTGTCGCATCCAAGAGATTACCTTGCTCGTCAACCCCAACCTCCTGGAGACGCCTCGTAACCTCCTCCATGTATTTCCCAAAATCTGCGGGCATTGCTGCCTGTTGGCGGTGGATCTCGTGCCTCTCTGCCCACTCCCCATACACCCTACTGTATCGCGGCTCGCTCTCCCCGTTCAGGTCCTCTTGGCCTCTGATGCTCTTGACTTCCGTTACGCCGTCGAATGGGAACATCTCCGTCGCCACGGCGGTTTCGTAATCGTAGGTCACGGCATCAAAGTCATCGGGTAGAATTTGTACGGTCGTCGGGGCACGGGGATGTCGGCGTGGCTGCACTGGAGCGGGCAGGATGTCATACGATGAGTCTTCGTTTCCATTCACGAGTACGACGTCAGTCCATCGAGGGCCAAGATCAGCAGATCGGCGAGGTTCAGCGGTCGCGCTGAAGTAGGCGGGATCAGGGCTTACCGCTATTACTCTGGCCTTCCTGGTGCCGCATATTCTTTTCCTGGATGCGCTGCGAGCTTGGGACTGTGATCAGATGTGGCGAAATATGAAGCAGGAGGGTGATCCAGTTTACAAAGGCTGTCGATGGGCAGGGGGTTACCAAACCGTCCCTCGCTCGATTTTGAGGAGGGGAGAAGAAGCGTGAGCGAGCACCTAGCCCGGCTGTAGACCCCGCCTCGAGGACGTACGTTCCTCGTGACAGAAAAATGCTCCGAACACGAGGCTGCGAGGACTCTTTAGATAATTGTGCCACACCGTCTATCGTTGGTTGGCAAAAATGCGTTTTACACGTGTCGGGCGTGGGTGGCATTGATCCAACGCGGCATTCACCCCGGTGCGGCCATCGACCTCGGATACACTCCGCGTACCTCCTTCAGGTTCGATCTGGAATCGCTTGTGAGGTACGCTTATACACGTTGTCCCTTTCGGATTCTGATGGCGAGTTGGCTTGCAAGTTCAACTTGAAGATGTCAAGTGACTCTGATCAAGGCACTCATATTCGAGCGACGCTGTGCGCGGGAACGTCACCCCCGTACGACACGTTTCCACGAGAAAGCTCGAGGGTGGGTGTTTTCGTCGACCCCGATGGGAAGAGACTAGATGCGAAACCGTCATTTTGAACCTAACCCACAAGCGTCAGGGGCAGTTTCCCCGGCTTCATGGTGATGTCCACGAGAATGACAGCGATGTTGGGCTTAGTTCCCACCGGCACATTTTGCATGAATACATACCTGCTTTGCCATTGGGGATGGTGCCTACATTGGTGTGTAACGTGCATCCTGCTGCCCTCCTCTGACACGGACCCCTTGACCCGCATACGAATTATTGTAGGTGCCAGACCATCACATTTAACAGTCATATACCAGACATGTGTACCCTAAAATGGGTCAAGAATGACTCAGTGAAAAACGAAAGTACGTACGAATATCAGGGACAGCACAAATCCAGAATAGTTTTTGTGTATGGTGGTCAGTCACTAGGATGCACAACTCATCGACCTCGTCCCTGTCGCGAGCGCAGGACACGCACGTTCATGAGGTGTCGCTTTGTGCTCGGATGCAGAGGTCTGTGCTCGTTGTGGCGGAGGTGGGAGACGGAATTCAGAGGAATGAAGAAGATGGTGACGGGGTCATCCATGATGCGTCATGCCAGTCGATGTGAGTACGAAGGCGTCTGCCCCCGAATGGCGCATTCACCTACGTCCAGCCCCAGAGCACATCACGATGGGTTCAGCTGAGATGATGACTGTAATGATCTCTTTCTGATCCCCTTTTCGTACGCAGAGAATCTGAATACTATCTCAATGAATATCATAGGACCAGTACACGCTTGTGGTGCAGGACATGCACTTTGGGTCGACACTCTAGACGTGGAGTACGACAGCAGTGTCTGCGGTGTTTGCCTGTGGTTGTTCTTACTCTTCGTTCATGTTGACCAGGCAGTCATTATCGTTTAACCCGTCTTCGAAAGATTCCGTACCTTCGCTGGCCTTCACTCAAGTGCGCGTCGTGGAACATGCCATCACGTGAGGGTTGGCAGAGGGGGTTACTTGCAACGCGAGACTACAAGCGGTACGTAAAAACCTACATGATATCAGGTTGTTACCCTCACTTTCGAGTAATGATGGTACGTTCAGAAAGCTTGACTTCTGCTGGTTTTACGACCCGCCAGCCTAGTTTTCTCGTGGAGAGGGGGTCACGACGTGAGTCAGCGACCTGGAGTCCACTCACTCACGACCCTTGGAGAATCTAGCATCGACAGATGCGGCCACCTGCATTGAAACCGACGCTGCGGTAGCTTGGAACGGTTCATGATCGATGAGGTCGACCAGAAGAATATTTGCCATGAGTGCACTTTCAGGCCGGTAGTAATGCCACTCAGGGTCATTCTATCATTAAGGAATCGGAATCATCGTGGATGCTTATCAATCCGAGGTTAGCAGGTCGGGTCTAGTACACACGCTCAAGTGGCTCGACGTAGAATAAGCCACTCTTCTTCAATAGCCCGAGTCAAATTTTTTGGGAGAGATGGTGGTGTAATATTGAGCAGTACAACATTGGTGGAACTCGGACGTCATGTGTCACCAGTCACCTTTGAGAATTGTAAGATCACTTGGATCGCGAAACGAAGATAAGTTTTTGAAGCCTCCAAAAGAATGCAACATCCAACACGTTCAGCACCCCATGGTAATCCCGTTGTAAGGACCATCGTGGTCGTTGAGGTTACCGTCCCAGATGTATGGCACATCACCGACGATGCATTGCGTGCTTGGGTTGTCTTGACCTATTCAAAGCATACGCGTCATCAAGACCATCAAAAATAAAATATATTGGAATGGACTGACCGGGACATGACGCCCACTCCCCAGAGTCCTCGATGTGTACTTCTCCGGACGGATGGACGAAGCCCAAGGACATACCGGGGCAAATCGGGATGGGATCTTCTTCGTTGTTGATGTGGGTCAGGTACAAGTTGGCGTCCACATAGTTGGCGAAAGCTTGGTTGCCGACACGGGGAAGACCGTAGCAAATGGTCTGGAAGGTGGTTCCCGCCGGTAGCCAGAGAGGAAGATATAGGGAATCAAGAAGTGAGAGAGCCGCACCTACAAGCAAGGTATTAATGTGCGCGTTTCTTTCAGTCAATCACCCGAAAGGCGCAGTCAATGTTGCTGTGTTTGTAAATACTCACCCAGAGAGTGGCCGACAAGGGTTACAGAAGTCGTTGCATAATCTGACATAGTTTGTTGGACAGCAGCTAGGATATCGGCAGCAGTACTGCCAAGGCATTTCAGACGTGCAGACAGGGTGAGATAAAAGTCTTACTCGGCCTGCTCATCCGCAAAACCGTTGTGAACCTCGATATCGGTGCTGAGCCCTGGGAAGAGTGTGGAATTCAAATTTGTTAGGAAGAAATCAGCGTCTGTAACGTCGGCCTCCCTGGGAGGCACTTTGAGAACAAGAAAACTGCGACAGCTTAACTGTCTTACATTTGTGAAGGATTCGTTCCTTGATGAGCGACGATCACAGTGCCGAGGTTTGGATCATACCCAACATACCCTATGCATCCAAGCGCCTTTGTAAGTCAGATAGCCCAGGTACGAGGCCGTGGACTTACAGTACTGAACAGAGTCACCGTCACCACCAGAAGCAACAGGCTCAAATCCAGGGTTCGCTTCGCAGTTGGCTTATTAAATAGGAGAGATCAAGCGTTCTGCAAACAGCCTACACCTCGGATGAACATACCACCACAATTCCATGCAATGGTCTGGGAAGGGGTACAATATGCAGTACTCGCATAGTTCGTGTATGGAGTGAAGAAATCGATCTGTGACGTCGTGAGGGCAGTTATCGATTGCCTAGTGGAGAGTGTAGGCGTGGCATGTACGGCCGTGACACCAAGAAGGGCAGTTGATAGAAGAGAAAACATCGCAGTTTCACTTCTCTAGGAGTCCACAGTCCACAGTGGTCTGGTCTGACATTTTATACGAGCGAACGTCTATAGTCTTGCGAAAATACAGTATAATTAGTAGTGATGATCACGCAAGATTCAGGCGTACCATATGGTGCTGAGGGTGGTCAGGTGGTCAACATTATGGAAATAATTCTGTGAGCTGCGTAAGAATTTCCAGTCGGTCGTCGCGCACACGGGGTCCCGAACCATGAGAGAAAGGGTGCGGGCCATCTTGTTGGTGAGTTACCCGGCACGTGGTCCTCACCATTTTTGAATCAAGGACTGGTTTGAGGAGTTTATTCAGGAAGAAAAAGGAAACAAGTCCGGTTGAATCTGCGACGTGCCCCGAGGAACGTGCCAACCTTCAGCGACCCATCTAAAACCCGTGAGACTCAGCTACCTCCGAGTTGCAGTGTTCAAATCAACCATTTACACGGCTAAATGTTCGAAACTAGAGGGTGTATTTAGAATCGTGCTACAGTAAAAATGGTGCAATTAGCCACATACACGGTGTCACTGATGGAATTTTTGTGGCGGCGACGACACTGGGCATTGGATGTGCAGGACTCACTAAGTTGGCGCCGCCTGTGTCCTAAGGCGGAGTTGCGAATTGGCCCCGGCTGTAAGGCTGAGTCTCCCCTCCTTGCGTCGATATCTCTGAATAAAAACACGGCGTCCCATTCATTGTGTGCCGTCGGCCCGCTCAGTGGGCCCGCATGGTACTGGTGTACGCGGTCACGTGGTGTTGAGATCACTTTGATCGTTGATCAATGATTACTCCCAGTCGCAGGCTTTCAGAGAACGGCGCTGGAGTCCTTGCACTGATGGCACCTCCAACCAAGACAAGAGAGTCTTCCCGTCCCAATGTTAAACAGGTTCGGCGAGCACCTCAGTTTGATACCAATACGCTTTCCTATGACTGTACTGACCCCTTCCATGCCATCAACACTCTCCGCAGACTCATAGGTTCGCTCACTTTTCGGATCAATGGGTGCCAGTACAACTTCACCCCAGACAAGCACAAGCTTTCCTTGCACCTCCTTACTATCGTCGAACCCTTTGTTGGACTTTCCCAGGCACGTCGCACTCTCGCGCGTCAACCCACGGAAATATTCGATACCATTATGTTTCATGTGGACTCAAAGCGCGATTTCCTTTCCCTTGCGCTCTCTTGCCACCGACTTCACACCATTGTTTTTCCCAGGCATTATGACTATCGTATCGTTTGTGCAAAGGCGAGCTCAATTTGCCTTTGGAACCACTTGACCGTCAATCGCGCACTCGTACGCAATGTCCGTACGCTGGAGATCATCGACGAGCGGTCTTCAAAACCCCTTGTGCTTCCTGCAGATATCATGAAGACGGATACCGACCTAGAGTCATCAGACGATGAACTCAAAACACAAGAGACTTTTGATCTCCGCATTGACCCAGATGACCTCGCTTCAATCGTTCCACTGGTCCTGTAACAATTCCACGATATACATAGATAATATTTGGGCAGCGGTCATGAAACTTCAGGCACTTTTTCAAGTCAAAATCAGCGACAACCTGATATTTTTATTGTATACCCCTGGAATGGCAAAACTAACCAATACCCGTCCTGTCCACGTGGTAAGCATATTCATATTCGCACCAATTTATTCTTGACCACCACCTTAGTTACCCGGTGTGAAAACAGTTGCGTTGAAGGCCGCCAGGCACACATTTGGCTCCACGAAAGCGCCTTCCCTAACGCGCATCTCAGGCGTGCTCACGAGTTGTCCCAATCTCAAAGTAAGTCGGGTTCAGACCTCGTGTGCTCAACCTGAACCCCCGTCCACAAGCATCTGGATATTGACTATCAGCATCGGCGTGGACAAGGCCAGCAGCTTCCAGTAGCAGACGATTTCTTTCTCTGTTCCCGCTGGCCGGCTCTTCGCTCCCTCTCTCTCACAAACCTCCACTGCTCTACTGCTCATGGTCTCAGCTCTCCATCTGTCTCTTTCACTGCTCATGCGAATATTGAAGTCCTGCACCTTGATCTTCCCTTCGACAGGTCCATGTCTGGATCCGAGACCAGGACTGGGGTTGGGCCTATGTTCATCCTCTCTCCCAATGCACTCCCCAAGTTGCGCGAGCTGAAATGTAGGAAGAAAATCGCTACTGCAATTCTTACCTGTCCCACTGACTCCCCGCGTCCACTTGAGATCCTTAAAGGCATAACACTGTCTGGTTCAGACCCTGACAGCCCCTTCCTCGCTAGCCTCAAGCGGTGCGGAGGCTCTATGAGGCGTGTAGAGCTCGCCGGGTGGAACGACCTGGGCGACATCAGACGGCTAGTCGAGTGTGTACCGAAATTGACATGGCTCGATGTGAACAAACATAGGTGTACGTACGAAGGCGAGGAGCAAACTTGGCAATCGGACGAGGCACGCCACCGCCGCGATATGCCATCGAACAGGACTGCAGCCGCTCCCTATGCGAGTTTGGAGATCTCTACCAATGTCGCTGAATGGGCAGCGGTGCTCTACTCACTTTCAGAGTTAACGACGTTCATCGGCGTCAAATTTTTTTATGAGGTTTCGACGTTGACACTCGCTACGCTCGCGACCTCTTCTCCTACGTCCTTGTCCCCATCCGAACTAAGCAGGGTACGAAAGAATGACAAGGTCGCAGGAGTTCTTGGAAACAAGTGTTTGAAACTTCGGAGGGTGGATTACTGGGAAGAGAGTGCAACAAAGGTCATTGTGCTCTTGAGGAATGGGAATGAAGAGAAATGGAATGTGAAGCGACTGAAGGTCTAAGTTCAGGTCTGTGCCAGATGTACTAGTACCAGAAAGTGAAAAGGCGGCTTTGTACACATCATTTTGCAAAAAAAAAGGATACGCCCATCAGTCATGAACTCGAGTCAACTTCTGACACCTGCCCTGCGGCCTCCGCGATACTGAAAGCGTCCACTCTCTTCCAGCGAAGCGGACGATATCACCATGTTTCTCGGCAGCACCCCGAATATTCTATGGTGACTTCTACCATGGGGCGCCGGCCTGATCAGCCCATGACCTCTAATCACCAGGATGTCCATCAACGTTCACTGACCCCGATCATGCACCCGGGAAATTACCGGCCAACGTAGTACGGGCCGCAACTACAACAGGTGCTTCCGACCACGCCAAACAGATTTTCATTCAGGCCTGGTATTTTCCAGCACTTTTATCCCTGCAACCCTTCTCACACAGCGGCCATTCAGGCTAACAGCCAACTATGCTCCTTACCCACGTCAGGGTCTTTATTCTTCATGCTGTGGAGTTGGCGACCAGTGCCAAGTCCCCCACACAGATACTGCTACCCTCGGAAATACCATCAGACTCGACATCTGGGGGTCCACAGGAATAGCTGTGCTTGTCTTACATTCCTCTATCAGATGCTCGGAAAATTTGGCGGCATTCATCCCGTGACCTCGGCAGAGACACCGATCTGCAAAAGTCAAACAATAACGTAGGTCGGTCCATGAAAGTTACCCGGAGTTAGAAGAGCGCTCGATCGAGAATGAAGACGAATGCTTGGAAGGATCCAGCACTTCCATGTGGAACTCTTTTGTTCTTTCAGGAGATCTCAAGAGTAGTAGAAACGTTCACTGAGACTAGTGACCTGTTACAGTCTGAGGGAACCTGGGCCCGATGCCTGTAGACCCGATATCATACGGTTAAGTTGATCGGTGTCAGTACACTCACAAGAGCGAGACCCGCTCCTGAAAGGCGACGCTTTCCTCACTTTTTTTTTATTAACGGTGGTCAGGACAGCACACTTTGCGACTCAATGCTTGGTTTCATGAGTGCACAATGCAGTTCATTAATTTCATCAGAATCTTCTCCGCAATCCTTCGTTTGTTTTTTCGGAGAGAAACGGGCGTTTTGTATTCCCGACTTGACTACGCTGGACATGTCATAAATATCGACTGAAACGTTTCTTTTGTCTCCCTCTCGACCCCCTCACCATGTCGTCTGAAGCAAAAGTCTGGTTCAGTGAGTGCCTCGTCGGATGAATTATGTCGTGCTCACCACATCAACTCAGTCACCGGTTGCTCGTCCGGCTTCGGACTTTGTATTACCGAACATGCCTTGCAAAAGGGCGATAACGTCGTCGCGACGCTGCGTAAACCCGAGGTTCTTTCAGAGCTAGCAGAGGCATATCCGGAGAGGCTGTTGGTCCTGAAACTCGATGTCACTCAACCCACGGAAGTGACTGCCGCTTTCGCTGCGAGCCGGGACAAGTTTGGATGCATTGACGTGGTCGTGAATAATGCCGGGTTCGGGGTCATATCGGAGGTGGAGGGTGCGATCGATAGCACTGCGAGAAGTGTATTCGAGGTGAACTTTTGGGGTGCTTCGTATGTGACCAAGGAGGCGGTCAGATTTTTCCGTGAAGAGAATAAGCCGATGGGAGGACGCTTACTTCAAATATCGTCCTTGTGTGGGATCCGTTCGTCGGCTGGCTGCGGATACTATAGTGCTAGGCAAGTGATTGCTAGACATCCTTCAATCGGGTTTATGCTGATGCGCATCGTAGCAAATTCGGTATGTTGTCACGAGTATGTAATTCCATTGAAGAGACTGAGGTAGCGATCGTTAGCCCTCGAGGCACTCAGTGAGAGCCTCGTCGAAGAACTTGATCCCCACTGGAACATCAAGGTGAACCCATCCGTTCCCTGTCCTATTAATGTTCTATACATCCTGACAGTGTCCTGGCAGGTGACGATCCTTGAACCGGGACCATTTCGCACGAAATGTCCTACTGTGAATCTGATAGTAGACCCTGTCCATCCAGCATATGCCGATGCTTCATTACCGACGACACAATTTCGTGACTTGTTTGCAGACGCTGACCTGTCTAGGTTCAATGGGGATCCCAACAAGTTTGCAATGGTGGTATACAAAGTAGCTTGCATGGAGCACCCTCCTTTGAGGCTACCTCTCCACGCTGCGTCTTTGGTTGTATTGAGAGAGAAAGGAAAGCAGTTGCTTGAAGCTGCGGACGAATGGGAGTCGTGGTCGGATGACATATACTTGAAGGATTGAGCGTTCGAGCCTTTTGAGACCTGAGTGGTTAGACTACTAACTGTTGCTCGTTCCTGACTCTAGCACTCGAGTATCAAAAAATTATCGTTTTTGGAATGGTGTGGAGTCGGGATGGAATCCATCGTCGGGCCAGTGTCGGACATATTTGCTCAGCTGTTGGCTATCTTCATGCTTCGTGGCATAGTCGCCCCAGAAGTCGCGCTAGACTCCAACGAGCCTACTAATACCTCCTCTTATCCCAAACCATGTCCCGGTCTCACTGGCATGACAGGTGCTGGCAAGCGCACCGCGATATTCATTCAAGACGACTGTCTCAAACATCGTTTCATACGTTCGCGTGACGTCTCAGACATCGTCGAGCGTCCCGAGCGTCTTTATGCCGTCAAGCTGGGGCTCGCTGCTGCCATATCACGCATCGAGCATGCGGAGCTTCAAGTCTCCTCGCCAACGGCCCAGCTCAGGAAGCCCGACATCGCACCTGGAACACAGGAAGACGGTCTCGCGGATGCTCTGGCGCTTTTGGCGATCACGCCTCATCAGAGTGCGGGCCATGATGCGTCGCATTTGGGTTCGAACTCCTCCCTTCGTACTACCTCGATCGTAATCCGAAGGACCTCCGCGTCTGTCCCTCTCCTCGACCACCCCGCCGTGAAATACGTTCACGGCGACATTGACAAGGACGTCTACCTCGAAAACCTCGTCGAATGGGCGCGCGACAGCCAACGGAACATCACAGAGAAAGGGACAGAGATTCCAGAAGGGGTCCCGCCCCTCGACTTGTACCGTCAGTCTCTTTTTTTTTTGCTCGCCAACTTTGAATCACCCTTACGACGCGTTTCCGCAACACCTCCGATGATCATCAGTCTGTCCTAGCTCCATCGATGCAATTCAGGGCGCGATTGGGGCTGTGTGCGAAGCGGTCGACATGATCATGACGGCGACGCACGGGCCGAGACCGCGTTCCAACGGATCAGATGACCTCTGCGAACGAGCGTTTGTCGCGATCAGACCGCCGGGGCATCACTGCGGTGAGGATACCCCGTCCGGGTTCTGTTTCATCAACAACGTTGCCGTCGGTGCTGCGCACGGTATCTCTCTCGCTCCTTGTCAGCATCGCCATCCGTTGTCTCACGTGCCCCACAGCGCATTTGACTCATGGTATCCAGAGGATCGTAATTCTCGATATCGATTTGCATCACGGTGCGTGTTCTGATGTTGGCATGTCTGCTGGGGTAACGACTGCCGGTAGGAAATGGGACGCAGTCGATCGTATGGCAAATAAACGAAGAGACGTATCAACAAGGTCTGGAGTCTGACTCGCCATCCGAGTCCGACACACGGCCCTCGAAGCCGGGACCACAAATCTTTTACGGCTCTTTACACGACATCCTGTCTTTCCCCTGTGAGGTATGAAAGGTTCTTCCGCTGACGAATGGGTCCCCACTCACTCGATCACAGGATGGAAAACCAGCAATGGTACAGGCAGCTTCCACCTCGATCCACGGTCCTCACGGACAACATATCGAAAACGTACACCTCGAACGATACGAATCGGATGCCCATTTTTGGGACACACTTTACCCGCGGTATCTTACTCTCCTGCACCGAGCACGCGATTTCCTAGACACGACGGGAGGCCCTGGCGACGATGTCATCGTCTTCATCAGGTCCATCTGGATTTGAAGTCCTTCTGAACGAATCCGCTCATCACTTCGTTTTGGTAGTTGCGGGTTCGACGCCGGCGAGCACGAATACCCATCGATGTCTCGGCATCACCGCAGGGTGCCTGTCGGGTTCTACCACCAATTCACCCGCGAGACGTGCAGACTGGCCGATACGTATGCACGTGGCCGAGTCATGAGCGTGCTCGAAGGTGGGTACAGCGACCGCGCGCTGACGAGCGGCGCCATGGCGCACCTCTGTGGCCTCGTCGACCCTGCCGTTCCCCCCAACGCGGGCGATTGGGTCGACCACAGGTGGTGGGCCGAGCACAACCTCGTCAAGGTATGGACGCTCGTGTCCTTTCTCGAAGCGTTGCGCCCTGCATACTGCTCACGTCCGTCCTCGCAGCTCGAAAAAGCCACAAAGTCCCGGAAACAGACGTCGGCCCGCGCAAATGCAGAGGCATGGCTCGCACGCACGCTCGGTCTCGTATCGGTGCTCAACGGCGGCGGCGCAGACACGCCTATGAGGTCACCGTCCACCCGCGGGTCGAGCGTCGGTGCGGGGACGGACGTGCGGATCTCACCGACGACGAGGACGCTTCGTGGGCGGAAGAAGCCTCTGCTGGGCGAGGTTCACGCCGGCGGCAGCCTACCCGATCCAGCATGCACTCGCAAGAGCGGGGCGCGCAGTGCATCTACATCGTGTAAGCAGTCCGTGGAGGGTGCCAGTGCCCGTGCAACGGACACGTCGCAGGGCGTCGCCATAGGAGGCACGAAGTCAGATTCAGGTTCCAGAGAGGCGGCTCCGGGGGCAGAGAATCTGGCAGAGCGGAAGAAGCTGCCACGAGTTATTTTGCACGTTCGGCCGCCCGACGAAGTCGGTTGATCTATCATGACAGTTCGTGGTCAAGTTGACTAGCGACGTTTGGTCGTCGAATATCAACTGTTCCGAAACCTCGAGAGTGCGATTTGCCTCACGAACTAATATTCCCCATTTCACATGTACTACTGATCGCGATCGACCTGTTGACGCGAAGCAAATGATCCACAAAGCAGCACAAGGGTGACAAAGAGGAACGGACCTTGTTTTACTGGCCCCACTGAGCCTACAGCTAGCAAGGGTCACGACGACGACGCCTCTGATCCGACTCTGACAGCCCAAACGCATACACCTTCCTTACGTTCGCCCATGGCATGCATCAACCGCGGTTTTCCCGAACCCGATCGCATGGCGAACATCGCAGATGACCCCACAAAAGTCTTTCCTAGGAGCGCGCGTTCAGTCGTCATTCTCTCTCTCTATATGCATGAGGTGGGGCAGAGGGCCCATCCACCCACGGAAAGGGATGAAACGACGATCGCACCTCGTTCACGTCCGAACCGGTTAGACACGACGACGACCACGTCGCGCTGTTCCTCGCCGAGCGATGTCTCATCTTTCTTCGCATCGTCGGCGGCCCACAATGGCCACAGACGCGCCGCCCAGTAATTCAGCACCTCCCAATTCGGCTCCAACCCGTCTTCCTCCTCTTCCAGACCAGAGACGGCATCACCGTCCCCCGCACTCTGATCACCGCGCCGCTGCTCTCGCCCAAGTCTGTCTGACACTGCGTCCCCACCCCCCTGCCTGTCCTCCCCATCCTTCTCGACCCCCTCCATCCCTCCATCTCCAGGCCTCAGCCACGCGTTCAGCAACAGCAACACCCGCACGTCCTCCCGCACGCAAAAGTCCGCGAGCTCGTACGGCCCGGCGTGCAACGACGTCCACACCTCGCCCGCGCGCACGTTCAGGTCGTTGCAGATCGCGATGGCGGTGCGGCCGAGCGGCGCCGGGAGGTCGAGCGCGGCGAACCCACGGCCGGGGCGCGCCCAGGTGCGGTCGGTCGGAAAGAGGTTCGATTTTCGGTAGGCGTGCGCGAGGCGGCCGGTCGGGTCGTATATGGCGGCGGTGTTGGCGCCTGTCATGAGCGTGGGGAGCGTGGGCAGGGGTGGGGCTGCGGATGGGACTGCGGATGTGCCAAGCGTAGGCGTGGGTGTGGGCATACCGTGTGATGCCGGCGACGAGCACTGCCGGGCGTCCTCGAGCTGCTCTGGAAAGCCGGCGACGACGAAACACTCGAGCCGCTTCGCCAGCTCCGCACAAAACGACGCCGTTGGGCCCGTCTTGGGGTGTTCGAGGTAGGGCGCGATCGACGGCGCGTCGGGGAACACGTAGCCTGTCACGAGCGTGAAGGTATGAACGTGTCGTAGTAGTGCCAGACTTGGCCCATCTCGGAAAAAGTGTCGCCGTGTACACGCACCGGTGAAGATCATCTCTGGGAAACATACCAAGTCGACCGATCGCGGGGCCAGCCTACGTATCACGCATGGAAACAGCGTCGGATCGTGAGGGGCAGGCTGAGAGGAGGGGAACGTAAAGTAACTGTTACCCTTGGCACAACGCCCGCGCTTTCGCGATGTTCGCTTGCACCTCGCCGAGCTGCAGATGCATATATGTACTATCATCGCCAATGATCAGTAGTTTGGAAGCTCACCTTGGGCGCGAACTGAACCACGGCGATTCTCAACCACGAACAAGTCATGATGGATAATCAAAGTTGAGTACAATTGAAGAACTTGTTCAAATGCCTGTGGTACAAAGAGTCCGACGACGACCCGGACGCATGTCTGCCTCACATACTACCCCACTAAAAAGAGCCCAGCACGATCCTCGCCTCGGGCAGAGGTCCCCACAGAGGCACGCAAACTGAAAAAACCACTCGTTCGCGCTCGTTCGTTCTCGCCCTCGACCACACACACCCGTCCAGAGTTTGGTCAGCACTGATTGTGCATCGTCCCAGACAGCGACGGGTGGAGTCACGACGTCCCACAGAGGTTGGACTGACCACTCCACGACGAGGGCATATCTCTGCAGGACGCCATCAAGGGGCAGATGACCAATCCATCCAAAGGAGGTGGAAGTAGTATGGTGATACCAATCCCAGTAGTCGTAGTGATACGGAATCAAGAAGAGACAACAAGACAATAGTCAATAACCGATAATAATCAGACCAAAACCAACGATACCTAGAAACAAGAAAAGAGATTATACGATCTGTAGGAAGCCCACGCCCACAAGTAGCGCGAGCGTACGATAACCAAAACGAGAGTGGACAGGCGAGGAAGGAGGACAGAGACAGGACAATTGCGACAAGCAGACGACACACCACGACAACATGGAAACACGGACCGAACCAACAGGCCATCCATAGCGTACACGGTGTCCAACAAGGGGAGAAGAACATCACGGGTCTACTCGCGAACCGGTCGGCCCATCGGTTCTTCTCGTGATCCTGGACGTGATTGTGCCTGCGGCTCCTCACGTCCCGATGGCTGCAGCGGATAGGCATTCATGATACTGGCAAATGTGGCTGGAACAGCCTGCGCTTGCTGTGATGGTGTCGTTGACTTGGGATGATGTGGTGGCGTCTGTTCGGCCGGATTCAGATTTGGCGGGGACGCGGAATGAGACTGGGTATGTGATCTTGTGTTCGACGGGAGGGAGGCATTGCTGTTGTTGCTATTCTGGCGTTTCGGATCATGTTCCTTGATGGGTGGCGGTCGATACTCGTGGATGCTCAACGTGTCAGCCGACGTAGGTAGTGGAAGTAGGATGGTCGTAAACGGTTGCGGTTGCATATGCGATGGATGTGGCGGAGGCGGGTGCGTATAGGGAGTGGTCATGGTATCGTCGACAATTCCGTCATTGGGGTCCTCTGGGAGTGCAGGAATGACGGCCGCGTGCCTACCGCCTAAAGGTCTGTGTCATAATTAGGAAATAAGATGGATGTAAAAGAGAACGGGCCACAAATCGTCGACGTTCGCCAGAGAGGAAGTAAGGGCTCAATGGAGCCGTCGGCCATGGGCCAACAACGAAAAAACGGCACCACGTCTCGTTATCCAGCGAAACAGCGAACACGACTCACCCCCCCTCTACAAAGTGTTGCCAGACGTAATCGCGCAGTCGATCCGCGTTGGGCAGTTCTTGTATGAGGTGTTTGATTGTATTCTGTCCGAGACCGAAGAAGTCGGGTCCGGAGACGGAGTTGGAGTGTTGACGATTACGGATCGCGTTCGCTTGCTTGACGATCGATGACCATGCCCCCGTCGCTGTTCCAGCAATCATCGGCCGATCAGGAACGTCTGAAGCCACTATCTGGAATTTGGGTCCATCTCCTCCATCGAGGATGGAACAGTGATAAACGGCGTCGCTGGTGGGGTCGACCGTTGAATGGTAGCGTCTAGGACGGTACTGCATC
The DNA here is from genome assembly GCA_038088995.1 of Guyanaporus albipodus. Lineage (NCBI taxonomy): Eukaryota > Fungi > Basidiomycota > Agaricomycetes > Boletales > Boletaceae > Guyanaporus > Guyanaporus albipodus. The sequence goes on from JBBPKA010000010.1 coordinate 86,589, forward strand.
AGTCAAACACACGTGGGGGAGAGAACGAGAACGACCGACCTGGTCACTTCGTATCCAACAGGAAAGATGTATCGTTCGGTGTGAAAATGTTCTCGCATGCAGACCTCGCCGAGACTGATGACGGTCATGATGCCCACGTTGAGCGGCAAGAGTGGACGGCCTTTTTTATCGCGCGGGACGGTCGGTATGCTAAAACTCTTAGAGGTGACCGTATGCGCCTTCAAACGTTTTGGCTTGGCATGTCGTTGGATATCGGACGGGCGGGATCCGGATGTGGCAGGCGAGGCAGCAAGGAGAGGCGAATGCCCAGGGAGTGGCGGCGAGTTGGCTGGAGGTGGCACAGGCACAGGATGCGGGGGACCGTTTGGGACGTATGAGGTCGCTTGATACGGCTGATCCTCTGGGGGGGTCATGATGGGCGACAAGGGCGATGGGGGGCGATGATTGGCTGAAGAACCGCCGTCGGATTCTGTGGGGGGTTTGATGGGCGGTTTGAGACGGAGGCGAGTGCCCTTGTTGGAGACGAGGAGGGGCGGAGTGCCAGCCTCGACGGGATGCTGTGGGACGGGTGCGAGAGTGAGGACGGGCTGGCTGGGGAGTGGTGGCGCGATGGGCTCCTTGCCCTTAGCGGATGCGCGGGATCGCTTGGTTTGTCGACGGGCCTGGCGGGGATCGTCCTCAATCTGTTCGCGGTGCTCCTCGTCGGCGCGCTTGCGAGCGAGGGGGCCGAGATAGCGGGAGGCGAGGAGAGGATCCAGGGCATGGTCCTCCGTCTCGTCCTCTGCCATGGCGTGACGTAAATTGCCGACGAAGGCCGCGCGAGTGCGGGCAGAGAGGAGCGAGCGAGGAAATGCGCTGGATGGTGGAAAGGGTACGCTAGGCGTACTGGGTTCCGAGCGGGTCTCGAGTTCGTGTATCCGCTGCAAGATGAGGCTGGACGCCGAGTGAGCGGGGGATGCTGGCGATCGAAAAACGTTGGGACGTACTCTCTCTCTTCACGAAGCCTGACATTGCGCTCGCCAGACAGTCTGAGCTCTGCTAGCGTTTCCTGTTGTTTCTGATGGGACATGCGGTCAGCGGGGTAGACATGGGCGAGGGTGCGCTGGACGGACCTCTTCGAGCTCAAAGTAGCGTCTTTTGAGTTTTCTGTACTTTTCGAGCACGTCCAGGCCGTCCTTGGTGGGTGGTGGTAGCGGTGGTTGTGTTGTCTGTATGAGGGGGGGAGGGGGCGGAGGAGGGGCCATGGCGAGGTCTCTATCCTGCAGCGGGCCCATCGTGGTGGACGTGTGAGAAGTTGCTCAGGCGCGCGCGACTCCCAACCAAGTTCAAACACGACTACACAGCCCGAGACGGACTCGGCTAGTAACGACAATACACATTCTGGCTCGACGACAGCTCCTGGACGACGTGCGACACCAGCTCACCCGACCACCCTTCCTCCTCCTCCTCTTCCTCGCCGTCCAGTACGATCGTAGCCATCCCAATCCCTTTTCTTTTTTTCACTGCCAGGACCACCCAAAACGCGAGGGTGTCTACCACGGCGTTGAGTCTTCCGTCACATCAATTTTTCACATTCCCAAAAATGCCCGACCGCGGCTCGCTATTTCCTTTTATGGTAACTTGCCACAGGTTCGTCGACTCGGGTCTCCGTGCACGACACACACGACGCCCGTACGCGACGAGACAAACCCGAATTTATACACCTGGCAGACACCACCGTCCAAGGGCACGTGAAACAGTGCCACTCCGTGCACGGACCAGGTATGATCATGTATGCGACCCACAGAGAAAGGAAGCCAACAAAAAAAAAGAGAAAAAGGTGGTGTCACTTTATCACCTGAATGACTCGGCGCTCATCCAATCAGCGTCCTGTCTCCGCGCCACCACGTGACCACGACTCCTCCAACCGGAACGCCGTGCGTACCCCGTTCCCATGGACGAGCATCGTACAAAATGAAATGTACGAATGGTCCCGACCCTTCATCATGCTGCCCCCCGAGGTCCTGGAATGACGGCAACCGCCCTCTTCTCTCACCCTGCAGGGTCTTTCTTCCCCTTCACCGCTCCTTGCCGAGTCGGAGAGTCGCGGAAGGAGTATCATGGTAGTCAATCGGGATGGACACTGCGGTCCATCTCGCCCGTCTACGCACCCACGCTCCTACGGGCGGCGAAAAAAAAAAAAGCAAACAAGACGACGACGACGACGACGAGATGTGCGTTCGAATGTGAACCGTGAAAATGTTCCCGGTCCCGATCATGCGCCAAGCGCTAAGACCCCTCTGACTGCCGCCCTGTGGCCACGTCCCCTCTCTTGGCCGTCAGTGTACGTTCGTCCGTCCAGAGCCATGTCGTACGCGCGGGCGCACGAGCACACTCGGATGCTTTCGTTTGGATCTTTCTTCCCGCCTTCTTTGCCTGGAGGCGAACTGGACAATGACATGCTCACATCGACAACGGCCAACGATTGATCTCCGCCTTTCTGACAGGCACCTTCTCGCCGGTCCGTGCTCCACCCCTCCTTGCCCCCCTTCTCACGACTCGCCTGCAAAACGCTTTTGGACTAGTCGTTGGAAGATACGTGATAAGAAAGGAGAAAAGAGAGAGAGAGAAGAGAAAGAAGGACCCGGGGAACCGGATGACATCCCTCAATCGCTCGCTCTGCAAACACACAACCCCGAGGTGCGTCGCACGACATGCCAACCCACTGACATCGTAATCGCATGACATACATACATACACCGATCACGGCACCATCATATCACTGACGGGTTATCTCGGGCTGATCGGGCGCGGCGTGACAAGCCTGAGGCCAGGACGGGTCGCTTTGACGGTCGCCCCCACCCACGTCGCCAGGATGCGGGTTTTTTTGTTCACGCAACGTCTGGCGTTGCTAGCAGTACAGCATGCGCTCGAATGGGTGATCTCGTCCCTGCACCCTCCAAGCTGGGTTGGATGTCTTGGAGGAGGGAACGCGGGTCACTCGTCGTGGGCAAGGAGCCTCCTTTGCGGAACCATCGCCTACACTTTTCGACTCATCCAAAGCAAACTAGACCAAAAACGAACACGCAACTTGCCGAGATCTCAATTTGGGAGCCGTGCCTCGACCAAGGGGGTCCACGGCATCGTGGAAAAGTGTTTAGGTGACGGTAACGATTTCGGAACCAGTTTGGCGCAGTCAAGGTACATGGGAGCCAATCTCGACCACCTGTTTTTGGAATTTTATTATTGTTATTGTTATTGCTTGCTTTTCCTTGCCCCCCTTTTTCGCTCACGGGGATGAGTGTGAGGAAGATGGCGTATGTACGTGCGTGACGGCAGGTGCCAAAAGATGCGCCGCATTGAGAAAGCCACGGTCCGTATAAACGTCCCCACACATGTACGACCGCCGAGAAAGCCACTGCGAAACGCCTAAAAGCGTACCTGGGATCCTGGGGACGTGAGGCACCTCGACTATGTCACCCTCTCTCGCGCGCACACACGCACACGCACACATCTCCGCGATGGCATGCCGCGAGATGCGCACGAGGCATCCCCATGACATTTAGGCGAGGTCTTGACAGCGGCGCGCAAGAAAAAAAAAAAAAAAAAAAAAGGAACCGTAGAGGATGTAAAGATGCGAGTGTGCATGCGCAACCAAGAAAGAAAGGAGAAGGAAAAGAAAAAGAAAACATGTCAGTGGTGGTGAGTGTAGGTGCCACCATCACCAAAGGGACGTGTTCGACGCGTTACAACGGGCGACGGAGGATGACCAAAATCCCGTCTGAGTGGCCCGAGAAAATGGCATCGACCAAGATCTCTTGGTCCGGGGTAGTCGTCGTTTGGCCCGAGGCTTGCATCCTCGGGCGTCCAGACGTCCCATTGGCAGCCGGCGCCGGTGATCTGCCATAGTTCCTCGACGTCAACGCCGTCAGATCGCGACGGCGACTTGGAGGAGGCACCTCAGGCATTCTCTCAGCCCTAGATCCGTCCGGCGGACGAGATGGCGGTAATAACAATAATAAAAAGGAGGCCAGGCGTAAGGAAGAAGGTCCGTTGGTCAACGAAAATGCAGCGGGAAAGAAGGGGAGACGACCCTACCTCGAATCTCTGCCTTTGGGAAGTAGCAAGAATTTCCCATATCCAAATCCACCGTCGCTCGGCTGACCGCGTTCGTTGACGCCCCACGCCTTGATCACGTCAATCCAGCTGCGGACGACCTTGTCGCTCCGAGGGGACACGAAATCGAAAAAGCTCCGCCCCATCGTGATCGTGGTGGAGAGAAGGTGGTCGTTGGAGCAATATTGAACGGGGCAATGTATCGAGAATCGATCGAGGATGAATGCCGAGCGTGACGATTGTGAAGGGAGGGGCTTGTAACTGAGAATCGGGGGCGGCGTGGATTTGGGTTGGTCGCCGTCTGCGTTGGGATCTTCGAGGGCGCCGGTAAGACCTGCTATCGGACTGGGAGGCATTGGTGACGGGTCACCCCAGCGCTGTTTCGATCGTACATAAGCGGTGCGATGAGGGGGGGAGGAGATCCGACTGAGAACCTACGCGGAATTCGAAGTCCGTTGCTGTGGGTGTTACGACGATGACTTCCTGCGCTGTCGAGGCGTTTTGAAACGCCTTGGGGCCGGGTACGGCGAGGGAGATGCTCCCGACGATCACGTTGTGAACGACTGTGCGTGACTAGGGTTGCTCAGCGACCGACGTCAAACGAAGAACGCGAAACGACTGACGACGGCACAAAGGAGATAACCCTTGAAAGGGTCCTTGTGTTTGAGACGAAGATAGGCGATGACTGCCGCCTTGTCTTGACAGATGGTGTCACTATAAACGAAAAGGTGATTGGGACAAAGTGACGACCGGAGGATTGCCCTGCACGCACTAGTGAAGTCTCCTAACGGCGGGGAGCTCCTCGGGGTGTACGAGCTCGAGGGCAGGACGGCCGATGACATCGCGGGGTTCGTAACCTACAAGATACGAACGTCACAGGAAGGCCTAGAACACGACACAAGGGACGGACCCAATAACTCGGTGAGGGACTCGGTCACGAAGAGCCAGCGGACCTGAGAAGGATTGAATGGTCGAGCTGATGGACTGAGGGAAGAACGTACGTCTTCCGAAAAGTCGACGATGGCGACTTGGCAAGGACGTCAGCAGGGAACTGGCGCGTTCAGAGAGGACGACCTACTACAGGAGACGCGGGGGGTGGTAGCGGTGGAATCCATCGCACTAGTGGAAACAAGGCACGATCGGGGGGTGGAGGATGCCAGCAACTCAGAAGGGCGAAGAATGCTGGGGAAGAGTGATACCGAGGCGGGGCAGGGGAGGGGCTTTTATCAGCATGACATGAGCCGGTGAGTTGAGTTGACTGCAATTAGAGAAGAGTGAGATTTGAAGAAGCCAAGGATGATGATACTGATACTGGCAGGGGCGCACCTAGGAAAGGGCCAGCGTACGCCACGATCAGGGCTGGCGAAGTGCAATGCCTATACAACGCGGTCAGCGGTGAGAACGGGGCTCATTTAAAGTACGCGATTCGCGAGATCTTCGCATCGACAAAGGACACGTCTCAATCTTCTTGCCTCCTTTTAGTAGCTACTACGATCCACAACTTCAACAACGATGTGGTCAAACGCACCAGACATCGCTCCCGGAGACCTCGTCATCGTATGGCAAGTGAGAAACGCGCCCGCTCGTCGCCCACACCATCGTCGTTCACATCCCCTTTGCAGACCAGGGAACTCGTACAACCGCTCCTCATCACGCCGGGAAAGGACTTCAACAGCCGATTCGGTTACTACAAGCACGACGACTTCGTCGGCGTTCCCTATGGCTCCAAGGTCAGATCACGCAACGGAAACGGCTTCATTCACCTCCTTCGCCCCACACCGGAGTTATGGACGATGGCGCTACCCCATCGCACCCAAATTCTCTATCTCGCAGATATCGCCTTCATCACCTCGTGGCTCAACATTCGATGCGGAAGCCGCGTCATTGAAGCAGGTGCGCTTTCTCTCGACCGTTCTTTATGGCAGTTCCCCGTTATCGCTCCCCCTCGGACGTGACGAGATTCGCATACACCAAGCCTATATTCCAATCTTTTCTCGGCTCCCATTTTCCGTTTCCCCCGTCTCGGCTTTGTCCGTTCTTTTTTATCAGCACGACTAGAACACACACGCCACGCCACCGTCAACCGTGTCGCTCATCATCTTTCCCCTTTCTCGCAGGTACCGGCTCGGGTTCTTTCTCGCACTCTGTCGCTAGAACTATTGGTGCATCCGGCCACCTTTATTCCTATGAGTTTCATGAAGCGCGTGTCGACAAAGCGAGGTGCGTCTTCTCCACTCCACTCCTTGCCACCCATCCCCACCGGCCTCCGGGACCCGTCATCAGAGAAGAGTTTGTCCGTCATGGGTTAGAAGACATAATCACGCTGACACATCGAAACGTATGCAAAGACGGCTTTACGGTAGAGAACCTCGTCGATTCCGGTACGTCGTCTCGCCCCCTCCATTTCGTCACGCGCTCTCATCGCGCTGGCCTGTTTGCGCACATCGTCTCCATTTTTTCATCTAGTCTTTCTCGACCTCCCCGCGCCTTGGGATGCTATCGAGCACGCGAAGAAAGCATTGCGGGTACGTACTCCCCCCATCGAGATCTCCCCACAGACACCAGACGGTGTCACGCGATGGATCGGTGTTGACCCACTCCCTCTGGTCGTCGCCTTTCCCGTCCAATATCCAGAAAGACTGTCCGACACGAATATGCTGTTTCAGTCCGTGCATGGAACAGGTCTTGCGTACCGTCAGCGCACTCAACGAGGCTGGTTTCACGGGTACGTTATTCCCTCCCCCCCTTTTTTTCCACATCGCGATCTCCGTCGTACCGTCACACCGTCTGACAATCACATCATCCGGATCTCGCGTCATTGCGCCATCGAATCATCATGTCACCTCCCCTCCATCGGGAACGGACGCTGACGCTATCTTGTCTGCTCCCTTGGCGAACGTCCCCTCCACCCCCCTTGCGTCATTTCGAACGATAGATATTAGCATGTACGAAACCCTCCTCCGTCCGCACGAAGTCCAGCAAATCCCACCCCCCCGGCCGCTCAGTCAGGCCATCGAAAAACTCAAACGCATGGAGCGCTATCGGGAGGAAAAGCGGCAACGGCAGATCGCCAACTCCGGGAAGCGAAAACGAGGGGAGGAGGAGCAGGAACGGGGGTTGGAGCAGGAGGCAGGAATGGAGGGAGACGCCGCAGGGTCGGGACTAGGGCTGGGGCCTGGGATGGAGGGCTCGGTGGAAAAGAGAGCGAGAGTGGAGTCGACAACAGAGGGATCGATCGCGCCCGTCGTCGTCCCTTCCGACGGGAGTGATGAGAGCATGAGAGAGGGGCCGAAGCGTGAGATCGTGTCCCCTGTACTGCCAGAGGACACGACAGCGGCGAGTGCCGTCGTCGGCCCGAGTCGAATAGACGCCCCATCCAAGCTCAACCTTTCCAAGGTGTGCCCGGACGTGAGGGGACACACGTCCTATCTGACCTTTGCACGTCTGGTACCCTTTGCTCTTCCCCCGTCCGGTCAAAACGTCGAGGTAGGAGACGACCTCGCACCCGCGCACTAACGACCGCCACGCGCCAATATCTACGAGCACGGTGGTGTTTGGAGATCGTAAGCAAAAAAACCAAGTACCCGTATGGATATGGTGTTATACATATAGACGTCTAGCCCGCAATAGCACTTCTATACGCCTCTTCCATCGCACGTTCTTCTCGAAGTTGCGCTGCGCTCTTTTGGGGCCGTGGCCGAAGTACGCGGCCCGATTTAGGACTGGAGTCACGACCTGAGTCGGGTGTCGACGCGAGGGTGGAGATAGGGATGAGGGACGACGCGGAGGCCTCGAGGAGACGTCGTTTGCGAGGTGTGACCCTGGCTTCTGCTTCCCCATCAGACGAAGCGTCCTCACTTTTACTCCGTCTGCGCGTCCTCTTTCTTGTCTGCGTCCCCAGCCGTCGCCTCTTCGTCGTGGGGCGGCGTGCTGGTCCCTCTCCCCGCCTTCGCGATGCTCCCCCGTCTTCTAGAGCACGCCCCTCTGGACCTCGTGAGTCCACCATGAGGAGATCGTCTTCCTCTTCTCGGCGCCCTGATGGCATTACCTCATCTTGTCGCTGTGCATACGACTCGGCGAGCTCACGCATCGTCTTGGGCGCACCCATGCGAGGTCGAGGCTCGAGATCCACTTCTTCTTTCTCTTCCGTTTCCATTTCCACTTCCGTGCCGGCATCGTCGTCCCCGGTTGAAACTAGCAACCGACCAAGAGAGACTGACGCTCCCACGGTGTTCACGTCCTCGACCGAGTGATGATGAATACAGGAACCAGCGCGATCGTAGTCCTCGCCCATGCGCACCGTGGACGTCGTCGCAGTGTCGTACAGGTGGGGATCGCGCGGAAGATGGAATGGCTCTACCACATCGTCTGCAGTCGTGAGGTACCCTCCCAGTTGCTGGCGTGACGGAATTTTTTTTTTAATTAGAAAAAAAAGACCATAAGCCAACTAAGCTCCCCTTTGACAGTCCGATAACGGTACTCACCGCACTTTCGTCCGTGTCGAGCCACGGTCCTCCTTGCACCGAGGGTTGCTCTGGTTGCGTATGAGGCACTCCTTGCTCGTCCACGTCACCCGACGCATACTGTTTCTGGAGTCGCTCCCGAATACGAAGACCGTGCACGAGTCGTATCCATCGCTTACAGACCCGCTCTAACCGCCTTGCACGGGCCCTCTCTTCCATATCCTGCTCCGCTTCTACGCACCCCTAGATCCCCGCCCAAATGTTCACGTCAGCTTGCGACCCAAGGCATGCGAAGCGGTGGGATGCAAAAGCCGAGCGGTGACACATACCTCCACGATCACGTCTTCATTCTCGGCGGCGACGACAATACCTCGGATGATAGGCACCGCTCTTCGTTTTCTAAATTCAAATCCTGTCTAAATCGATAAATGGAAAACACATCACCACGACGCAGAAAAAAAAATGAAGTTATGTGAGTGCGCGGGTTCCATCAGAAAGATGTCGCACATACCACCGCCTCCGCATAATCGAACCCTAGTCTCTTAGCTATTTTCGCAGCCCCCTTATCTACCCCCCACGATTAGTTGACCCTCGAGCTCGGCAGAGAGGCAAAGAAGTTATTAGTATACACGTACATGAGATATGTGCCGCGCCTTCCGGCAACATGGAAGGCACGTACAGGTCGATGTTGCCGAAATCGTTCTTTGGGATTTTCCCCTATTCGTAAATGGAAACATTTTGTTAACCTTAAGACGGACAAAGACAGCGGGGGAAAGGCAAAAGAAAGAACAATAATGACACGAAGAGCCCAAACGCACATCTTTAATAGGTTCCGGTACGTATAGCTCCGTTTGGGAGAGGGCGTACAACCCTTGCATCACCTCTTCATCACCGCCGATGTGACCTTCTGCTTTGGCCCGCTCTAGCGCGAGTTCTATCTCCCGTTGTCGATTGACGGTCGCCGCGCGTTGCTTCACCATCTTCATGGGTTGACAGCCTTGACGTATTACGCGCCCTTGCCGCATCCAGTTCTCCGCAGTCTTCAGGGAAATCACTGACGAACGTGGATATACGGACTCCCCTCTGAACTTGCCAAGCTCCGTGGGAGGATCAATGACTTGGTCGCGCTTGAGATGACGAGCCAGGGCGTACCTAAAAATGCGGCACAATGAGGAAATGTAATTACACCCCATAAAAACTGTAGGATGAAAGAAAGAAAAAAAAGTATGGCGCACAAGGGATGATTCTTGAAGCCCGCGATCGTGGTAGGCATGCCTTCGGTCAATTGATGCGTGTGCAATTCATCGTCCTCGAGGTCATCTCTTTGCTGTGAACAACAAGAAGACACGATCAGAGTCCGTTCATTTCCGTCCCATCCACGGAGCTCGGTTTATACATACGAGGCGATAGGGTCTCGTGATGGATTGCACGACTCTGGCCCACCATTCTTTACGCCCTCCGGCAGGACCGGCACCAACAGCCTGCACCTTGGATACCTTTGCTGTATATTCACGAGCATATCGTGCTGTAACGTCGCGGCCAAAGCCATCCTCTTCCAAGCTGATGACATACAACATTCGGTTATCTTGACTAATGGGGACTCTGCTCGTTCCCGTGCTCTGGGTATTACTTGGATCGAAGAGGTGTCGTTTGTTGACAATACCGCGGATAGGATCCACCGGCAACCAACGCATGTCCGCACGGGAAAACACCTCGGTCCAAAAGACAGGTGGAGTGCTCGTCGGATCCGGTGATTCTTGACATAATCGCTTAGACAGCGCAAAGTGGCAACACACTGCACCTACTCAATATTCTTGCCCCTAACGCAGGTGATTCACTCCGGCTAGCAGATTGACTTTTCTGTTTGCGAATTTTAATGATTGGGTTTGCCGTCTCCTTGGCTTTGCCTGAAAATGGAGATGTGAGCAACATTCTGAGGGCAGGTCTTTTTAAGAAAGAGCCTGGTAACATGGACCGGCCTAGATGTACCTTTGTCCCGTGAGCGTAATGTAGGAATATCCTCTTCTACATCACTTCGATCACCGGTATAAAGAGCTTCGTGATCATCAGCGGGCCTCTGTGGCGGCTTACCCTTGCCCTTAGAACTACTTCCTTTTGGAGCAGGTTTCCCAACTTTCGATTTCCAAGGAACGCTCTGTATACTGACAACAAGCCTTGCGGGGATATCAAGGGCCCGACACAGGGCAGTGAAGAGCTGCGCGCTAGTGTCTCTCGACCCACGCCGCATCAACACATGCTTCATGAGGGATTCGACACTCCGGATGTGTTCATAACCGTCATTGTCGGACTCCGACCCACAGGGTTCGTTGGTCAGGGAAGTCTCGTCCTCGACTTCTTCAAAAGTCCTACTCCTGATGTGGCCGGTGGGCATGACAGAGAAAAAGGTTTCACACCACCAGGTGACAAGACGATCGACGGCCGCTTCAAACAGGCGACCACGTTTGTTATGATCCGGGACACGGGACTTGTGTATCATTGCGAATCCGTTCTGGAGCACCAATGGGACGATGGAAAGGAGTCGTGCCTGACGAACTAGTCAGCCGCGGGATGTGGGATGTAATAAAACGAAGGGAATTTCACATGAAGCAAGGAGTCGTTGATCCATTTGTTTCGTATACGAGCGTTGGCAAGAAGGGCGACAGTATGGATCTTGTGACTGGTCGTGCGGAGAACGCGTTGTGCGTGTAACGCAGCCGCGGCCTGTTTCCTGTTCACGTTCACGCCAGGTGTAACAAGAGTAGAAATTGAGGGCGCTCACTTGGTGTCAGTGTCCTTTTGGGGCCGTGCTTGAAGTGTGATTTCGATGTTCTGCCGGGGTGCTGGGCTTGAGAGCTCGAGCTCGAGTTGTACGTCGAAGGGTTTCCCCTGCCGGTAATCTGGGACGTGTATTTCCTCCCAGTCGAGTTCGTCGTCACTGCTGTCGCCTGCGACAGAGACAGTCATGATAGTATTCGCCGTGGTCTGAGTTCAGAGTCATTATTAATGCGCGTCCGCGTCCGTCACGTCCGTAACAATCACATGACGCTGTGACAGATCCATGGGTCACATCATTAAGATTGAAATGTACTCTTTAAGCTTCAAGACGCATTCATGTTCTCAGGGACGATATCGGCACTGGACGAGTTATGATCATCCTAAATTGATTAGGGATACTCCATCAAGCCAATGTCGACCAATAAAGCTGGCTGAACTATTTCAGTGACCTCTACTATTGCACGAAGTCGTCATCCTAGCACTAACGTCTTAGTTAATCACGATCCTCTTGATTTCAGCGCGTTGAGAATATTACGAAAGGACTGTCAATGGAGTGAAGCTTGTCTCCAGTTGAGGTGCTGTGTGTTTGCTGTGTTTGCTGTGTGCTTTGCAGTGTGTTTGCCGCGTGTTATACATAGCGCGATGCCCAAAAAGAGAAATGTAACAAGTGTAGTGTAATTATGGTAGACATGTACTGGGTGATATCCAACGCTCCGTTCCTGGTGCGAGGTTTTTGTCAATATCTCATGTGTGCTGGATAGATTTCGAATATTCATGTCGCGAGAGATACGACGTCTCGTTGTTTTGACGGTCATTCAGTAAATATCTAAAGTACTACACGATTTGATCAGTCATCTTATCTTACTTGGCCACACAAACACCGCGTGCGAGTTTTGACCGTATTGCATCCTGCTTGATCCCAGGTCAGCCTCTTGTGCTCCGCACCTTCCTCCGAGCCCACACGCCGCCAAGATGCTACCCCAACCTCAACCGCTCTCTGAGTCTGAGTTTGATGTCAGTTCCGAGGTTGATCAACGCCGCCCCACTCATATCCCATCTCTCCACAGATCCTCATTGGCGGCGCCGTCAAAGACTCCATCCAAACGCTCGCCAGGCTAACCGGTTTCGCCAGCGAGCACGCATGCGTACCCACACAATACCTCCGCATCGTGACTATGATGTACGACCAGCTGAACGCGAACAGGATCCCAGACGGCACCATCGGCAAGGACTTCTCAGTCGAGTCCCTCGACGTCGCAATCGCCTCCTTGGTTGGGCTCGGCGTCACCTTTCCCTTATGGCTCAGCCACAAAGACCTTTGGAAAGTGCTTCTAAAGGGTCTTTCCATCCACTGGCCTAACATTCGCCGGTGGTTACTTTTCCTTCACAGAAACGTCATCGTCAAGGAAGATATCGCTATGGACACACGGTACACCTGCAAGTCGGCCATCCTCCAATTCCTAGGACTCGTCCGAGATAAAATCCTCATTCCCTGGTCCAAATCCATTCCCACAGACCGTGAGGTCATGAAGATGGTCTGCGACCTCTGGTTCATTGAAACCAGAGATCCCCGGTTCTGCAGTCGGAAACCGGGGACCAACGCACAACGCGAATCCGGGGTCTTCAACTCATGTCTTCTCGTCGCGCACGAAGTCGGTATCCCAATAGACTGGGCAAACTTGCTTAGTTTGTTCCACGGCGAGCCAGAACTCATTGCAACCGTCTCACTCTGTCATCTCGACCACGAAATCTCGCACGGGGGCGAGCTGGATCTGAATTGCATTGCCTGGGACTTGCACATCGTCACCGTTCTTTCGTTGCGGGAGAGCATTTGCCTCGCGCTCATGCGCCAGGGCGCAATCAAGGCTGCATCCGAAATCCTCGGCTTGGTGGTTGACCGCCAATGGGAAGGTGAAAAGAGGGTGTCCGCCTCACGATGCATGGTCAATGCCATCGTATTTCTGTGGTCACGCATCGAGGATTCGGATGCACTCCCCTTTCTTCTGCAGGCGCTCGAACGTGGACTCGTACCATCGCTTCTCAAGTGTGAGGCATTGTTGTCGTATGCGGAACAGCCTGCAGTGAAGCAGCAGGTTCTCTTGCTCCTCGGAGAGCTCCTTCCGGCGTATTCGATCTACCGCTCCATCCTACATCAGCTGGCACTCGGTGTCGACTCGGCAATAAAACAAAACTTAGATACCGAGCTCTATTTTACTGTAAACAAGGAGATCTATCGGGCTTGGCAGAGGCTGAGAGACGTCGTCCAGGAGCGACGCAGGTTAGTCAGACGAGGGGTTACTGACTCGCACGTTCAGACTTGCTACAATAACAAGGTGAAGCCTCTTCTTCTCTGTCGGGTGTCATGACGCGCCAATCTGACGTACCCTCCGGATCACGCGCAGTGTGCGAAAGCGAGTGCTCTGGGCAGGTTCAAACGGTGTGCGGGCTGTCTCCATGCCTACTATTGCGGTCGTAAATGTCAGCGGTACGATTGGACACATGGAAAGCACAAGCACTATTGCGTACGCATCTTCCAGCGGTTCATCCGCACGCGTACGTCGATCCTTGTTCCCCCCTCGATGATTCCGTGCGTACGGATGACTGACCACGGACACACATAGGCGGACAGATGTCGACCGTGCACAGCAAGGATCTCAAGTTCTTCGATCAAGTTATTCTCGCCGAGCTTAGGAAACACAGCGAACAGCTGAGCTCCCTCCGTTCTAAAACTATCCTCGTCGAACTCAATTTCGTCGGTGGGGGTGTCAATATCGTCTTCGTTGCCCGGGGGTCCGACTCGAATCCGTTCAAGACCAAGTGTTCGTGTGAGATATTCGCGAATGATCGATGGAAACATATAGCGGAGGTGGCGAGGGAGACTAAGAGACCAATGGTATTGGTGAGGGCATTTATCGCGGGTGGTCTATCGAGAAAAATTGTGCTTCAGGCAATCCCATTGAGCGTCATTGTTCACGGGGGACAGATTGAAGGGCGAGAGGGTTACCAGGCGGAAAAGTATCGGTTTAATATGATATATACTTGCTGTGGGGTTCAAGTGAACAATCAAGCAGGGCCAAAGTAGCGGATTTTGTTTCTTTTATTGATGTAGAATCGTTGTGTGGCAAATACAATTGTAAGACTTATTGCATCCAACTTTCTGAGCAGGTTGCGGGTGCTTCATGAAGTTCCATGAGGTAAAAAAAAACTAGGGAAGGCTCTACACGACAGGTTTGCACTACTGGCGATGGCGCTGACCATGTTTCCTGATGACCGGGCCAGATGCGATCCTAAATGGCCACATTAGCTATTAGGTGATCCGGATGTTGCCTTGACCCATCAGAAGAGCTAGGATATGTTGAACAGCACGTCGCTTCGTGGACGGGACGGATGGGCATACCTGGGCTTGGTGAACGTCATGGAAGAAGACACCGCTGGATGGAGCGGGCAAGTAATACAGTACTCGCTTGCTTCGCTCACGCAGAAAATCAAGTTGGCTAATGACGTGGATGAAAACACTTCGGTGCGGCAATGTGCCATGTATTGGACTGGGTCAAAGCAGTTTGAGCGATAGAACGGTTTCTAATCACCTACCCAATCAAAAAAAAAACGACTCCACAGACCTAGATCCAAAGGTTCGGAAAGACCGACCCCAAGACATTAGCGTATCGGTGTAGACGGATCAAAAAAAGTGACGGCCATAACATGCATTATCGACTCGGAAGGAGAGTAAAGCGTGGCGGCGGGGACTAGCGGAATGCTAGCGTGATGATGGTCAATGGGGTGAACCTAGCTGCAGTTGATGTCGAATAGTCCGTTCGAGTACCCACTGGCGTAGCATAGCCGAGAGACTTCTGCCGGAACCTGCTTGCAACATCTGTTGGTCGTTATGTGGGGTCCTGGAGCGTGTCGTGACGGCGGTTGGTAAAATTCAGATGACCAGGAAAGCCTGTGTATATCCTCTTGAGCTCAAGTTCGTCTGAAGGAAAAATGGTACTCATCGTGTCACACTTGTTCCGTGATGAGACACAGAATTCTACGACAGTGCCGCAAAATATGCAAAAAGCACCCCCCCAGTAGCTCTGAAATCAACACTTCCATTTTCGAATGGTCGATTGCACTTTGACATAACTAAGATTCGGAAGCCGGGGCGCATCTTCATATATACTCCGACGATTTCATCCAGTGGTACGTGGGAGTGAACAATTTGGAAAACAGGTACAAGCAACTATGACCTGATGGTAGGCACGTCATGAACGACCGGAAAAATATGACAACCCAAAAAATGGGGTAGTGTTATATTACTCAAACCCGCCATGTCTCTGTCTCAAAAATTGAACCGAGTCCTCATACTCTGTATCTTTGGGGGAAAAGTCTTCCGTAGTGTGGCGAACCCTGACTCGACGTATCCATTGACCCTTCATAACTTTACAAATGATTTAGCCATCTGCTACCATATCAAGGTCACGCATCTGTCAGGCCGCCCGATACTTTTTCCTCCGAAGGTGGCCCAGGTGGCACTCACGGATGTGGCGCACGAAGAACTTGCGTTTAACCCATCTATGGCATTCCTCCCACTTGCAGTATATCCGCGCATCGGCCCTCAATTTCCTGATACTGTGCGTACGTTTGAAGTGTGCAGGTACAATCTCACATGCGATGTGAGCGCCACAAGCCCCAGAATGACCGGCACCAGCCCACTGGCAAGCAGAAGTTTCCGAGCAGGAGTGTGTGGCCTGAGCTGCAATCGCAGGGGGACGGGCTTCAAATGAAAGTTGCACAGCATCCAGGTCTGACGTGATCTGTCATACACGTTGAGTGGATGAAACGCTGATAAAGTCTGAGTGATGCGTTCTTACATCCTCAAGCTCCGCCACAGGATCATGGTGGACCAATACAGGTGTGGTGTTGCCTTGTGTGTGGGCTTTATTAACCTGTTAGCACATCGACTGTGAAACGTAAATCTAATAACAAAATACCATGGGTCCCGAACAACATCTCCGTTTCGCGGTCAACCGCACCTCGATATATACCTGACATCAATTCTGCGATACTCATATTCGATAAGAGGTACGAGTGCATATGCTCACCGGCTGATGACGCACCTGTAGAACATTGTATAATCTGCCACGGTTGTCCATAGTATGTGGAAGCACAATATGCAGGCACCATGTTCACGTCCTCGAGTTGTGTTCCAGGACCATACCTTTCTGCAGCGACACCACTTGATGAAGAGGCCTATGAAGCAATTTAAAGGCTGGATGAAGAGCAGAAATGCATTCTGGGACGCACAACGCTGCAGACTGGCGCATCGTATTCTGAGCCCAGTAAGTGCATGGAACGGGATAATCCTGATCGGTGTAAGACGGAAATCGAATAAAGGCATAGAATCACATACACTTTATATGTATCGCGTTGCAAATGAAATGCCCTCCAACGGGTACCGTTGGAGGGTGTTGCAAATGGGCGAGCAATGAGAGACTTCGAAATTTGCTACCATCCCGGGGTACAGGGCGCTTTATACTTGCCAGGATCCCAGACTAAAAAGGAATCTAATAGGATGTAGCGGAGCGCTGGAAACGGGGAATTTACAGCACCCACAGAAAGTGCCTTTCCGCTGGAAATCTTCATCCATATTGGTGAAGGTATACTCTTGCCGGAACATTCCGTCCCACTCGACGGCGTCTACGCCACACAACACACCAAGTGGGTGTTGGCAAAGCAGCCGGCCCGAGTCCCATGTTCGGTCGAACAATAGCGAATAAATATCAGTAAAAGTAGATAGCCATGCGGAGTCGACAGCGAAGTTGCTCCAACATTGATAGTCTTACATATCGTGGATTAATCAGTTCATGTAGAATAAATACCATGAAGACGACCTACCACAAAGACATCGTTCCTGGGTAATGGACGACCTGAGGATCTTTTACCTGGAAAACAAATATTAAAGTTCTGATGGACGGGTTTGGCTGACGTGGTGGCTGGATATTCCCACATGATCGACTTCATTGTAGGGACGGAGTGAACAACGGAGAAAACGCGGCTGGGGTGCTGACCTTCAAGAACCGAACTGTACTTCGTTGCTCCGTGCCTCGCCATATGTATTGTCCGCATATCAAAATCACATAAGTGGCTCGCTGCTAAGGTCATTCCGTGAGGGTCCATCAAACCCGCCCGCGTAACTCGTGATCCCCGTACCAGGACTCCACTGCCGACACAGCTGCGCCTGCGGAGGATCTTCGGGTTAGCACACTCCTATTAAGAATGCCGTTGGGTTCTCCGAAGGGCGGTGAAACCTAATTATCAAGAGATTTCTGGCTCGTCTCTATGTCCTCCCAGTCGGGGAAGACGTTGCATGTACCGGCGCCTAACAGAAGGGCGGGCTGCAACTTATCCCTGCTAAACCAATTACTTAAAGACTCAGCCAAAGATTTTATAGACCTAGTACAGAGCTCAGGGCTCAGGGATGGAGGGATTAAAATTATGACGCACATACGATGGTGGACCGCAACCTTGGATCGCTGTCTATCGCCTAAGCTGCTCGGACTATACGCATCAGAGGTACCCGTCACTCGTAATTGCACTGAAGAGAAAACAGCAACCGTGCACTATGTGTCCGCGCTTAGATTGCACATGGAGCTGATGGTCCGAACCCAAGTTGCGAGTGGGTGTGTTCCCCTTTGATCGCCGACGTTCACCGCTCGGTAATTGCCGGACCTTGACAGGCCCGCTCCCTCAGTTCACTCTCCACCATAACCTCGGCAATGCCTCGATGAGGACTGAGACAACAATTTCAACTACACTGAGAGAGATGAGAAGCTAATAATTGATCAGTGCTAGTGAATTCACGCCGCCTAGTGACTCTGACAGATTAACCCCCCTTCGTAAGTCAAGGTTAGTGTCTTGCTTATGGGATGTTGCTGCTGCTTTGAAAGTGTCCCGATCTATGTGCTAGTTGCTTCCGCATGCACAAACAATATGTTCCCACCGTTCAGTTAAAGCTAGTAATCTTGATATTGGACTGACATTGGGCCGCTCAGCGGTAATCCGGCCGATGGGTTCCAGTGGCATACTCAATCATAGCCGGTGACCCGCTCTTTCGTCTAGCTAGTATTTTTTTCTCGATGAATTAGCCATGCCACTGCCAAAGACATAATGCACACTTACAAATATGCACACAGAACTCGTTCGGAGCATCTGATGAGACTGGTTTCCCACATTGTTCATTCGACGTTACACCGCTCTAAGTTTACCATATCTGCACTGATATTTGTTTTGGAAGGGCCAGCGACACTTCACTCATATGTCAACATGCAGGAGTTCTGATTACATCGAGTGGGCCTGATTTGCGCCACGGCGGATTTTAGGAGGACGAGCATTACAGTAACCAGCGCCAGACGAAAAGCACTAACATCTTGCCACGTAGAATCAGCTCTTAGCACGCGTACTTCCTCCATGCGAGCTTTGAGCGTGCTCCTTTTCTTCTCTCGCCTTATGCATACCCTCTCACTCGGCACTGATGTGGTTGTCATCTCAAACAACGATCTCAACCCATCCAATCCGAACCGTGCTGGTGCACTCTTGTTAAGAACCCCACTGACTTGTTTCGAAGCCACCTCGACTTGTGCTCAACTCCAGGAAACGCTACTCCCTCCTCCGACAGATACTGGTTTTACATCAGACAACCTAACGACTATTCTCACCTCCAATAGACACGCTGCGGTGTTAGCGCCCGGCTCAAGGGTGTGGATTGCAGGAAACCGTCAGTCACTACCATCCCTCTTGCACGAGTCTAACATCATCCAAACATCTCTCAGTTGGCTGTACGGTATTCACTGTGGGCAGTTCATTCCTTTATGACGACACACCCAATCACTCCTCTCTTTTACCTGCACTTTGTACCAACTCCGCCCCGTTGACACGGTCCAACGTGACGTCCTATGATGTCACCCGACAGATCGATGTGCCTACACCTAAAGCTGGCATCCTCCGTGGTTTCCGTGACAAGTTCACGTGGCGTTTCTTGGGCATCAAGTATGCGGAATCGACAGCAGGCCATGCCCGTTTTCAACCGCCAAGACCCCTCAAAGTCCTCTCAAATGTTGTACGAAGCGTCCTTTCCTACGGTCCTTTTTGTGCCCAGGTGAGTTGAGACTGGTACGCTTCAGTTCAGCTGTCCTGAAACGATTGCATAGCCCCCAGACGTCGATAACGGTCACGTGTTGCGCACTGAAGAAGATTGTTTGACCTTGAATGTCTACTCTCCCGTTGCTTCTCACGGTTACACACTGGATGCGGATGCTGGCCAAAAACTCCCTGTCATGTTCTACCGTAAGTAGATGTAATTTGTGTCGTTTGTTCAACGCTCGACATCGCTCCCTACTAGTCCATGGAGGTGGACTTAATACTGGGAATAGTGGACCATTCCCATACAACATGACAACTGATGGATATGTTGGCAATTCGATTTCGAACATATATGACGGCACTAACTTGGTATCTTATGGAGGCGTTGTCCTCGTCACGATCAACTATCGCTTGACTGCATTTGGATGGTTCAACGCGTCTAATGCTGCACTCAAGGATACCCTTCTTGCATTGCAGTGGGTACAAGACAATATCGAGGCCTTTGGTGGAGATGTGGGGTTTTTTTTTCCGATCTACAGCTTCTTGCCTGCTGATGTAATGCTTAGCCATCAAGAGTTCTAGTGTTCGGTGAGTCTGCAGGCGGAACGATGACGAGGTACCTTATCGGAACGAACCCAAAGTATACACAAGGCCTCTTTCGTAAGTTTTCTTCCCATTGAGATTTCTCCACATCCTGATATAAAAGTAGATGCTGCAGTTGTGGTGTCCGATTTTAGCACGGCAGACCCATTTTACTCTCTAGAGCTTGCATTGGACACATCCTTGACCGTCGCAAAATACCTTGGCTGTGCATCGAATACATCGACTGTGCTTTCCAATGTAGACGCTACATGTGTTCAAGACATACCAGCTGGTGACCTAGCTCTGGCATCTTACAATCTTGGGATTTCCTGGGATATCGTTGTCGACGGAGAGTACGTCCTCAACGATGTCGCGAGCAGTATCCGAGATAATGTATACGCACGCGTCCCGACTCTCTGGTCGGCTACCGAATGTGACTTTTGTTACTTCCTCCCCAGGACGCTTTCCCCCACCGCGCCGCCATCTACATACGTCCAGACACTAGCCCTCTACTTCAACCAAACTCAGATCTCCAGGATATTAAACGCGACGACGCTGTATCCCTATGCAACCGCGCCTGACGAAGGTGGGATGTCCGGCGCCGTATTGACCCTCGCACACTTGTTGACGGATTGGGCGGTATTGTGCCCGGCGACGTACCTCGCTGCGCTCGAATCGAACACGACGAATCCGGGGAACGCATATCATGCCCTATTCGCCACCGGCCTTGGTTCGCCGTTGACCCCAAATCCGGCCATGTGTCACGGTCGCGTGTGCCACGCGGACGAGCTTTACTGGATATTTGGGACGGCGGAGACGGATGGGTTGTATCAGCCACTGAGCGCACAGCAGATTAATGTTACGCAAGAGGTGATGAAGCGGTTAACGGAGATGGCATGGACAGGGAGCCCCAATTACGAGGGAGCGGAAGTAGTGTGGGAGGCATATGGAGGGGGGAACGAGGTCGTGGTGAACCTCACGGAGAGCATGAGACATGGATACCGAGTGGCCCAGTGCGATTTCATTGCGAGCCAGCTTGGGTTGGTGTATGGATATGGGAAATACTAGTTGGAGGATAAGCACACGATCGCACCATTGACGAGGGTCTGTGTGGCGATCCATGTGGTAAACGGAACTACTGCGGCTCTGAAAACAGTCAAAAAAAATAAAATCGCAGATTTATTGCGCGTCGCCGCCGTGGCGGAGAGCACTAGCCTGCAGGGCGTAAAGACAAAATATGACGATCCAGTGTTGCCTTTTTCAGAAGCAAGCTGACCAAGCTTATCTACACAGTCGCCCAAGGGGTTGTACTTGTTTGCAACACCTGCCAACGCCTGGCCATGGACCGCCCAACCAAGTTACTCTCGGCCTCGTGGTCGCGGACAGCGCCCATCTTATCATCAAGCAAATATGGTGTCACGGATGGCATGGCGGCGATCACACCATCTTCCGTCAATATCTCAATGCTGGCCGCTGGGGGTGTTATACAGCTGAATTAGCATGGCAACCACCACATCAACGAAAATTCAATGGGATGAATGAGCACGCAGGTGAGCTGGACCAGACTCTGGCGCCAAAAAGATGGATATATTGTCAGGGTGGACGGACCTAAAAAAAATCTGTTGAGAATTACGGATTGGGAAATGACGGATGCTGGAGCCAGAAAGATGTACGTGCAGAAAGTTACTGGGTGAAACTCGAACTAGATCCGGTGGCCCGTGCATCGTTCTTTGTGCTCACCGCCTCGGAGCACGCAACTCATCTTATTAACAGCGCCACCTGTTGCATCAGATGGTTTGGCCCAAGTGTGATAAGGGACCAACCATCTGTGCTAACCGATAGCTTCGTCATGGAGTTCAAGGAAGGACACACCTTGGGTCTATGGTGACCAAAGAATGTCCCTGCCTTGAGTTGACGACTTGGATTCTGTATCCATGCAGGAACACGATCAAGTTTCGATATCCGAGAGAGCGTACAATTGCACACGGATGACAACAGGTATAACACGTAGCCACGCCCGGTGATCGGGTCCCCCTCCTATCTTGAGCAATTTCGTGTGGTGTGTGTAGCTAAATCTTTCCCTTTTTGGACATCACGCGCTGTCAACATTGTATAGCACTCGGCCGGAGGTAATTTTCATGTACACTCTCCACTTCTTAATATAGTGGTAGTCCTTCAGTATTAACTCTCCTTTAGGTATGGTACACTCTTGTGCATATTCGGGTGGAGGATTCACTTTCCTTTAGCGCGCAATCACTCTCCTTCAGTGTGCATCCTCTCATAAATTCAACACCGCAACTGGCTCCGCAATCTTGACCCCGCTGGAAGCTGAGGACTGGTACCTTTTTCCTCATCTACGGTGACCTAGATGATACTCGCGAATGTGCCGAGCGAAATTGTTGCGCAAAACCCGCTTGTGACAACCCTTCCATAAGCAGTCGATCATCTTGTTTCTGCCCGTATCCTTGATGTCATGGGCGTCCCTGAAATGCGCTGGAACGCTTTTGCATGTAACCCACTGTGTGCCGCACGTCGAAAAGTCCCGCGGGTTAACCCATTGGCAAGGCGATGCTGCTGAGCATAAATGGGTTACCTGATTTGCGGCTGTATGGGAAGACGGATGTGATCCGGTCTCAGCATTTGCGGCGCTCTGATCCGCCATGGGTACAATGTCAATCTATGGGAGAGTACACATCCTTGTTAATGCACTGTCAGACGACAACAGATTCGTGACGCATACCCCTGCGGTGCGATTGACAGTCCTGGAAAACGGATTTATTTCTTCGTAGAGTCCGTTTGTGAACGGAGATGTCATGACCTCCGAAGTAAGTGTATCATTGGGCGGTACTGTAGTTTGGCAGCCCAAAGGAGCGTCACGATAGTATGTGGTCTGTCGCCCGAGTTCAGCATGCGGGAGGAATCCAAAGGCAATTTTCTTACATTCTCAGGATCAAGATGAAACCCACCATCTCGCATAGTAATACTGCCCTGTGTATGATACTCATCAATACATGTAGTGTCTGCACCCAGATTTAAATAAGGGGCTACGAAGGGCACCGATTTGGCAGAGGGATGGTCTAGAGTCCACATCGAATTCAGCGGTGGTTTTGCATTGGTACGAAGTAAGATATATACTGAGGGAGCGCCACGAGGCAAGAAAGATGGCTTTACGCCCCAGCATGGCTTGCTCACATTTGATCTCTCCCCCTTAATACTAGCCAGCCCCGCACTCCATCCTGAGGTGCTTACGGCAAGGAAGAGAGTCGTGAAGCAGGTGCCAAAAGAGCACCCTTGCCTGATGCTGCGAGAGTCCAAATCCATAATATTGTGTCATCAAGATCACCCTTGGCTCGGCATTCAAAAAGTCAACCAGCGCACCTTCCTTTTCAGAGGCTCTAGGGGTGAGACGAGACCCTGGAGGGCTCAACCGCTCACTACTTGTAAACGACATCCCCCCGCGTGCGGTAGAACACTTTTTGCGGGTAACATTAAGCTTAGTGTAGCACTGGCGATTACACAATGCGGAGTATTTTTACACCCTGAGTTACCTTTTTAGTCATTCGAAGGACCTCGGACTTCGTGGCCAGCAGGAAACACTGACGAGTTGGGCAGCGAGAATTGGACCACAATCTACGAAGACTAGACTATCTCTACGGGGTGCGGCGAGACATATATCGTGCCGCACCTTATCTAAGATACCAATGGAGTGGGGCTTAGTACGGCTATGAAACTTCCACTCGGTCCGCCCGCCCCCTGTGCTTACTCATGTAGTATGTCGATTGCCTCGCGTCCCCCTCTTCTCGTTCTTTCCTAACATGATGCTCTCTGTTCTAGTGTCAAAAGCGTTCGAGTGATGACGGCGCGCTGCGGGAACAGTTTTGGCGATTCTGACAGCTATCTGCCTGCACACAAGTGAGCGAGCTCACCTCATGTAGGTGATTCGTGGCCGTGCCACCATAGATCCCGACCATCAGCTCGCGGCTAATTGTTAACTGTCCCTACCGATCGATTGATTCAAGTCAACTTTACACATAGACTCACATCTTCTTGCAGTTCGCTACACATTGAGGTTTCTTGGTAAATACAAAGGTTCACGTTCACGTTGCCGTAGCTACTACAGTTCACTACGATAAATTCGATCAACCATGATGATGGTGGTGACGGAAATGATGGTGGTGGTTCTGGTGATGTTCCTGGTAGCCCTGGAAGCCCTGGGAGCCCTGGTAGCTCTGGTAGCCCTGGAAGCCCTGGTAGCCCTGATAGTCCTGGTAGTACTGCGGGTAGTGTCGCTGCAGTTCCTGATAGTGGTACTCTTCGGCTGCCCACGATAATTTGGTGATGAGATCCTAATACCGGTGTGTCCCCTAATTACTCACCGTGTCTCTTGGCCCTGTGGCGGTCGAGCGCATCGAGACCTTTGGTCTCAATCATATGGTCGATGAAAGCACCACTAGCAGCCGCCCTGACGCGATTCGATAAGTCAGTATTCCTTGAGCTCGTACCCACATATACGCACAAGAATTGCTGCATCATGGCATGATTGACGGTTTCGCCATTTCTTTCCTTATGCTCGTTCCATGCTTTCATGGCCTGAAACATAGTGAGCAGGGTTCGTGTCGAAGAAAAGGGTAGGGGGACCTGGTAGGCAGCTGCTGCGGCGAGTAATTCATGGGTGAGGCTGGCTCTGTGGGGCGCGTTGATGACCTTTGAAACGAAACTCGTCAGCGACTGACTCGAAATGTCTGTATCGATATACTCGCTTCATAGTATGCTTCCCTGGTCATTGTGAAGTATCTTCTTGTTGGAGAGAGAGAAAGGCAGAGGTGAGTCGGAGTAATTGTTGATGGGGCAGTACAATACTGGGCAGTGCTAATGCCGACCCAATCACGAGACAGCCTTGCCGTTTTAGTGTGTCAGGCACGCACTGGCAAGCCCTCCAGTGCAAACCAGTGTCCCGCTGAAACTCGGTAAATTTTGCGAAAAGTGGAGCGAAGACCACGTTATGATATGAAAACTTCAACAATGGCAACTTTCACCCTCGGAGGGAAGATATCGCAAGTCGACTTGATCAGACCAACTTGATGGCCTCGACGTCCGACAACTTGAAATCAACCGTATGCCACCAAATGAAGTAACAGTGGCCCAGTCAGGCACGTCTTCCGCACCATGTTCACCGAGAAGGCATCCGAATGCATGAACCATGTCCTTTCGAGAGTACTACTGTCACCCGAGCAGGATCTGACTGCAATTATTTTCCAGAACTAGTCCCCCTGGATGGCACGTCACTCACATCGCCAAGTATATCGAATGCAACGAAGGCTTACCCTGGGCAGCAATCGGACCCACAACAATTACCGTATATGATCCCTTAGCACTTATGCTAGGACAAGCGCTGTTTGACGTCGGCGATTGCATTCGGAGACGAATATCGTCAAATCTTGACTTATAGAATGGATGGTGAGATTGCCATTTGTCGCGAGCATATACGCGAGCATGGTCCCGTTGGCAGTAGCCTCCAAAAAAAGGGGCGATTCGTTGTACTTCTTGCCAAAGTCCGTCATTCGTTAACCACCACTTCTTTCTACACATGGCTTGACTCCGAGTCTCACAACTCAGATATGAACAGAGCTGAGCCAGACTCACATCCCTCTTTCGCACCCGTTCAGGTATCTGTTCAATGGCCATCCAACTTCTTGTGACCTCGATAAAGCCGTAATACGTAGCCTTCGAAAAGTCGGGAGTGCTCTGATGCCCGACCCCCACCATCGACCACCTCCGCGGCGAGTGACCAACCTATTTTCCCCACGGTGGCGCTTGGAAACGACCGCCAGATGGCCACGGACCGAGCTTGCTTGACCGTGGCAACCGAACGACGATGCTGGATCCCAGATTCGGCTTTCCATGAGTACGTTCCTGACGAACGTCTCGGATGGCATGTGGCCGTGTCATGTCGGTCCCGCGGTGGACTCCTCGCCCGCGGGTCGCATGCATTGCGTCTCCCAATGGCGCGTAGGAAGAGGCGCCACAGTTGCTCTGAAGTGGCCACACGAATATGTATAGAACGCACAATTTACCTCGCTCTCAAGTCGTTGAGTGTGTGGTCCTGGTAGAATTGCTGTTGGTCGAACCTCCTTAGTACATGGGGAAATCCATTAAACTGCGAGCGAGGGAGAGTAGGGGTAAGTTGTATGTACACATGACTAGTAAACATACACCAGCACAGCTCTTTAAGAAAGTAAGTGTGAATACGAGCGCGCTAGCGAAGAATCGAAACACGTAACAGGAGTACACCCACAGAATAAAGTCCCTGACGCACCTCCAGTCCGAAGAAAGTAACCTGAGAGTTGAGGTATAGAAGCGAGCAGAGGAATGAGTCAGATCGAGGCAAAAAAGTGGTATCGAGGCAGAATTTTATCCTATGATTGCAGGTAAATTCAAGGGGTAAGCTTCTCTTAAAGTCATCAAAGAAGGATAAGTCGTGTAACAGCGTCTTCTAGTACGTGCGTACGACCATGTCTGTCAAACTAGAATGAGCACCGCAGGTGGGAAAAGGTTGTGGACCGAGACGCACGCTGTATTCTTGCCAGCCCTTTCCTACAGTGCTGTGACCGTCAGCTCGTCGGACCCGTAGCCCCCCCTCTCTTCTGTAAGGAAGGTCGGAAGAGCCTGGGTAATCTCGCGGAAGCAGTCAACGGGGATTAAGCCTCGTTCGTGATGTTCATCCCTAGCGTGCGTCAATTTTTCGACAAATGCCCAACCGTCGTTAAATATCTTGAAGATCTGGACACGATCGCCTGCACGGACCACTAGCTCGTCATCCAGCGATGGCACGAAGGGACGATGGATGAACTCGACGAGGGAGAACTCAGGTTTCACGGGGTCACTAAAGGGGTCAATAGGAGGAATGGCTGTCGCATTCGGCGCTGGGAGTGTGAGACTGGGGGTCGATATCTGAGGACTGGCTGAGGCCGAGTTGGATCCGGAAGGTAGCGCGCCCATAAGTACACGAGGCGGTGTGCTGAGATAGACCGGAGTGGCTGTAGAAGATTGAGGGGACATAGGTCCGAGGGAGCGGGCAGCAAAGAGGGCGCCGACAGTAGGTGGCGGTAGTGGCACAGGTGGTTTAGGAAAAGCAAAGGATTCGGAGGGCGAAAATGGACGAACGGACATGGATGTGGAGGGTTCCGGATTGTCTTTACCCGTTGATAGGGTCAGGTATTGGACGTCTGTGTCACTGCCGTTACTCAACAAGCTATTCATGGACTCCATGCGCGCCAGCGAACCTCCGGTGGAGATTAAAGCGGGATTGCGTTTGTGCACTTCAGCCATGGGAGGAGAATCGGGAATAATGCCTGCAGAAAGGCTCGAAGGGGAATCGGTGCGGAACATCAACCCTTGATCAAAGTTGGTAGCAAAACTGCTACGAGCACTCAACCGGCCAGCCTGGGATCCTCTGTTCGACCCCATGGGGTTACGAAGGTTTCCGCTGTTGGACCTATAACCTGAACCACTGCGGCTGAACCACCACTGCTTGCGAAGTTCCATGCGCTGCGCAATCGAGCGGCGACGGACGACTAGCACAGTGAGAGTGACCAGGAACAACAAGCAAAGAATAGTGATTCCTGCGATCGCGCCTCCAGATAATTTCTTTCCAGACAAGACAGCCGCAGCAGTAGAGATGGTTGGCAATGGTGTACCTGTAGCGAGATTGAACCCGGAAACCTGCGAAGGTGACAGAAGTCCCGACGCCAATGCAGAAGGAACAGACGCGCCAAAAGCTGCATGTGTTGCGGATGGCACAGATCCAATATTCATTGGTGTGGCTTCTCCACTGGAACCCGATAAATTTCCACCACTACTTGGGCCCGAAGAATTGATCGAGCTACCGCTTGTGCTTTCTGCGACGGATGAACTAGAAGGCTTTCCGGGAGCGTAAATTGGAGTTGGGTTTGGGTCATTGGGTGCTGGTGGGACTGTATTACCGCCTCCACTCGTGGGCGAGGCGGTAAATCCTGGGCCACCCCCACCCCCACCCTTGTTTCCTCCTCCATTTCCTCCACTGTCAGTAGAAGAAGCTGGAGGTTGAGCCGGCTGAGAAGTGGTGGGCTGTGAGGCACCATCTCCCCCGTCACCGGTGAGAGAGGTGACAATCGGCCCGACAACAGGGATAGAATTAAGTGGGAGTGACGGAGGATCGAGCCCAACGATGGAGCGTCCTAAAACACGATGATTGACTGGAACCCTCCGCATGCTAGAAAAGATAGTACAACTTCAATACAATCTAGGAAGGCGGGGGAGCCCGAGCAGGGAGCAGGCGACGTCGACCCGGGAATGTCGAAAATGAGTGAATCAGTAAAATGAACGTAGGTGTGGTAGCCTCCCTGCACTGACGACGAGATCGGTCAGTAGGATGTTCGAGAATGGGTGGAAAGACAGGACCCGCAGCAAACGCCGAAGTAAGGGAGATATGGAGGGAGAGATGATGATTAAGTCCGCAGACAGGGATGTGAAATCACCATGGCTACTGAAACCGTTCATTGACCCTGCCAAACGAAATGCATGACAGGTGGATGGGATGGCTGGAATGAAAGCGGGTAAATTTGGCATTCGCTTGAACCGAACAACCTGAACAAGCCAGGTCGTCAAGGTTTGAGTGCCACTATAAACGTATCATGCATCGTGCTTGGCTGTTTCCACTCCACAGGAGCGTTGTGAAGGGCAAACGAATAGTCTCACCTACCGAATTGCATTCGCATGCTGTCTTGACATCCCCTGCCCAAAAAATGGGAAATGACCGTACCGAAATCTGACATCGCAACCTTAAAACCCCTGAACCTGATCGACGAGCACCTTGGTACTTTGTCGCTTTTGAAAATTGAGGCGTGCTAGTCAAGTGTCCAACTGTCGGAGAGTCAATGAAGGTGGTGGGAAATTGCTGAAATGGATGTGGGGGTAAGGTAGCACTTCAAGTCTTCGGTTCCGCGGGCAAGGTGTTGGCGAGAGCGCGTCGGCCGTAAGTAGGCCTCACTTGAAGGACCTAAGTAATGTGCTGATCGAGCGCGCAAAAATCGTTGGAAAGACAGGCCCGGCAGTTGGATGAAGAGATGATCGACATAGCTCACCCCAAACACGGGACTCGAGTCTACTAGTGTTCTTCCCTGCGTGCGTAGACGAGTACTATAATTGGCAAGAACCTGAGTAGTAAGAACACTACTTTCTATTGTGCCGCACCGTCACGGTTGAGGTGGCGTTGAGTGGAGCGGCTTATCTCAACATTGGTCTCAAACCCGCGCTCACATGATGCCGCATTCATTCAAAGGTCAGAGAGGGGTATTGCATCATGGTGTAAGGTTTTGCCTCTTGGACGCGATCTCCAAGTTCCATCTTACCGTGACTTGTCTGTGATGTCATTGCAGAGTGGCAGTAGTCAACCTGACCCTCCGCTGGCAATTGGCACATTTCCTCTCACATCCCTATCGTACGCTTACCCAACCTTTTTCCCGCCCAGCGAAACTCTTCTCACTGCACATACTTCGGAACCTGGTCCGAACTCTGCGTCCCTCGCCCGCCGAGTATCACTCCCAACCTTTCCCATCCAACCTCTCCCTGCCCCGTTTGCATCTGGGCCTTCACATACCCCCTTCGGCCATTTTCCTCCCCAATATCTAACATCTACGAATCCCTCTCTATTCCGGAACCAGCCACTTCAATCACAGGTTCACCATGGATATCACCCATCAGGACCAAGTCAACATCCCCTACCGTATTTTTCTCCTCAATATCAACTACAACCGTATTCTTTGTTCCGGTCTACGATGAGCGGTCCAGCACCGCCTCATGGAGGACCTTACGGTGATTCCCAGCAACTTCCACCTCACTCCTATAGTCAACTTGGTCATTATGTCCCACAGCAGCGTCAGCCAAGCGTGTCTCAGTGGCATTATGGTCCGGCCCTTGCTGTGGTTATGGCCGATCCGGCACATGTGCAGCCACAGTATCAGCATTTCATGAATTATCCAGCTCCTCTAGCTCAGCATCCGCGCGGTTATTCTGATACATCTGGGGCGCGATCGACAGGTTCAGAGCGCCGACGCACCCCTGGTCTTGAACACAACAGCAGCTCGGCCGCCGTCACCACATCACAACACACCCGTTCGTCTCCCTTTGCCAATCCACCAGAACAGGTTCCCGCAGATAGCTCGCCGAAAACTCAACATCAGTCAACAGCTGGCACCTCCCATGTACACGACGGCCCACCTATTCGCCACCACCACCATCCTAGTTCACCATCCCAACGGTCGGAATGGGTAATGTGGGTAGGAAATATTCCAAACGCAACCACCCATGATGAACTTTCGCGATTCCTCAAACAACCTGCTCCTGTGTCCTCGGAATCAAGTAGTAGCGGAGTTGAGGACGACGGAGTGTTATCAGTCTTCCTCATCCCCCGATCTCATTGCGCCTTCGCGAACTATGAATCCAAGGAGCACTTGGATCGCGCAATTTCCCAGTTCAATGGACGCAAGTTACGACCCCATGACCGTCGATGTCCACGATTAGTTTGCAGGGTACGCAAGAGAGAAGACGACCTACGATCCGGTGTTGGCGGGCAACGGGGGGTGGGGATCCATACACATTACGTCAAGGATGTCTTGCAGAGGAGCAACAAATCATCGACGGCAGGAGAGGGCGAGACCAGCGGACCACGGACTGCCCCCGTTCAGTCACCTAGTTCGCATGGATCAACTAGCTCAAGTTTTTTAATCCGTCATTTTCCTAAACGCTTCTTTATTCTCAAGTCACTGACTCACGTAAGTACGACGCATCTTCTTTTTACCTGCCAACTAATATAACGGATTGACTTCATGAAATCAGTATGACTTGGACCTCAGCGTTGAACGTAGTGTTTGGGCGACTCAGAAGCACAACGAAGGGGTGTTAGACCAGGCCTTTCGGACGAGCAGGGAGGTTATCTTGATTTTCAGTGTGAACAAGAGTAGAGAATTTTATGGATATGCACGGTGTGTTCATCGTTCGCATCGGTACATATGTCATACCAACTCCTAACACTATAGCATGGCGAGTGGGATCCCTCGTAGCAATCATGATGTCTCGTGGGCACCACGGTCAGGTTCATCACCTAGCACACCACTCTCTCCTATTCACCCTGTCGAACCCTCGTTGGACCCAAGCTCGGAGATGCATACTTCACCATTGGAACGCCGGTTTGCTGAAGCGCCCCCCCTTCCACATGTACGCTCTGCAGACAGGACAAGAGATAATCCGAGCAAAGTCGCGTCCATATCTCAAGTCAGGTTTTCTCAGGAACGACGCTCAGTGCCACCCATGCTTGATTGCGACTCCGAAGATCGCGATGCACCTCCTTCGAGTTTCGGTCGTGGCAACCCTCCAGATTCCGGCTCCCATTCATCTTCGGCAACTACTAAATCAGGAGCCCATTGCGGATCGCGTACAGGGACAGAAAGCAAGGGTATCGGTGGGCCGGATGAGCCGGGCCATATCGAACAGCATCTACTCCCCGTTGCAGAGGAGAATGCTGAAAGCGGTATTGAAGTGGAGCAACCAGCACAAGTAGCTGCACCATCCGAGATAGTGCACCACTATTCCGAGGGCCAGGAACGAGAGGTATCTTGGGGAGAAACGTTCAAAATCGAATGGATTTCTGCCACACGAGTCCAGTTCCATCGCACACGGCATTTGCGTAACCCGTGGAATCATGACCGGGAAATTAAGGTGTCGCGGGACGGTACGGAGCTAGAACCTACCGTTGGGCAAAACCTAATCGATTCGTGGCTGACCTTGGCCAACGAACCAGCGAGTCGCGATGTCACTAAGCGCGCTGCCAATTCCAGTAGAAGTGGTGCGAAAAATGCTTCGAAGCATGGCTCCCAGTCATTGTAATTCAAGGATGTCAAGTCAAGGAAAACCCTTGATGCGAAAGGCTTTATATCCGTGTTTGAATGTGTAATTCGACACGAATTCCTCGGAGTGTGACGTTTAGACTGATCAAGCCATTTAGGGTCATGCAGCAGCCTAGCTTTTAATTGTTTACATACTCAGCATGTTTATTCATCTCATATCTGCTTTCCCATTTCTCCTGATGATCACACCCCACGATACGCAGTTTCAGATAGTTTCTGTATTGTAGATTTAATTCAATATACGCACATTGCCCTACTTTTTTCTTCTGTGTATGTAGCGTATGTGAAATATGCCACGGTAAGGTCCGAGTAGGGCATTATGCCCCTGAACAAGGACTCCTTGCGTTCACTCGTCAGACCAACCCTTCGCAGTCCTATGCTCAAGAATCGATTCATGGAATCACAAGTTACGTCGTGCTACTCTGCCGTACCGTTGTAATGAACCCACCATCCTATTACGGGTTGTCAGCGGACACGTTCGACAGGATCTAGAGTGAAAGAATTTTTTTCTGACGATGCGGCCATTCTTTGCCCGCTGTTTCAATTCATGCGATGCTCCCGAGTATATATAATGCTGGAGAGCTTGTCCCACCCCACCTTAACGCCTCTCCGGTATCAATCCCGTCCTACACTCGGCAGCCCAACGACCTTGGGCCAGCACTTCAGCTCATGCCGACGGCTCTCGCAGACTTGTCACTCGAACTCATCGACTGCATCTTATTCACACTCGACCCGCTCGACGTCGCGCGCGTCTCTCAAACGTCTCGCCTGTTTTACGAGATTATTTATGGTCCCCTCCACCGGCAATTCTGGCGGGGGCTCTATCTCGCTCAACCGCTCGATGATCCTAGGAGAGCAGTGACCCGCCTCGGTTGCCGCCGAGACGACATTGACTGGAAGGGAGAACTGCAGTGGATCATCAGAACGCGCACGGTGATGAAGCGTCCGGCTGTGTGTCGACAAGAAGAGCGTCGTCGGGTGCTCCGCACTTGTATTGACCTCGCTACCAACATACCTCCCCTTCCCGCTGCCGATGGGTCTGGGCAAATGTCGCGTAACGTACAGTGGTTGCAACACCTCATCGGGGACGGTGCGTTCTTGCAGCCCGAGTCCTGGCAGGAGCTGTCGGAGGAGGAAGAACAGTTGTTGGCAAGGTTGCATGTATTACACGGGCTCACACGGAGAGACCTCCATTCGGAACGACGTCGCGCGGCTCGGATCTTCGTGTACAGCCTGCGTCACCATACCGCCCAACGCGACTATGGTCCATTCATGCCAGGTGGGGGAAAGCGCGTCGACTGGATATTTGTTTTGACGTACGTGCTCGACCTCGCAACGCTTCTGGTGGACATGGACAACAAGGACGGGGAATACTATCCTTGTCCGCTGGGCATGCTTTTCTCTCAGAGTATCATCCCGCGTGGGTTGAACCTTGACAAGGAGGACGACTGGGCTGGCATCGAGGGGCTGTGGTCGGTAAAATACGGGTTCATGGATCACCGGGAATTCATACGTAAACTTGTTTTCCCTACACGCGACCAGGGTTTACTGATCGATTCTCGTTTCCCTGGCAGTTTACAACGACCCTTCGGTAAGTAAGGAGACTGTCTCCCTTTTTATCATCACGACGTGGCTGACATACGTGGCATTTTACTAGGTACCAGATCACGAGCCTCAAGATACATCAATTTTTGACGAGGCCGAAGAAACGTTGGCCACGTTGGATATCTACATTCGTGTCTTGGGCACCGAACCTGATCCTTCCCACCCAACGCGCCCAAAGATAAATATCTTTGGTGAAGTGGACGGCAAGTTCAATATAATTGGCTTTGTCAAGCTTACAGATGACGATGAAGTGTGGTGTCATTACGTGAGAACGTGTTCCTAGTCGCAATAGAAAGGTGACCGCTGACTAGAATTGTGTATATACTTTTCAGGGTGCGGGAAATGATGATCAAATGGTGTGGAAGTAGGCTAAATTAGCTTGAAAGGGGTGGAACGGCGAAACTGATTTTTCTTTCCACCTCAATCTAGCTGTGATGCCATAGGGTTGGGCGGCATTCGGTCGCAATGTGGATTTATTGGCGTATGGTCCACCGTCTTCCATGATATCGAGGATCCGATCGGTATGACCATTTTTCGTGTTCTGCTTGTACATTCACTCAGCAGATCCTCGTCAGGACCCTTTTGGTTGCGACGTGAATTCCTTATCGATGAGGATGAGTAGGCCAACCGAGGCTTGACTTCCTCTCGGCTCTAGGGTTGTCGACCCAGGATCCTTAACCTGTAAAAGGTGCGAAAGGGGTCTTTTGATGAGCTGCATGTGGAGCGAGATCGTATATTACAATATCAAATGCTAGGAAAGCCTTTTTGGCGACATGTGGAAGGTACCATGTGCATCACGTGCAAGTGAGGTGCATATAAATATTTGCTTCGATTCACTTTCTTTCCTCTTGCTACAACCTTGCCACTCGTTTCAAGTTTACTCTCTCCCCCGAATTGCGCGATGCCGGAATTAATCGCATCGACCACTACATGTGGTTCTAAGCCCCACTTTGCCAACCCGATGCTATTGTCACTTCAATGATCGTCTGTGCATAGCACTCCGGCACCTGGCTGACGATGGCCATGTATGTTGGTCGATCGGACGATGCGGGTTGTTGGGGTGGCTCACGGTTCGTCGCGCATATGTCTATGCATCGGATCATTCGAAGGCGGACTCTAGTCCCGCACGTTGGTCTGCGACACCATCTTCGCACGGTAGTTGATGGGCACGAGTGGCTGATGTGTCTGTATGCGCTCAGGTCAGCGCACTTCCGCTTGCTCCTGGCCGGCGAAGCCACTTGCGTACAGTCTCGGGAGGCCATTGGCCGCTGAGATCATGCCCCTCGTTGACCCGACGTCAGCTCACTTGGTACACTGTGCTTATCCTAGCGCGTAGAGCATATCCTGGTGTCGTATACCCCACTCCCCAATGATCGCACGGCCTGCTTCATGGTCTTCCGTGCACAGCATCCTTGTGCCAAGCAGACGATAGGTCCATCTAGTGATGGTCCGTCGGATGACGCTGGTTGCTGGGATGGCTCACGTTGTAGTACCTGTCGAGTGGTCAAGGTGTTGGTATGCGGGTCAAGTAAATCTCGCCTCGGTGCACTAGGCGCTAGTTCTGCGTGAGATGGTGGCAATGAGTGTATTATCAGGGGTGCACAGAGCGATGCCATATGCGTTGGTTCTGCACGTTTCCCATCAGGAGAAGCCTCTTGTGCATCGTCCCTCATTCACTCGCCGGCTTGTTCACATGTACAATCATTGCATCCTCGTTGGGAACGGATGCTGGGTACCGGGAACTCTTCTGATAGGCGCCAAGTTTCCACGCGACCAAGGGGTTGATGTTGTTGAACTGTTGAGCCGATCACTGAAGCGTTGATAGTCTAGGGCATCACTGCCAAGTGGCGTCCACAAAAATGTGTAAAGTGCCCCATCTGATAGCTAAAGGTACGTGGGGGTATTTGTCTGTGCCTGACAGCAAAATCCGTTCTGCCTTTACCCTCCCTATCCCTGGGAGGCAATTCCTTTTTTTGGTGACAAGATAGGACTTTGCGGCAGACAATCATCTTGAGGTAGGATCTCGCACGTTTGGCTATTTGTGGCAGAGCATATATTTTACATGCGGGAGGTGAAAAGGTACAAAGCCAGATAGCTACATAGGTGGACAAATAAAGGCAACTCCCATTTACAGCTGTACTGTAAACTTGAGCCGACCATCTTCGCAGGGCTCGCATGTGACGCTCTCCATGTTTTCTACCACAAAGTGAGCTCCAATATCCTCTATCTTCTTCCGTTCGTGACTGGTACAGACTGCGATGACGGTTGCACCGCTAGCGAGCCCAGCCCGAATTCCGCTAGGGGAGTCCTCGAAGACGACGCAGTTGGACGCGGAGAAACCCAACTCGCGGGCTGCGAGCAGGAATGGATCGGGCGCTGGCTTTCCCGCCTTCAACCGCTTGTCATCGGCAGTGATCGTTACCTTGGGAGGTACGATGCCGACGCGTGTCATACACCCATACGCTGTCGCGTACGTCAGCGCTTTCGGTCTGATTTGAAACAAAAAGGCCTGCGTACCGTATGTTTTGGCGCCAGACGTGGCAACGGCGTACCGGCCCTCTGGGATGGAACTTATCATTTTCTTGACGCCGGGAAGGATGCGGACGGCGCGGTCGACGCTTGCAGCTTCGACCTGCCAGGCCTCCAAGCAGTGCTTCTTGGGGTCAGCCTCAAAGGTGAGGATGTCTTCGTCGTCTTCTTCGAGGATGGAAGGGTCGCAGTGGCGTGCGTCGTAGATGGACGCCTCCGGCAGGACTGACATGGCCAACATGCCATTCAAGCGGGTCGCGAAGGAAGGTCGACGGCTGCCAGGTGCGACGAACGACGACGCACGCGAAGACGGGAGCGAACTTGCAGGAGAACCGACGAGATCGGGGGTCGCCTGACCCGAGCTGACGGCGCTAAGAGGCGTCGGCGAGAACACGGGCGACTGAGCAGTCGAACCGGGACCGTGCTGGCGGTACGCGTCCGCGAAGAAGAGGATGCTCTCTTCAAATTTTTGCACTTCGTCGTCCATCTCGTGGGATTTGATCTCTGGCTTAAACTGCGCGAGGTTGTCGACGGCGCGCTTGCCGTGGGTGGCGGCGATCACGTAGGCCGGGTCCTGCCCGATATCCTTTGCAACCTTGCCCCACGCAGCCTCGACTGCAGCGATGGAGTCGGTCAGAGTGCCATCCTGTCAACACACTGGAAGAGTAAGATTTGGAAGACTCAAATAAAACCCTACGCACCATGTCGAACAAGACGGCGTCAACATAAAAGGTGTGAACGTTGGAGTGCATGATGAAGATGGTGATAGTCAGAGGAAGACGAGAAGGGAGGAATTTGGATTTCGTCTGCTGGGTCAACCACAGAAAAAGTGTGGCCACATTTATACCTGGTCTGTCAGTCTGAATCCCCTTTGTTGCAGTGCTCACAACCTGACGTTAAGGGTTGGAATGCATTTAGCCGACCACGCGAAGAGCCTTCGAACGAGGTCATTTGGAGGTAACGAGGAACGTCGGCTAGATGACTGCTCCACCTCTCATGTATAGCGGTGTTTTTCCAAATACGAAAAGAAAACATATGGATTTTTTGGTTGAAGTTGCATTTATAGAAAGAAATTGCAAGTTCAGATCAGTGATAGTGATCACCAAACGTTGGAGTCTGTGGAGCCGGGCGTGTCACCATTTCCATCCGACGACGCCGCATCAAGCTTCTCAGACCGACCCCGAAAGCCATGTCCACCCTAAAAAGGCAACTTGTCAAGAGCACCAGAATCGTTCACAACCATTTCCGCTCCCAGACGTCTTGTTCGAGGGTGCGTATGCCACTATTGATGTGGTAAGATGAACCGAGCGTGAGTGTCTCGCCAGTCCTGAAACATCTTTCTCTGGACTTTCACTGTCACAGGCTCACGTACGGGCCGTACCCGTCTTATCTTTGTCCTCGCCCGTATGGGATGCGCGAGTTGTGCTCCATGATCAAGCACGTATAACGCCATCCCCCTCGACGTCATGACTCGATATGATCGCAACTTGGAACGTTGACTGAACCCCTGCTCAACCGGTGACCAAACCATGCCTTCCGGTGTGACCCCTCTTCCATCGCTCGGTGTGCTGGCAAGGCACCAAGGCCTCGCCACGCCTTCTGTGTAACAAACGTCAAGGGGTTTTCGACCTTCCTCACGGGCGTCTCGCTTCGTGACTGAGCCAACCCTTCAACTCGTTTCATTTCATTCGGTAACACTTTTTGTTCTCTTAAACGACTGTTGTCATACGCCTTTCCCCTTCCCCCTTTTTTTAAAAATTTAAAATTTCTATTTTAGCCGCACTTGTGGAGTGAGTGGACATGAGTCGGCTCCCGACGATCCCCGATCCCCAAATCCAGTTCCAACCGAACAAGCAAACACGTGATAGACACACTCATCAGTTCGGTTGAGGAGAAACGATATCCGCACGTTTGACTATCTATGACCGTGCGAACGCAACCGCCATCTTGCACCCTCTATGCTACTGGTCGTAGATAGCTTTGCTCCACCTTCTGCACTCGGCTGTAGCACCGCCAACCATGACTACCGCTGGTACCAACCACCCGGTTCGCCGGCTACTCCAATCGCGATAACTGCATCATCCGGCTAGATCGGTATTTGCTTTAACTGGTTGGCCCAGATGCTGTTGCTTTTGCTTACCATGTCATCAAAGGTACGAGCGAAACTGTCACATTACGGTGGTTCTACGATAATCCTGTAGTGTTTTCGTCTCAAGCCTTTATCATGTTGGATGCTTGTTCGTATTACCTGCATAAAGAGAAACCTACGTGCTGTGCGAGACCCCACGTCGAACAATGGAACGAGAACACAAAAATCACGAAAAAGGAGAGCGGACACAGTGGAAGTATGTGCATGGCCAGCCAAGATAACAATATAGCGAGACCAAAAAAAAGGAAATAATGTTAAGGACAGGATGTGCTTCGGCATGATCATGGTCATATCGTCCGCTCAAGACGCCAAAGTCCAGAGTTAAAAGAGGCAATGCGGGATATAGTGCACAATGGCAAGGCAAGGAAACACATAGAGGCAGTTACACCTTGATATTCTGAGCCAGCTGGTTAGCGCGCGACTGGGCTACAGGTCAACCGGACGCCTACTTTGAAAAACGATGATCAATGCAACATACACAACATTCGGTATTTGCTCAGCCGAATATTTCTGTGACCGTACGTCGACGCTCCCGCCTTTGTGATGGGAATGCGATTGTCTTGGGCTGAGGGTTGCCACTAGCCGTCTCGCGTTCGTCAACGGCAGCTTCTAGTGACATCCGGGCCGCATGAACACCGAGGGTTCGGCGGCGGGTGTCCTTCTCAGTTTCTGACCCGGAGAGTGGTGAGCGGATCTGGTTAAGACCAGAGCTATCCTCCTCCACACTGGTGCCCACGCGCCTTCGTGCCTCATCACGACTTTGCTGTTGTTGAAGAGTGGACATCGACACTCCTGATGACGGTCGCGAAAAGGTCACAGAAGTGCGCACTGAGTCGCGGGAGTCTGTGCGCTCTATAGGAAATGTGGACGTCTCGGGGGAAGCAGAAACCGTATGTGTGGAAATTGCTGTCGTCGGGTTGGGTGTGGATAAAGCGAACGGTGGATTGGGGTTACGAATGGTAGTAATAGAGGCCAAGGAAGCATTGCGGCGACTGGTTTTGTCACTCGTACTGTTAGGTCTTTGAAGTAGGGATTCGGATGGGAGAGTTGGGAGAGGGGGTGGTGTAGAATACAGAGGGGGTCTCGCCCTTTCCGGCTGAGGACATCGGGACGCAGGGGTTGGAGAGGGCTCATGGTCTACTGACAAGTCGAAGACGTTGGATGAAGTATTTGTTGCCATTTGCTGCTCGCGATGCTCACGCGGTGCGAACAAGCGCCTGGTGGTCGAAGGTGGATTCAACCCGTTTCTCGAGGAAATAGAACGATCTTGATCGCTTGTACTGTCTCGGTCTCGCGAGGACGGAGGGCGGGCAAGGCTAAGATCACTGCGGGAGCTAAGCCGGCGAGATAGGTCAGCACTACCAGTAGAAGTCATTGGTTCCCAGCTCAGTCGCGATTCAGCGCTTCGTCTGCCATCTTGACTCCGCCCGTTGCTGCGCCTGTCAAGACTCGAATCGGACGGGGCCCTCGTAGTGACTTCATTGTCCAGACTGATCGACCTCAGATGGGCAGAATCAGGTGCACCAGCGACCTCCTTCAACAGCTTTCCGACACCGAGAATAAATCCAGTGAGCGAGCGCACAATGTCATCACTCTCCCGCAAACTCTCCCGAAAGTCAGAACCAACATCTCTCCATATTTGTGCAGGGTGATTGGGCCCATCACCTTCGTAGTACTCGTCGTCCACCTCGATAGCAATTTGTTGTTGGACAGCATTGGTCGTCGAGGCCCTCAAAATTCTGTTGAGCCTCTCCGACGAGCGTATGATTGCGCTAGAGTGGTCCGATAGATCACGAACTGTTTGGGACTGACTTGGAAGCCGAGAAAGTTGATTTTTGAACATTGAGAGCGATTCCATCATAAGACGTGTATGCTCGGCGTTCTGAGGATTGTTAAAGCTTGCCAGCGAACTATTACCACTTGGAGTTATGCTCGTGCGATGACGAGCGACGGTACCTGTACGAGGGTCGCCGGGTGTTTCAAATAAAGAAGTGGTCCGCGCAGTCGGTGAATGTCGGGATTCTGGTCTACCAGAAAGGTCATAAGTCGACCGCCTGGACTGTAGGGAGTAGTTTCCATTTCTAGAGTCATTCTCCCCCCGATAAAAGTCCGCCATTGATGTAGATGGCCGAGACAATACGCCACCTCCTGTAGCTCGCGTATCCCGTTCCAATAGGGTGGTGGGCGCTCGAGGAGGATCTGAGTGTAGATAAGGCCGAGGGACGGACGGGCCGACTGCTTCGCCCATGCGTGCACTGGATCCACCGGTCCGGCTCTTGTCATTGCCAGATCGTCGCTGCCTCTCATTGTCCTCCCACTCTACCGTGCGACCGGTACTCGAACCAGCTTGATTGGAGCGTGGCCCGCGTGCGGACACAGTGACATCACGCCCGTCACCGAAGATATCTTCGTTCGACACCGTGCCCTGTCTCCCACTCCCGCGCATGCCGATCCCAGCCGCACGTAAGCTCTCGCCTGCCAGCCTCCCTGTTGCGCCACTGCCACCATTCAGAGCACTTTCTGCGCTTCCTCCTCGTTGGGCTTGCCTCCGTCCGCTCTCAGGGGCATTATTACCTGACAGATCATCGGAAAGCCAACGGGTTTGATGTCGTCGCGTCAGGTCCCTCACGGTGGAAAACCGAGCGGAACGTGCACCGCGAGGGGAGTACTGGACATTACTTGTTGTAGGGACGGCTGTATGCGCTGCATTCCTCGATGGATGACTGTCCTCGTAGTTATCGTCTCGAAAGGATGCGCGATGGGGAGTCATGGGCTCGATAAAAGCCTAGGGAAAATGCGCCTAAGCAACTGAGAAAGGAAGATAACATGTTACTAACCCTCCCGTCTAAGCTCCGCCGTTCTCTGAATTCTCTCGGGAGTGGCTGCCGTGACCTCTTGTTGGCCGTGGGACTCCTCCTTGAGGATGCTACAGCGGCCAGCGCTGCATCCGTGACATCATGATCATTTCTACTGTATCTCCCACTCTCCATGCTCTGAGCAGATATGCCACTCGCCATGGATACTCGCTTGCGGGGAGTGCGTGACGGGCCGGGAGACGCCTGACGCGTCTTCTCTGGAGATGTGGGTGCAGATGTAAGTCTTCGTCGCTGGCGGGAGTCTGTCACAGAGGGGGGCGTTGAATGCTCAGGAGAAGACGAGCGAAAAGAATTGGAGTTGGATTCAGAACGGGAGGGAGTCGGCGCACGCAGGCTCTCCCGTTCAGTTTCGGAGCCCGAGAGGGTATCATTGCGTTGAACTTGTGGTGCAGACTGCGAATGGGAATGGGAATGGGAATGGGAATGAGGATGATAATGAGATGTGGTGTGTGACGATGATGTGGATGTGGAAGTCAAAGTGGATGATGGGGCGGCATTAGGTGAACGAGAAGTATGGGTCGGTGATGGAGTGTTGAGGCGGGAGGAGAGCTTGTCTAGTGCCTGCCCAGCGTATGGTCAGTGTAGTCCGGCAGGGAAGATGGTTTGAATAGCATATAGGGATGAAGGATGCAGCTTGGCATCGAAATACCGAACTGAACAAACTCGTGGTTCGAAGATCGCTAGGAATACCCCAAAACACGTGGAATGGAACAAGGCATACAATGACAGGGAGGAAACGCAGCAAGCTCACCATGCGGTTGCGTTGCGCAAGGCTCTTGACCCGCTGGAGCGCAGCGACGTTCTCGCTGGCACCTTTGACTCCAATTCTGCGGTCAAGCCTGGCGGTATTATCCTCCTCAGCCCCATAGTCATTTTCGTCATCTTCGTCATCAGAGTTGGGTCTTGAAGTCTTGGATGTGGTTATGGGCTTGTCATACGTTTCTGTGGGAATCATTGCGCTTGGGGAGCCTGAATACGAGACTGGACGCTGTCTGATGCTGCCCGAGTTGGCACTGTTGTTGTCACCGGTCGAACCACTCCCAGTGGAATTTGTTGCTGGAGGAGATGGTAGTCCGGAAGGGGAAGTAGCACCGGGGCTCTCGGGAGGCTCAGGAAGGTCTGGGATATTAGCTTCCTTAGGATCCTTGGGTGGTAACGATCCTAGGAAGATTGCGGACAAAGGACGCCTCGAGGAAGGAACGAATGAGCGCGGCGGCATCAGATTCAGCGCAGGAGGTCATCAACCACGGCGTCCGTGAAATGTATCGTCGTCGCCGTCGTGCACGGCGAGCAGCAGTTTGGACGACGACGAGCGCAGTGCCGGGCAACGAAGGAAGGGGGAAGTATCGTGGGAATTCAAACTTACTCCTCGGAACTCGCATAGAACGCATCCGAATTCCGACTCCGAACGAGCGTCTCCGGCAACGCAACGAGAAAACAAGCAACGAGCCGACACCGGTCCGTCGTCAGGAAACATGGCTACAACTAAATCCGTTCAGTAAGCTACTCGTGCTGTCCGTTTGGGAAATACTAGGTTACCTTCAGAGTGGAAACAGTGCGCATCCGTGACACGAGTCGAGAAGCATGCGGCCAACGACCCAGTCGCAAGACGCTCGAATTGAATGATCCTCCCTTGAAGTAACTCGCATTCGACCATCTGTCTGCCTATTATCGTACCCATTGGTGTCAGTGGCCGATTTCACTCACCCTTGTCTTCACAATCGTTTGCTTAGTCCCTAGCATGCTACCGCGAATCATGCCGGATTCGAGCGAAGGCGTTGCCACCTCTGAATTTCATCTAGAGGAAAGCACGAGGATGTGAGATGGCTCCGGCATGCCTTCATATTATACTGGTGCGCCCCACTCAAGGTCCGTGCTCGCAGCTCGCCCCCCAGAGGGGAAATGCAACAAATCTCAGCCGACGGGTGGTGTATTACGTACCAACCCCAAGCTTGAAACCCGCGAGCCGGATGGCATACGTTTCAAAGAGAGATGACCCCACGGTCAAGCAGCGCGCGGACTGCGTCATGTAACATCCCGCGCGATGGATCGATGACATGTCAGCTGATGCGTCAAAGATGAAGCAAATGTGATACTCAGACTCGCCACTACATATCGCACTCGAATTGGTATGTATTTATGAAGGAATCGGGTTACCGGTGGTGTGCACGTATGATCAACCAACACTTGACTTGACACTAATCCTATTGAGTCGTCCAAGAAGGCACCACACCCTCCTTCGTATCTACATTGGCTGCCTTGGATTCCTTGCTGGGCCTCGGCTCCCAAACGACATTGCCAAGCGACCGAATCTGCTCGAACTCATCCCATACTCTTGTTCTGCGTATTCATCGTCGTTCGTCAAACTCATGGCTGTCGTTACCCCCGGTTTTTAAAAGTGATGACGATCGATAGATCCAGACCAATAAATTTCATTACGGCCCAAAGATTACAATGTCTC
The DNA here is from genome assembly GCA_038088995.1 of Guyanaporus albipodus. Lineage (NCBI taxonomy): Eukaryota > Fungi > Basidiomycota > Agaricomycetes > Boletales > Boletaceae > Guyanaporus > Guyanaporus albipodus. The sequence goes on from JBBPKA010000010.1 coordinate 130,190, forward strand.
TTTAACTCTAATAATTTCAATAATATCGGAATCTTAACCAGGCCCCAGCGAGGGAGTTCTTCAGGATCAGATGAAGGACAAGTGCTCGCAGAATCCGACCTTCGCCAGGCTATTTGTGAAAGTTACAACCTCAAAAAGAGAACGATCACCCTGAACGCTGGAGATCCTCCAGGATCAAATCCGACGCCTGAAAGATAGACCGTAAACAGCGCACTGGAACTGCGCGTCTGTCAAGATACGCACCTTCTCCGCAATGGCATACACGGTTTGTTGGGGCGTTCCACTAAGAGCGAGAGGAATGACTCCGGCGTCCACGACACGGACGTTGGTGAGCCCGTATACACGAAGCCGGGCATCGACGACACCTGCGACGACTGGTCAGTGCAACCCACGAGAGACAGAGGCGTAAACACTGACCTCCCAATTCTCGTGTCGCCATTGCCGTCGTGCCTGGGATACTACATTAGCAAGACAATCACTTCCTCACGAGATGTGCACCTGTTGGGTGGTTGACAGACTGGACGGTAGTCATGTTAGCTAGCATCGTGGAGAATAGTTCCAGAGAACGAACCCCGACCGCGCTCAGTACGAATTGCTCCCACTGGCTCACAGTCTGAACCGTAGAGTTTGGCGTATTCCTTGACTGGACTTGGCTAGCAAAAGGTTGAGAGCCTGCCATCTTGTCGAAGAATTGGACTGCAGAAGTCAGAAGAGAGAGATCTGGCTTGGCCATAGCTTCAGCAATCCTCGAACACGACAAACGACAGAAAACTACCCCAGTCAAAGGCCATGTAATTGGGGTTGATCAGAGGAGAAGCTTGCGGGTCCGATGAGCCAATATGCTAATAGATCGGGGTTGAGTAGGTGTATGAATTGAACCCTGAGAGGAGATTTACAACCGATCCACGGGAGAACTCGTGCTGAATCCTGGGGTTAGTGACTCACCCACCCCAAAGTACACAAAAAGACTAACCAAGTTCCAAACAGCCCATGACCCATAGCTTTTGTTTGTCTGGGGTGTGCTTGCAACTCCACCATGCGCCAGGTAGAAGAGAGATACGAACGGAATCCCATCGTCAGCCATTTTCAGAGTAAGGTTGTATTGAGCGGCCTGCAGTGGCGTCAACCGCATGTTACTAAGGGTTTTATTGAGATTGGCGCGCATTGCAGTGTAGTTGGCCGTGGAGGTGAGGTTTTGAACTGGCCAGTTACCGGAAACACCAGGAGCCCATGAGAACGCGCCGGTATGGGTGGTATCACTTAACTCCACGTCAGTCGACTGTGCACGGATGGAAGCTCACGAGAACTAACTAGAGTGTTTTCTGCTGATTAAAGTAAGTTTGGTTCCATGCGACCCAATCTATTCTCCCATATTAAACACTAAATCGTATCCATGAACGGGTTTCTTACCAAGTGTCGTTACGCCCTCGTCAAAGAGATAGTCCGTCGTGACCGCAGGTTGATCCTGCAAGTTCTCGCCAATCTCCGGGAAGTCCAACACGACAGGCACGCCTGCATTTTGCAGAATCGTGGCGTTTCCAATACCAGAAAGCTCCAGAACTTGGGGAGTTTTCAAACTTCCTGATTAGAGGATCCCGGTTAGTTCGCATGTCCTCATGCACCAGTCTGTCACGCACCCGCAGAGAGAATGACTTCCTGCGTTGCGTTCACGACGTACGTGGTGCCGTTGACGATGTACTCAACACCTGTGGCTGTTATATTTCCACGGTTCAGAGTTGAGTTATCCCAGATAATGCGGCTAGCTAGGGCTCCCGTTAAAACGGAGAGGTTTTCCCTCGCCCTCACTGTCGCTCCGTAGTAGGCGGGAGCTGCATAACTACGCTTTCCCGTGGCGATGTCGACGGAAATGGAACTCCCAGCGAGAAGCATGTATGCAGTGTCACCATCGTCAGGGTTGGCGTTGAACGGGTAACCCAAGTTTTTACTGGTTTCACCCACAAGAGTGTCGACGGGTAGGACGAACGTATTGTAAGATGGTTGAACCGGCCCATGGGTACCATGCACAGAAGTCAGGGAATCGAAGTCTGAGGGGGGTGTTCCCGGGATGAGCTCCGCGGCATAAATGGGAGAGGTCCAGTTTTCTACACGCTCGAAATAGGGGAGAAGGGAGTTAAAATCCCAGCCTTCGCTACCAAACACTGTGGACCAAGCGTCGTAGCCTGTTCTACTGCCACGTTGCCATCCCATTAAATTGATGGCAGAGGAACCGCCCAAGACTTTTCCACTACAGTCGGACAAGATCAATTGCCAAAATCAGGGCCGAGTGAAGTCAAACTAACCGTGGGAAGCGGATGGAACGACCCCCTAGTGCCGGTTGGGGAACACTCACAAACGCCCAGTCGTACTTGGGGTTACCGAACGCGGTAGCCTTCGGATCCTGAAGGTAGAAGTTTGCGCCAAAGGGTAGATCGATGACAGGATCACCAGACTCGTTGTATGACCCAGCATCGATGACGCCGACACGGAGCTGTTGGGCCGAGAGTCTGTTCGCAAGCACGAGACCTGCCGTTCCGCCTCCAACGATCACTATATCAAAGGTAGACGCCGCGAAGGATTGTGGTGTCACAGTTGCTTGGGTCATAGCCACCCAAGCGAGGACGAAGGCTGTCGGGATGCACAACGACTTCATCTTTGTGAAGCGCGTTTGAGAACGGAGACAGGTCAAATGGTGGTAGACTCAGTGCGCGATATTTATACAGCTGTAAAATGGCAGTGAATCTGACACAGCGCGCAGACCATCATCAGGGATTGACGACAACCAGTACCTGACGGCAAGGGCGACAACCAGTACCTGGAGGTATGGACAACCCAACATCTAACTCCTTGATTTAACCCCGAAAGCCGGACAAATTGCTGAGTTGCTCGCATAGACAACTGCGCGCGTAATGATGTTCAATGATGCTATGATCATTCATTCACATTAGCGCGTTTACTATTACTATACACAAACACAAACCGGACACTCTGGAAACGTTGCTTGTTCCTTGTTGGGAACGACCGGATTGGAAGCGAGTAAACTTAACACACCCTTAGTAAATGACGCGGCGATCCAAAATGATATTTATTTGACAGTGTTCTTTGTATCCAAGGTGGACCTGCTTGGATATCCTAGCCTGATGTTACCACACCAAGGAAAGGAGAGCGACATGTCTGTGTGGTGACCTGTTGCGCACACCGCGTAAGATTTGCATTTAAGTGGGTCAACGAATCTTCCATGGAACGCTACCTATTATTTCCACCAGCTTGGCAGTTGCTTAGGAGCTGAAACGCCGTGGCACAGTTGTGGCAGATCGATCAAACCATCCAGGATAAGCCATATGTCGGAACCGGCGTTCAAAAGTCATTCTTCGACCTGTGCTCGTCCAATTTCCCTAACAGTACACAGTTGTCACGCCCAAAGTGGCCATGAGAATCAATGAGGCAGGACCAGGCTAAAATCACTCACCGTTTACCCGTCAGGAATACCCAACGTAAACGGCGGACTCCAGTAAGGCATCCATAGCTTTCTTGAAGCCAACATGATGATGATGACGAGACCCAGGCGCGTCGGCGAACATACCCACTGTGTACATGAGCCTGCGTAGTGCCATCAGAGTCGTGATGGGTCCCAAGCCAAGCAGCTGTTGGCAAGGGGCAGAGCCTGCGCGCCCGCACTGGCTTCACTACGAGCACATCAACAGGCACAGATACGCGCGGAGTAACGATGTCACATGTGATACGAGATGCACATGACATGTAGTCTCCAGGATTTGACAGAACTGGGAAGAAAAGGCACTTTTGACGAACATTGGCACAATGTCGGCAATTTGCTAGAGTGTAATTCGGAAACCGCCATAGGTACACAGGTAAGCAGAACTAGATACGTAAGCACTTGGATACGATCTCTAAGTAGCACCGAGCGAACTAGTTTCCGACACATTCAATATTCATGTCCAAATGGCCTCTTGTTGCGTATACATCGATATCGATACTCTTATCAATAGTTGAGACCAGAGTTACATGCACGATCCCCAAAACCTCCGTACAAGGAAATCTATGACAGCCATTTAAATCCCGGCCCTGAGTCAAAAAAAAATAATAAAACACTATTGGGATAACAAAGGAATAATGGAAAATAATAGAGTAAAGAGGCGGACGCAATCCAGCCCCTCAAGTCAATGGTCATCAAAAGTCGTAAGTGGGTGTCAGTAAGGAGTAGTCAACACTCCAAGGATAAGGATGGGTGTTGAGCCTATTGCAATGAAAAAATCGCCCAGCAAGCAAGTACGAGAGGTATCCAATGGACAATCGGGGCTCCAAGTGATCGATCCGCACTATTCAAAGGGGCAGTCAGCCACAGTCCAGCGGTGTCCACCGTACATCGCCTCCTTTTTAGATATATAAACGTACCTGCTAGTTGTGGATGGCCGATTCGCGATCTTAACCGTCATCACGGCTACGAGCCCATCGATGGCATTCGAGCCATTGATGCCTACAGTACCGTAGTGATTGATGCCGACGCTTGAGTTCTGGAGTAATCCAGAGATGTAGTTGACGGTAGTATGGTAGGTATATCCATTGAATGACGTCGAGCCCGAGTATGTGCTAGTGTTGGTGAGTTTGGTCGTGGGAATAATGCTCGTCTGTGCGGTGGCGTTGCCAACCAGCCAATCGCGTCCAAGGTCGTAACTGTCCGTACACACCATATCAGTGGGGAAACTCGGGTAATGTTTGCAGGCACCGACCCGTTTACAATGATATTGTGCTGATCTAGAAGTACGTTAGCACATCAGAGGAATCGATAAAGACAGAGCAGGCAACGTACCGGCAATCGGCATCTCATACGAAACCGCCATAAACAATGCACTGGTATTCGCATTGGGACCGTTTTGGATCCAATAACGAATGTGATTGCCTCCCTCAAGCGTCTCTTCACATGTGCCGAGCTGTACATTGCCATAGTCCCATCTAATGACCGCCGTCTGATTAACTGTGATCGGCACGTGTAAGCAAGGAGTACGATAGCCATCGGACAAGACAGAATATGTACCGTACCCGTTCCCATCGCCAAGATTTGCAGCTTGATTATCACCGGAGTGTTGACCCAGGCACTCTGTAGAGAAACCGAACGATCTGTGTAGGTAAGCCACGATGATACGGCGATGAAAGAGTACGACTGACTGGTAGTAATTGATCAGACCGCCATTGTTGACCGTATCCTGAAGGACTGCTGGATCAGAGTTGGCAGATAGAATTGCGTTCAGTGGTTCTCCAAGCCCTGGGGGGTAGGTATCTTGCACTTGCTAAATGACGACGTGAGGTCACTGTTTCCAAGGATGAGACAATAACGCACGGTCAGCATGCTGCCACCTCCATCCATTGGTATATGATAACCGGTATTCGACCCTCGGCGCTGTGGGGCTGGAGACTTTGGACGAGCGGCGGAGACAAGGAATGCCATCGACAGCATGATCAGCATGCTGGGCCATGAGGCGTGGGATCTCTGAGAGTGCGTATGCATCATGCTTGGGCGAGTATGTCGACGGGATGGACGACCACGGGAAGAGAATGGGGGGAGAAAAGAATATAGGAACAAGGACCGGCTCGTGAAGGAAGGAGAATCAAAATAAGGTCCATTATGCGTGCGTCTCAGCAACGCAGCTACGGGTACCCGTTTATGTAATTTCGGCAGAAAAGGCCCGAGACAAATATTGATAGAACGTGTCGATCCGCACTCAAGGCCGCGCATCAAGCGGGTACTCGAGGCAGCTTGAAAGAGCCCTGCGACAGAAAGACCCCCCCAGCTCCGCAAACAAGTAGTTACAATACTATGTCGTGCATCTTCAAGTGCGTACCCGCCAGACGCCGAGGAACCAGGGGTGGATAAATAAGTAAGTGGGCGCTGCAACGTGCACGATTGCCAGACCTACCGTGCCTCAAGCAAGCAGTGAGCTGCATTTGGATGGGGAAGGTTTTTGAACGGACATACCCACCTGACGAGTCTACGCTAAGCCAAAAAGGATACTGTATGTGAATGTATAACTGAAAACATGATGGCGATAACGTGGAGAATCGCATCCCATATACGACGCATAACGTGCCTCCTCTTGATCTCGCGATCCCCTCCGAGGTTGAAGACCTGAGTCCTGCTACTTCGTTGAATATCAGTAAAAACGGCGCTTTCTCAGTTGTGAGGCAATATGAATGAAGGCAATCATCCACACGCGGGATTTACTTCTGGGATAAAGGATGCAGGTGCGATAGAGGATAGTAGAGACTACTCCATCATGATCGAATAAGTCCTGTTGTTGATCGTCGGAGTAGTGCCGTTTGGACCCACTCAGATACTAAACCTGCTGTCGGGTGGTCAATGATCTGCGTGTATTCTCTGAGCGGGCAGTCGCCCACGAACAAGCCCATAAAGTGCCTCTATGCACGGGAAAAGGCTGCTGTAGTAGGGCGTGATGTTGCTAGGATGGGTCGTGGACAACATGCACCGATGGTCACGCTGCCGCTTGGAATGAGACATGAATTTTTCAGGGCAGCGAAACGCGGTCAAGTCGTATTGACCATCCCGTTGAACGTTCATGCCATTTCTACCTTTAGAACGTGTTCAACGTCCTTTAGTATCTGTCTTCTGGCAACCAGCGATCTATATTTATCCATGTGTCCTTGATGACGAAAATGTTCCCCGGTCAAGCCGGAGTTGTCTTTGCAACAAATCAGGCGTGAGTGGCGCGATCGAGACTGCTGAAACATTTGGCGAAGATGAAATACTGCGTGCCATCTAGGGTGATAACAGAATAAAGCTAGACATCAAACGTATCATCCAACCCCACTGATGAAGTTGGGGCGATTGTAGCAGCATGGGGGATCCGAAAGAGCAGGAGGGGCAACCATGAAAGTCATGTGGACGAGAATATACACCACTGGCGTGGTCGTACATATACAGGCGATACTTGCCGCTGTGGAGTGAGAAGGGACATGCGAATCCCTTGTTGAGCTGCGTGTAGCATATCGCCAATACTTTGTTCTCGACTTGCGAAGCAACATCAGAGGTCTTGACAGTGATCCAGGACTGGTTCTGACTGGTCCTAACCCTCGGCTACTTCAGTTACCAGCTATCCACTCACTGATAAAGATCTTGTGTCTCTCTCTCAGGTGTCAGCACATCAGTCATGGGAACACCATTCTAGAGGACGTAGAAGGCCATCCGCAACTTGTAGCATATGAACGCTGTCAGGTTTGAGATGGGCCATTGCGATGCTGCCACTGGGGATCATAGTCTGGGGTGTAACTCGCATACACTAGCAAGCGGAATCTGTGGAGAATGTGTCTGGCTTCATCTTCATGGATGGTCCTGAGGAGGGAGGGGAGGGGAAGGAGGCAGCAGCCCAGGAGTGGAACAAGTGAACGCAACGGTGGCGATTCCTGAAGATAAGTGAGGGGAGGGTCCCAGATGGGATGCAACGGAAGACGGATCGACATGAGATGGGATAGAAGAAAGGTGCATGTGTCATGATAGCGAAATAGAGCGTCCATTACAACAGTCATGAGCATGCTTATTTCCTTCTCCTTCTCTGGCGGGAGTCACGGTGACCCTTGTTGTCCTATCCCTTGTGCGATATGAGCGATAAAAACCGTTGATCCCACTGTTTTGTCGGCGGGTCATAGAACAGTTAGCTGTCAGGTCCCGTCAGCACACATAATAGTTTGTCATCGGGAACCACGACCGGTGAAATTTATCAGGAAACCGATAATCTGCAATAATATCGCTGTGAAGCTTACCCTCGTCGAGCATGCTAGTGCACAGCTCCGCATGAAAGCTTTCCTTCAACCTCATTGGTTTGAACACCTTCATTTAGCATGGAATCGACGAAGTTTTTACCCTTTTCGGAGCTTCTGTTGGGAATTTTGGCGGCAGTATAGTTCGTGGATGGCAGACTAATATGGAAATACTGAGTCGAACAAGCAGGGAACAACACCTTGGTCAACCAGAAACTGGACAAAAGTTCCATTGACTAGCTGTATAACGTATGAATCATTGGGCGCATACATTTGGAACAACGAAATGTTCCCTCCGATTCTTTCTCTGTTAGCCCGTAGCCTAGCGGCGTTGTTTTTTTAGGTTGCTGAGAGTCTCCGGTCAGGACCACTTTCAAGTCCTCAGAAAGTAAAAACTTGAAGGACAAGACCGTCACCTTTTCTAGGTCCAAACTTTGATATCTTAGCCAACGCTATCCCCACTATGAACACTTTATCCCCTCATCTTGGCACGAAAAGGACAATCGACTCTGTCCTTCAGCTGATTTTGGAATCTTTCTGCCCCCCTTCCGTCCGCTGTAGGCAAATATGACTTCCAGAGGACAGAAAGGAGGCAAGGTAATTCAAGCTCTCGTCTGACAACCCAACAGATTCATTTCAGAGGTTGCAATCGAGCCCAAACGCTGGAGCATCGCTTTGATTATTTCTGCACAGCCGCAGTCAAGATCCTCACAGCCACTCTCGGCGGGCCGGCGACACCATTCAAACGATCGGATACGGCCATCCTCCTTCGACAGTATTATCATTTCCATGCTTATTGCCCTACTCCCACGTTGCCAAGCCGCATACTTGGTTCAGGGGGGATGGATGGTCTTGTTTGAGAGTATCAGGGGAGGAAGCCTTGGCTCTGATCTGGGACGATGAACGGACTAGGGGAATTAATGGTCGGGTATCGCATTTTCGACTTGCTGTACACTCTCAATAAATCAGGTTACTGTCTGCATTTTATAGAGCCGTGGTATATGAATGACTACTACAATTCAGGGATTCCAATTATCTGCTGCATCGAATCAATACTTGGTTTGGTATTCCTCAGCTATGGACGACAGTCAGGTATTCTGCAAATTTTACACTTCATTGTTACTTACCGTGTTTCTTGGCTTTGTGACGGTCAATCGCGTCAAGGCCCTTGGTCTCGACAATGTGGTCGACGAAAGCAGCGCTGGCAGCCGCCCTGATTCCACGCGATAAGTCATCATACACAATGACTGCTGTGGACGTACAAAAATTGCTTGGCCTTGGCGTGGTTGACTTCCTTGCCATTCTTCTCTTGGTGCTGGTGCCATGCTTTAGAGGCCTATGAGACGGTGAGTAGGTTGGATGTCGGTAGGGGGAATATCAAACCTCGTAGGCAGCAGCAGCGGCGATCAACTCATGGGAGAGCTTGGCCTTGTGGTGTTCCTCAGTGGCGCCAATGACCTTTGAAAACAGACTCGTCAGTGACAGATTTGAGCGGCTCAATATGATCATCTCACTTGATCGTATGCTTCTTTGGTCATCGTGAGCTGAGTCTTCTTCGGTAAGTGAGTGAGAGTGAGTTGATACGATAAGGATCAGATGGGCGGGGATCCCTTTATACCCAAAACAGATCATCAGAGATTCAACCGTGGACCCCCGATCACGTGTCTGATTGTACCGGCTGTGGAGCTATGGGCTGTGTGACGACAGGCAGACCATCTGTCTTGTCGTGCATCGCGATCCCGGTTATCCTAGGAGGCGAGAGTTGTGACGTGAATGACTCTAGCAAACCGTCTAGCCTTCTTCTGCTCGGAGTTCCGATGCCGTCCTATTTGTTAAGCCTCGGCATGGAGCAATTGAGCCACCATCAGCTAGGTATCATTTTCAACTTTGGTACAAATATGTTTGGTTCGATTCGGGTACAAACAAAATAGTGGGCCGTGACAAATCGTGCTCAGTCATCTTCTTCTATCTCGTTCAACCCACGTACCCCCAGTGCTGCTGTGACGTGTCATTCGTGTCAAGTGAACCCCAGACCGGTTAGTGATAGACAGCTAATACTGCCTTGGCCACTGCATTCTCGCTTCAGCCAGTAAGTGCCCGTGCCGCTATCGTAGGTTGGGCTATTCACTCGTCAAAGTAGGGGGCATGATTATGCCAGTTAGTATGGACATCATCACCGCGCCTTTCTGACGCGACCGTCTTCGACATTTCCCTCAGACAAGCAGTCTGCATTTGTCATCCGTGGGGTCGTGATTTTGATAGGTCACCGTGCATAGCCACTTTTTCGCTCCATGGGGCTAGCTTTCCAACGCCGACCACAGAAGTGGAGCAACATAAGCCCGCGATGACTTCTGATTGGAACATTGTAGCCGAATCCCAGGTACCGTATCGCACCGAGTCATCCCGGTAAGCTTGCTGGACGCCGACGTCGTCGTACAATATCCATCTGGCTTTAAACGACGGTCTGGCAGCGACGTTGGGTCCACCCTTTACGCATCCATCGCACGCTCTGCCGGCTCGCCGGGTTTGCCTGGGACGAAATATGCAGGCTGCAATCCGATAGGTCAGTGTTTGTAGGCTTGCGTCTGCCGTCGGCTACCCCGGTTCTTGGCGCCCGATGCGCCGAACTGTCTGCGCAGGCATGTGCTACGTAGTCCCACGAAGGCTGCGCAGGGACGCGGCAGTCCAGGGTCTTCCGCAGCCATCGGGAGCTGGAAGCTTTGTGCAGGTTCGATTAATCTTCTGTTTTTCCCTTCCCTCTACCAAACTAACCCAAGTACTCGCGCCGTTTCATGTTATTTCTGTGTTTCACGTTTGTATAGAAATCTTGCCGAAAATACATATGGTGCCTGACTAGTTGACCGGAATGGCGGTGTCTTTTCCCGCCCGTCGGGAACACGCGTTCTGAGCTTGAAAAGCTGTGAAAATTGACCCTTTATAAGATGGCCGAGTCAGAATGACCTGCCATTCCAATTTTCCTTCCTCCCCCCATCTACCAACCCCCTGGAGCAACTAGTACATTGCTCCTAACCCATCTCGAGTCAGTTGCACTCCTCCCAGTTCCTGCCGTGAGTAATTCAGTTCGATCTGCGTCTTTCATTGCGTCCTACGTGTGCCTTCTTTACGCGTACCGCATCCCTGCGTCATGTCGATGTCTTGTCACGACCACACGTCGGTCCCGAGGTCGCCCGATCTGTCTCGTCCGTCCTCTACAGGACACTCGCGAACATTATCGGCGCGACCTTCGGGTTCACGATTGTCTCAGTGCTCATCGAGCCGCATAAAACTCATACCGCACACGGACGCACACAATACCTCATGTGCTCAGAATGAGTCGCTAATGACATCGTCTCGTGGTTCCAGAACTGCCAGGCCATCCACGTTGTTGCCTGGCTCCGACCCGTCCCCGATAACTCCTCTCCACTCCGCAATTTCAGATCAATATCTACCGTATACTCCAGATCAAGATGTCTTGTCCCTCCCAGAACTTCTGAATCGCCGGTCGATCTTGCATCACCCCGGTCTGTCACCCAACTTTGGTCACCAGGTCTCATCATCCTCTGCCCTTGAAAGTTCCCAACTTTCAAGCTCATCTACTCGCCATGTTGCGATAAACAGCCAATCTGCACGTCTACGGACGTCTAACCAGGTTTTTGATAACATCTCGGATCTTGCTTCCCATTATGGGATACCCCAGTTTTTGCCAGTCGCTCCTCGTACAATTCCACGTAGAACAACGGACTTTGAAGAAGTTTCTCCGTTGCAATCCACTGAAATCTTCTCTTCCTCATCCGATTTCGTGAACCTTTGTTCCAACTACTTGAACATGCTTTCCCAAAACCCAGGTGATGATGGCGCAGTTGCTCTTCCCATAGAGGAGTCTGCGCGTGTGGCGCCCGCCGCTGATGTGACGGACGCCGAGGCCATTAGATCACTCATGGACGTGCTGAACGGTTTGTTCCCTTTTGTGGTGTATACTTTCAGCTGTGACTTACTTTACCCCGCGATAGCTACTCCGGAGCTTCAGATGTCTAACGATCTAAACGAGTACCTCACATCGCCACTCATTGATTCGCCCCTCGACGATGATTTGCTCACTACTCCCGCCCTTGGATCCGACATGCATGCGGATATCATGACTAGTCCTTTGATGGTCGACTTTGGGGGTGATTCATTTGGCGAATATTCCTCTCTCTTTGGCGAGTGCAATGGTGCATATGAGGCGACGAAGCCATCACAACCTGATCTATCCTCCTTTCCTCGTCTTCCAAACCTAGACAAGATGATCCCCATAGAGACTCCTAACACACCTTTCATCGACTCTCCCATTACTTCTCCGTTCGACAAGAAGGCGGTACCACTTCCATCGGCCAAGCGGAAGTCTGCGGCTACTGGCACTCGCAAGAACATTACGCCCGAGTCGTTGGTTCCGGTTGACGCACCCACACAATCGCGCAAATACCTTACTCCATCTGCCACCTCCCGGAAGGAGCTTCCTGCCACCTGGCGTCGTAAGCGGCTTCGCACCGCTGGCCCCGATGAGGAAGAAGATCAACTGGTGGAGGAGGGTCTGATTCCTAGTGTGTCGGAGCAGGAGCAGATCGAGGCGAAACGGCGTCAAAATACGATTGCGGCTCGGCGTAGTCGAAAGCGTAAGCTGGAGTACCAGCGGGAGTTGGAGGAGAACATGGAACAATACAAGCGGGAGAGCGAGATCTGGAAGCAGCGAGCGTTGACCTACCAGGCTTTGCTTCGCAGCCACCATATCGAGTGCCCGGAATTCCCTGACTCGTGATCGTTGCTCTTTCCTGTGATGTCTCTCTTTTGGTGTTTCTCCGTATCCCCTGCTGTCTATGCTATCCATCCATCCAATCTTATCTTTTTCTTTCGAACGACCTTCTAGCATGTCGCTGATATCTTTACTTAATCTTCGATGCTCCGTGTATTTTTTATACTCGACATCCACTCTCCCCTCTTCCACTGGTTAGGAGTATCGACCAATCCCCCTTGCCCCACTTCTGAGACGTCCATTTCATCTATCACCATCACATTCTTGAATCCAACTTGACCCATCTTTTACTAAGTGTATGTCACGTGCTTGGTAGACAGAATGAACACAAGTTGTCGATTGAAATTTGATGGGCATTCTGAGCGGGAAGAAGTGCCCCATATAAACAGGGCGCTTATCCGGAGCAAAGGAAACAAGGGAACGCTCGACGTGGTTGGACTGAACCGTTTGAACTTCTGTTTCAATCTGCCAACATTCCGCGTGAACCTCGCTCAGCGTTCTCCACCTCTGTTGACCTGGGTCGAGAGCCTCGTGGTCGAACCTCCTCCACCTTCCTCCAGCCTGGACCTCGCTCATCAATGTTTACAACACCCACGAGGAACACCGCCTACGAGCGTCTCGAGGGCGGGATAGGTCCCGGCCGACCAAGTAGACGGCTCGCGTGGAAGAGGATAGCAATTGGGTGTGCGGTGCTCCTGGGGCTCGTCTGGTTTTTCGGTCCCCGTGGAGACGCCCTCTCAGCGGGTATGTTTCTTGTCCAGCCAACCGCACGCACATGCATTCAGTTCCCTCCCAGAACTCCCAACGCCCGGACTAGAAGATATTTACCCGCCACCGGGAAACATACCCATACCGTTGGAGACGCAGACGCAGACGAGCGCACTCCATGCAGCCCCGTCTGCCTCGTCGGGCGTCTCTCCGTCTAACCCGCCGCTCGTACCCACATCCCCCGAGACCGATCCCGACCAACTGAAAACGGTGCATTGCACCGCCCCGTACGCGGCGCACCTCCCGCTTGTGCAGTACGCGCTCATGATCGATGCTGGCTCGACCGGGTCGCGGATCCACATCTACAAGTTCAACCACTGTGGCCCGTCGCCTGAGTACGAGTACGAAGTGTTCAAGATGATCCAGCCGGGGCTGTCTGATCGAACCAAGACGCCGGAGGGCGCTGCGGAGAGTCTCGACGTCCTCTTGGACGAGGCGCTCCGCGTCGTGCCACCGTCGTTGCACGCTTGCACGCCGCTCGCAGTGAAGGCGACCGCGGGCCTGCGCCTGCTCGGAGTCGAGGAGAGCCAGGCGATCTTGGATGCGGTGGAGAGGCGACTGAAGGAGCGGTACCCGTTCAGGCTGCCCGACCGGGACGGGGTGGTGATCATGGATGGGAAGGACGAGGGGGTGTACGCGTGGATCACGGTGAACTACCTGCTGGACGCGATTCGTGCGGACTCGCGCAAGGACTCGCCGACGTACGCGGTGCTCGATTTGGGGGGTGGCTCGACCCAGATCGTGTTCGAGCCGGAAAGAGGTGGGGAGGGTGCGGGTGGGGCGCTCAAAGATGGGGACCACAAGTACGAGCTGGCGTTTGGGGGAGAGGAGCGGGTGCTATATCAGCATTCATATTTGGGATATGGGCTGAAGAGTGCACGGGAGAGCGTACATCGCGTGGTGGAGTTCATGGACGGGCTGAGGACGACACGGGCGAGTGAAGGCGAGCTGCGTCGGGTCGTGAATCCGTGTCTCGCGCGAGGGACGGAGAAGGAGGTGGACGTGCCTCTGGTGGACGATGGCAAGTTCAAGGTGTTGATGGTGGGGGAGGACGTCGGAAGTTTTGAAGCCTGCAACCGGATTTTGGAGCTGGTGATGGCCAAGGATGCGTGAGTCGTCGTGGCTTCCTCCCCCTTGTCACTGGCGTTGACGACAGACGGTAGTATATGCGAGGTCAAGCCATGTTCGTTCAACGGCGTATACCAGCCGTCGCTGTTGGACACGTTCCCGACGGGCAGGATCCTTCTCCTATCGTACTTTTACGATCGGGTCATGCCCCTGATACCCCCACCCCCCAGCGGTAGCCAACCGCGCATCGCCGTCTCGACGATCGCCACGCTGGCGCACCAAGTCTGCGCGGGGCCAAGCAGCTGGGTAGAGCACTGGGGCGCGTACCCGGACGTGATGGAGGAGTTGGAAGACCGACCGGAATGGTGTCTGGACCTGACATTCATGCACGCCTTGTTGGGACTTGGGTACGAGTTTGCGGACGCGCGGGAGGTGGAGTTGGGGAAGCGGATCAAGGGGACAGAGTTGGGGTGGTGTCTCGGTGCGACAATCGCGATGGTCGGGGGCGGGGAGGTGAGATGTCGGGCATGAACAAGATCTCCTTCAGAATGCGCCGAGTCATGCGATTCATAGACCAGCTGAACGGCATAAAATAGAGTATATATTTCGTGTTGTCTCGTCTGTCGAACGCGTCAAAGCTGGTACTTTGTAGGCCAAAGATCTGGAAGAAACGCCCTGTTTTGGGTAGTCCCGCCGTTGCGGAACACTGCATGACGTGCAAGCCCCATTCGACCGAGTAGGCCAATTCAATCCTCGTCGAGACCCTAAAAGTTTAGGAGATGGCATTCAGTTACGAATGTCACGAGCCCACAGAGGCCGCTGTCATACCCATCCTTCTCATCTGATCTCTGCCCGACTCGGCACTTCCTCATCTGCACCACGCTTCACTTTATTCTCAAACGCCGACGACTACAAACCGTCCCGAGACACAGAGAAAGTCCCAACAGTAGCAACAAGTAAGCTCCCTTAGCCTTCGCTGTCTCTTCCCGTTACTCACCGTTCATTTCCCAGTGTCGTCATCCGGCGTCGACAAGATCTTCCTGGGCTCCTGCCAAGAGATCTATGTCAGACGAACCGTCGGATCTCTACTCTCTCCCACTGCTGTCCTCATCTCACTTTCTCTCATTGCCCACAGGGACGAGTACGTCGCCGACGCGGAACGTCTCTTGGCCTTCTACCCCAACGCCACCCGCGACTTCTACGGCACTCCCAGTTGCGCACTATGCGTCTACAAGAACGGAGATGCTTGGCCCGTACGCACTGGCACAGAGTCACAGCGCATCATAAGAGAGGCATGTCCGGTATACGACCATCCCATGAATGCCACTTGGCGTGCCGTCGGCGAGCGCATCTATACCTTGCTCGATGATAAGAAGGTCCGCTGAACATCGATAGATCCCCTCGCTTTTGCAGAGGCAGGGAAGAAGACGTTCATCCCTCTTCTGCTTTCGATTGGCGTCGAGCCCGAGTCTCTCCTCTACGAGGATGCCAACACTGCGGCCGAGACCATCACGTTCTTCCTGGCTCAGGCTGGTTTCGAAGCCATCGAAATAGGCTTCCGTGAATCCATCGTCACACGCTCCGTCTCTGGCCCCAAGATGCTCAACTTCAAGCCCAGCCCTTCACTCCCGCTCTCGACCTCTCTATCGCTCCACTGAAGACTCCTCACCTGAAGGCACTGGCGCTCTCTACTTCCGTGAGAGCAAGGTGAGCGATCGCGTCTTCCTTCTCACCTGCGCCCATGTCGCCTGCCCTCCTCCCGTTCATCGCAACATGGGCCTGTCTCGCAAGACCAAGAGCTATCCCCGCGAGCAGGTCATCGCTCTCGACAACATGGGCTACACCATCAGCCGCCAGGATTGATTACATGCTTCGCAGGCTGGACAAGGTCGAGGAAGACGACGACGAGGTGATAACCGAGCAGCGCAAGGAGCACTTGGCTACGGTGGAGGATGCGAAGAAGACGATCAACAAGGTGGACGAGTTCCACAACGAAATCACGAAGCGCTGGACGACTCCGAACCAGCGCATTATCGGCGAGGTCGTCTACGCCGAGCCCATTGCCGTTGCCGTCGAACCCCACCACTATACCAGGGTACCAGGGACTGGCGCTTATCGAGCTCTACAGCGACAAGTTCGATTGGGCCACATTCAGGGGCAACAAGGTCTATGTCGGTAAGTTTCCCTCTCTTGGTCAGTGTCACCTCGCAGATTCCCCCGCAGGCAACGACATTTCGTCGTTAGACTACTTCAAGACGATATACCCCCACCCTGAGGACCGTGCAGGCCTCACGTACCTGCCGGACGGTCTTCTCCAAGCGTCCGACGTTGTCCAAGGCCACGAGATCCACAATCCCCAGCACCTCAACGCCAAAGGGGAGAAGTGTCTCCTCGTCGTCAAGAACAGTCTTGCTACAGGCACCACCGTTGGCCGCGTTACGGGGATGGAGTCGTTCACTCGCGCGTACAATGGATACGGTATCAAGGAGACGTCGATTGAGATCGCCGTCCTCCCCTATAGCAACAAGAAAGGTCCTTTCTCCGCTCCTGGTGACTCGGGCTCCATCGTCCTCGTCAGGGATGGCAGTATCCTTGGAATGCTCACAGGTGATACTGGTACTGCCGGCAGAACCGACGTCAGTTATCTCACGCCGTACTGGTATATCAAGGAGGAAATCAAGAAGGTATTCCTGGATTGCTGCCTCTACGAGGTCGTCGAGTAGACCATCGAGATTCACGCGCAACGAACCTTTTCTTTCGTCTTACCCCGTCTATCTTTACTTTTATCGTCTTATGTCGTCTCGTCTTGTCCCATCTCCCCTTGTCTCGTCCCCCTTGTTCCATTTTGTCTCGTCTCTTCTCTTCGCGCGCGTTGTTTCTCCCATCGTTCGTCTATCTACCCACTAGCTTGTTGTCGATGTCAGCGCCATGGGTTACTGCTCAGGTCCGTCTTGTTTTTTCTTTACTTTTCGCCCGTAACTAACGCCATACTGTATTCCTTGATTATACAGGTAGACAGGGCATGAATCTCGGGTTGCGCGACGCAGTCTCCTGGCAGAGGCCCTGACGCAGCGCATTCGGGCTACTGAGACAAGCCCCTCTCTGAGGCAGACGCGATTCTGCGCGAATTTGCCACGCTGCGACACGCGCGTGCTCTCGAGACGGTTCGGGATTGGGCGTTGTGAGCTGTGGAAAAGATACCGTTCCTGGAACGAAAGATGACTTGGCAGCTGAGCGGGTTGGGTCAGAAGTGAGCTTGCCGATCTCGATGCCTCAAGATTTGTGTACGTTGCTACCCGGTCCGTACGTCCTTCGTGAAGCAAGGCTGTTTTCGGCTGTTGTCGAGGTGCGCGAATCATAGAGCCTATGCAATGATGAGATTATCAAACGGAGTTGCCTCTGAGAGGCAAGTTAGACAAAATGCAATATGTGGTTGGTTGAATTTTGACAGATTGCGGTCACAGTTGCCGCTCATATTACGACCAGCATTTAGCACCCATGGAAGAGCCTATGGACCAAGAGCAGTGGTAGAAATGCGATGTTGGTCACGGCGAAAAATTTTAGCACTGCGCCCGACACCACACATTGTCGGCTAACATCACAACTTTGAGCCCTGTCTAGCTTCAAGCGAACGTCCTCATGCAATCATTGGCATAACCCTGGCCCCAAGTTCTCTACTAAACACTGACTCAGTGCCTGTTCTTACCCTGCTTATCTACATTTATGATGACCTCCCTGATGCCTCGGTTCATCATTAGCGTGTGGGAGCTGTATGAATACAATCTCTGTGGGCACAGGGTAGCATCGGCCAGGCATAGGTTACATCTGATGGCATTATCCAATGCCATTATCGTTGTCAGTGTGATCGTGATATTGGCTCTATCCCACAATTCTTTTCCAATAGCTTTGTGGTCTACAAACCTGAAATGGGCCAGGAATTATTACCTGATCGTCCCACCTCGGAACACGCTCGTCTAGGCTGGGACATCATGTTGTGAATTATCAGATAAGCGTACTCGGTGCCAGCCAAACACGCGTCTGGCGGAATGGATGCTGCCGCAATCGGTCGACTCCGTCGGACGAACGGGCGGATGCCGACGTGCGTCGGATAAGTGCTTTGTCAGCACAATGTTGTCATCCAAAAGCGTCTCTCTCAAGGAGACTGCGCCCGTGTACGTTCCTCAGTAGCGGCCCATAGTACATAAACCACACAAATGCTCTCATTCGTGTTCCACATCGCACTGCAATGTCATTACCCAATAGCACCACCATCCTCATCGTAGGCGCAGGGCCGACGGGCCTCGCCGCAGCTCTGTCTCTCCTACACCATGGTTCCCACGACTTTGCCATCGTGGACGCCGTACAGCAGGGCGACAATACTTCTCGCGCCCTCGTCGTTCACGCTGCCACCCTTGAGGTACACCATGCTGCCGTTCGCGAAGCTGGCAACTGACTCTGTCCAAAAGGCCCTCGATACCATCGGATGCGGGGACGACATCATAGCGCAGGGAAGCAAGATGACAGGAGCCGAAATCGGGACGCGCTCGAACGGCTTGATCAGTCCCGATATCACGAGCTTGAAACGGTACACGCGCCATCCATACGTCGTCGTCATCCCTCAGAACTTGACGGAGGATGTCCTTGGAAAGAAGTTGGCGGACTTTGATGTGCCCGTCCATCGCCCCCTCAAAGTGGTCGGAATGAAGCGTAACAAGCAGAACAACCAGCTCACGGACGTCGTCTTCGAGGACGGCAGGGTGGTCACTGCGAGATATGTCGTCGGCGCTGATGGTGCACGCTCAGTCGTAAGCCCATTCATGATGCATCAGTGTCACGGTGCTCATTCCTACATATCAGGTTCGTACCACTGCTGGTATCGGATTCAGTGATCCAATGAGTGAGAAGTCAGAAGAGCCGACCAACCTCGTACAGATGGTCTTGGCCGATGTTACATTTGATGCACCAACCGAGGATATTCCATTCAATGCTACCTTGACCTCAAACAGCTTTTTCCTCTGTGTCCCCATGCCTTCCACGTTCAACGAATACCTCGTGGCCAACGGTCACCCCTCCCTCACCGGCCAGCTCTACCGTATCGGTTCTGGAGTTCCTTTGGAGGAAGGAGAAATTCCACGTTCGCCGTCCAGGGAGTACCTGCAAAACCTCGTTGATCGATTCGGGCCTTATTCCCTATCATCCGATTCAGCCGTGAATCCCAAGTCCAAGCCGGTACGCATCAAGGACGTCGTCTGGGCAACCCGATTCCGCAACCACGCTGCGATCGCCGATACGCAGTTCACTCGCCTCGGCTCTTTAGGGACTGCGCCATCTGGAGAACCAGAGGGGGGAGCTATCTTGCTCGTGGGGGATGCGGCGCACATTCATTCCCCTGCAGGCGGACAGGGCATGAATCTCGGGTTGCGCGACGCAATCTTCTTGGGAGAAGCTCTGATGCAGCACATCCGGGCGACCGAGACAAAGCCCCTCTCAGAAGTGGACGCGATTCTGCGCGACTTTGCCGCGGTGCGACATGCGCGTGCCCTGGAGGTAATCGGGCTCACAAAAGGTCTGTTGTCGATCATGGGCTCGAAGGATGCGGGGTGGATCTACTGGTGGCTGCCGATCAGTGCAGCGACGGTTCGAAACTGGGCATTGTGGGTGGCAGGGAAGGTGCCGTTTTTGCAACGAAAGATGGCTTGGGAGTTGAGTGGTTTGGGTCGGAGGTGAATGGGTGATGTCTGGAAATATTCCCGTGTCCTCGTTTCGTGTGTTTCTCGTGATTGGCTCAGTCATGCATATTGTTCTCTCTTCATTGATGTATGATCAGAACTTCTAAATTCAATTTACATTCTCTTCTGTGACGACAGCACACGACGGCAGTATTTCACACGCTAATCGCACAAAGTATCGCGGGATCCACAAATCATAGAGGAAAGCGTACATGGTTGATAACTATAACCGAAAAAAGGGACCACATAGTGATCATCGACCAGATCATCCCAGAAGCGTCCACCTGAGTACTTTTCCTGCCCACCTGCACCCTACTGCACCTCGGCGGCCTGCACTACCACCACTACGCTCGCCGACCCGCCAACGATCATCGTCGTACCCACGTCGCCGATCGTCCGCCGCATCCCCTCGAGAGTAGTCCCAGGCCGATACGTCTCCAACAGCACCCTCATCTCCCCCTGGTGGCTCTCCTTGGCGAGCCGCCGCGACCGGCCCGCGACAATCAGCAGCCGAGGCAGCGTCTCCCGGAGCGCGCGCGCGTGCCGGACCGCAGTGTGCAGTGGCGCAGGCGACCGCGCGTCCGAAAAGCGGATACGCGCGAGCGCCTGGCGCAACGTGGCGCTGTTGTCCATGGGGGCGTCTGGTGGAAGGGGAGCGGCGTATCGCGACCAGGCGATGTCGTCCGCCGTCGCGGACTGTAGATACATCTCGGTCGTGGACGGTGCGTAGATCGTATCCGTGAGCATGACGGTCTGCGGACGAAGTGAACGTCAGTTGGGCTGTGCACGTGCGCATTAACAGGGCGGGACGTACCGGTGGATCGCTATACGGGGTGAGCGGGGCGTAAGGCACTCGCAGGCCGCTCACCCTCTTGTCATCGAGATACGCCATCGACGGTCGCTCCAACCCCTCGGCTGCGTCCACTAGTGTGTCCTGCCTGGCCATCCTCACCACCGTCGCCGTCATCCTTGGATTCAAACAGAGCTGCACCACAAACTCGAGTGCTAGCCGATCGTCCGGTCCGCCAAAGAATGGCAGGAACACGTGCATACACGGCGCGACGCGGCTTCCCCCCGACCGATCGCTGACATCGACAAACAGAGCGACGTCGGTCTTGCTTTGGGCGAACACGTCCCGAACGAATTGCGAATGGATGTCGGAGAGGTGCTTGTCTGCTTGTCTCCCCGCCACACTGCCAAAGAGGACGTCGAACGGGTTGTGGTCACCTTTGGTAATCTTGGGAGTCGTGCCTTCCCCGTTGGTGGTTGCGTCAGACGTATCGGCTACCGTCGGAGCTGTATGCGGCAACCATGGAAGCAAGACGAGGTGCGACGCATGTCTCTGCGCATGCTCCGAAACGCTGCGTGCAAAGTCGACGTGTGGGACGACCGAAAGCGACGTCGTAACGGCCAACTCGTTGAGCTCGCCGAACATCCGGAATATGCCGAGCGAGGGATCCGTCTGGATCAAACTGTCGGCGGCCGAAGATTTCATCATGGCGGACGTCCGATCCGATAGCTCGATCAGCTGCAACGCGTCGACGCTGACGTCGGGCATCCTGTGCTTGTCGAACACCTCGGTCGTAGTTGTGCTCGACAGCGCGTCCGACAGTGCGCTGTGCGGCATGGCAACGAGTTGCGTGAGCGCCATCGCACCTGGAACGTGGTCGAGTTTGTCCAGGACGACCGTGAACCGATGGCGCCAAGGTTTCTCCTCGTTGATCATGATGGATGCTTTCTCATCAAGCTGTCCATCCTCGCTGCCTTGAACGGGTGATGCAATCTCACCGGCCCGCGTGCGACGTTCTGGCGGGTAGAGCATTGTCACGAGGGGAGTGGTGATAAACGTCAGGGTGAGGGCTTCGAGGATGAACATGGAGAAGACCCTCCGCGAAAGGATGCCCGCTTGAAGCCCGATGTTCAGGACGATGAGTTCAACCAAACTACTCCAACGTGAGCGAATGGAAAGACGTAGGAGAGCACTTGTGTGACGAACCCTTTGCAACTCATTAATGCACCGACCGTGCTCGCTTCACGCCATCCATAACCAGCCAGCCTCGATGCGATCGTACATCCGCCAAATTTGCCGGTGAACGAGAGCACGATGATGGCAATCGTGAAGGCCCAAGTGATACCTATCGAGGGAAAATCAGTGGCCGGTACTACCTGAGCTTCTCAAAAAGTCTGACCGTTGTCGAGCAGTCCAAGATCGGTGTTTAGACCAGAGAGCGTGAAATACTTGCGATAGCTAGGTTGAGAATGGCGCTCATGTCCCAGAAGAAATACATACAAGTGGGAGGAAGACGATGGAGACCATGTCTTCAAGTTTTTCTGTGAGGGTGATCGCAAGACCACCCTCTCGAGGGACCACAAGTCCAGCGAGGAATGCCCCTAGTACGGTGGGTCAGAATGGCTCAGGGTTAGGCGCTATGTGGCACACCAAAGATGGCATTGACGCCGATGCTATCGGTGAAGAAGGCACAGGCCCAAACCAGGATCATGACGATAGTCATATAAAACATGGTCGGGCCGTTCTCGGTGCTACCCGTCCTGCGCGCTAGCCAGTGCATGGCAGATTTGACCGGAATGAGGAGGAAAATGGTAAATGCGATGCAAACAAGCAAGATCCAGAGCGCTGACAGGCCCGATCCGGCGTTTACAAGTGCGACACTGAGGGCAAGCAGCGTCCAGCCGACAATGTCGTTACCAACGCCAGCGGAGAGCACGATGATACCGACGTTCGTATCGAGCAATTTGAGTTCCGTGAGGATACGGCATAGCACAGGGAATGCGGTGATCGAGTATGCAACACCCGTGAATAGCATAAAGTAGGTGAAGTGGACGGAAGGGTCGATGAAGTGGTGGTATAAGGGAACGGAGAGGGCTGTGCCGAGGCCAAAAGGAAGGGCGATGCCAGCCAAGGATACGATGACTGACATGCGTGCATTGCGCACTACGACGCTGGTATCGATTTCGAGACCGACGAGGAAAAGGAAGAGGCAGAGACCGATATTAGCCACAAGGGAGAGATATGGGAGGGACTCGGAGGGGAATATGTTTTCAGTGAAGCCTGGTATCCTTCCAAATGCAGTTGGACCTGACGAAAAGCGAGTTGAGCATGGCAGAGATAAAGATAAAAATAGAATACCGAGTAGTATGCCACCAAGGACCTCGGCGATAACCTTGGGTTGTCTGAGCCTGCGTAGGCCGAGAGAGAGTAGTTGCGCCATTATTATTATGATTCCTAGCAGATCATGAGGAAATGAGGTTGGGCGTTTCGCGAGCGCCTTACCAACTTGGACGATCCATAATCTCAATGGATCCGCGGACGTGAACGCTGCTGGGTTTGTTCCAGTGATAAGTCCGCCCTAATGAGAGCATGAGCCCCAAGTTTAACAGGAGTTGGAGAAGAAAAGGACCTCTCCGGTAGCTTTGCGTTTCCAAAAGTGGCTGGAGAGGGAGAAGGCAGACATGGTGATAACGAAGGGAGTGGGTTGGAACCTTGGGGGTTGGGCAGGGTTATATACGCAAAGCCTTGGCCCTGAACGATGGGCAGTCCCGTATGTGTGCTCCGCGAAGTGATGGTTTACATCATGCACGGCGATGCTCATCGAGTCGCTATATCAAGCCGCTTGCCAGGTCCAGGGGGCAGATTATTAGCTCCGAAAAGCATCTACTTGCTGCGAGCTCCACATCTCCTCGCGGTGTTCTTCTGAAGTCCGAAACCGAGACGATTTTGAAACTCGCGCAATTTCGTGAAAGACGCAACGACTTACTACTCCAAAAGTGCATGTCATTTCCGTTTCATGACCAACAGAGTGGTGAAGGGCTACGAGGTGTAGTGATGGCAAAAATATAGAGTAGGTTAACCACACCCCTGCCTGGTAGCACCGTACGGCAGTGATCCGGACAACTGGCCGTGGTTGGACTCTCAGTTGGTCATCAAGCCAAACAGCCTCCAGGCGCCATTTTACTTGCCCGATCTAGTTAGTTCAGGCACTCTACCAATTGTGTTTACTCGCGCGAAGCTCATAAGTAGAATCGTCTGCTAACGTTACTTGCACGACGCCTCGCAGATCAGATTCATATGCACGATGGACCCCGCGAGATTCGATAAGGGAAACCGTATTTATTCCCACGGTATGACATTTTGCTTCAGCCTACTACCCCCAGCTGGACAAATCCTCATCATGTCTGCGTTCTGCTTACCAGTCCGAATTTGACGGGCTTTACTCGGGGCTCGAGCTCACCCACGAGCGGGGGATGACTTCGTCAGTTCCACCAACTAGTTCTGAGGGTCATGATGCACATTCAGCGCGTCACCAGGCCATCAGCGCATGTGGTGAAAATTAATTAGTATGGGGTTACTGTGGGTACATGCGTTTAATCTAGCTAGGTATGGATTTTACTTGATTGCGATAAGAGTCCATGGTAAGTAAAACATGCAACGACCTTGACAAGTCTGGGATCCCGCCCATAGAGAAGATAGCGATCATCGGGGCGTCAGACCCTTAGTTCCCATACATCATGGGATATCCGTTAGTGCGTCTCATCGATGTCGGACGTGACTCGTAATCACCGCCTTGCCTATACACCAAAGCACCTCTCGCTCGCGGGGGGCTGAGATGCCTGAGATACTCGTCATATATGCCATACTCGTATCCCTCACGATGAGTGCCACTTCGTGCGAGCGATGTGTGACGACTGGGGCTGCGCGAGGAGCTCTTCTGAGATTGTCCACCAGCACGTGGGGGTGTGCGCGGCACAGCCATCAAGCCTTGGCCACTGTGATCATCGGATGGAATAGGGGCCGGTAGGCGGTGATAAAACTCCTCGGGTTGAGTCACGACCGTCCGGGCGTGCACACGCTCGGGGGGGCTGGGCGGATGAGCGATACCGTGCTGGATAAAACCTGAGTCATCATAGGCAGATGGAACGTGGTGGTGTGTATCATCCGCATCATTCTCGCCGTTGGCTTCTATAGATCTTGATGTCAGTCACCGTCAAGGGTATGCAACCGGAATAAACACACCCGTGTCCTCATCAGCCTTGTAGGTAAAGGGGAACTCGCGCATCTTGCGAACGGCATGGATGGCCCAGAAGAAGAACCCAAGACCGGCGATGCTGCAAGCTACGAATAGGGGGGTGGCCCTTCAAACAATGGTCGGTGGATCAACGAGAGCCAAAACCCACCTATGATTGCAATCATGTCCCCGACACATACATTATCGTGGATTGTGAACGGCCGACATGCCGGGGGAGAAGCCATTCCGTTATCCCGAGCAACGAAAGGACCAGACAAGAACATCTCGCTCTTCGGGGCTCGGGATGGCGAGAAGTTGGATTCAACGAAGTAGACAAGCGTTTGTAAAATTATCAGAGTACTCTATGCTTTCGAAGCCTTCTAATTCCAGGTGTTTGGGACACTGATATGTCTGAGAAATTTGTGCAAGCTTCGAAGTAGGATATGGAGAGGCGGAAAGAGAGAAGAGGATTTAGGGGTTATAGGAGCCCAAAATTAATAGACTTGGACCAGTTGCACTTGTTTGCACGCGCACATAGGGGCCTATCCTGCGTCCTAGAACCTGGGTCGAGTAATAATGTCTTGGAGAATTGTTTACCTACAAGCTTTTTTGACGATCTTGAATATGAACGTTGATTGCGATTGCCCAAATTGACGATCCGCCGGCTCGGACATAGTTGTCAACTGGCAAGCAAGAGGGAGAAGAACATCGAGACGGAGAGGCCCAACGAGTCGCCGTCTTCGTTCCGAGTTGCCATCTCAGCTCAAATCTGCACCCATGCTCTTCTGTCCGACGTGCGCAAATCTGCTGGTAATTTCGTCAGAAACGGGCTACAACAAATGGGCGTGTAACACTTGCGCCTATGAGTTTCCGATTTCGAAGCAGGTCGGCCCTCTACCCTTTATGTTGATTGTCCACTGACGTGTTGCGTAGATGACTTCTCGCACGAGGATGAAGCGCAAGGCGGTCGACGATGTTTTGGGCGGCGACGAAATGTGGAAGCACGCCGATGCAACCGATGGTGCGTGTCTCTCTCGCACACCGTTTGATGGTCCCCCAATGATATGCAGCAATGTGCGACAAATGCAACCATCGAAGGGCGTATTTCTATCAGTTGCAGATTAGGTCTGCTGACGAACCGATGACTACTTGTACGCTGTCTACCACAACTTTACGCAGCATCCGACGTCTGACAGATCATAGTCTACCGGTACCATAGACTCTTCCATTGTTCTTCCGTGGATTCCTGACCGTATTTTCTAGATGCGCTGGTTGTGGGTACCAATGGCGCGAAAACTAGTACTGTAGTACATGTTACAACCAGTATGAGCGTGGGAAATAGAAGGGGGGCATGTCCAGCATGTCCAGCACGCCCCCGCGTCGCCATCTTGCATCCAACTCTCATCTCATGTCTGATCAATCGCCCCCTCCAAAGCCAAAGCCAGGTTCTCTGCGCGACAGGATCGCTGCATTCGAGAACAAGGGTGCACCAGGTGTCCCCACCACTGGCCCACCTCCTCCCCGTCCCAAGCCAAGTGGGCTCCAATGGAAACCAAAGCCCCCTTCGCCCACGTCGCCTGACCACGTGCAGCCAGACGAGCGGATGCCCGCAAGCACGGGTAGTATGTCCACCTCCGATGCGATAGAGAGCATCGGTCGCGGCAGTTCCCTAAAAGAACGCATGGCTGCGTTGCAGGGTAAAGGTGCCTTTGGCGGCCCACCACCCCCAATCGCACCCAAGCCCAGCGTGGAACGTCCAAAATGGAAACCATCCCCATCGGTGCCTGCACCTATCTCCTCAGAGGACGAGCCAAAAGACCTCGCTGGCGTGGATGCGAGTGGTCGTGACGCCTCGAGGTCACCTCCGCCTCGTGCCGTAGCTAGCCCGACCGCTGAGAGTCAGGGTACGTTAAACCATGATAACGATGAAGTCGCACAAGAGGGCGATGGTGGAGATCCTGACCCGGAAGAAGAAGAGAGACAGCGAAGAGCAGCGATCGCGGCTCGTATGGCTCGTCTTGGTGGTGCTAGGTTCGGCATGGCTCCGCCCATTTTTGCTCCGAAACCCGTCGTGCGCAAGCCAGAGTCTGCACCACCTGCACCCGAAGCCAACAACGGAGACCAGCCCGGCACCGTAGGGGAATCGAGCGAAGGTGTCATTCTCGACAATGCTTTATCTACCCTTGCTAACAATATTGATCATATCTTTATAGCATCGCTACCTTCTCATGAGTTGCTAGCCGCCGTACCCCCTATCCCCAAACTTTCTGTTGAAACCGGTGGGTACACTTGTGTATTGCGTCATAGCCGTCTGCTCATCCTCGATCGGTTCTTAAAGGTGAACCTGAATCATTCCCACCCATACCCTCCCGCGCTCCAGTTTCGATGCCCATGCCTGTAGGTCCACGCCGGGCAGCGCCTCCACGCAAGAAAGCATCCAAGAATGCTCCCACGACCGCACTCCCTGAACCTCCTGTTGAAGTAGAGGGTGAAGTGAGCCGCTCACCTCCTGACGCCAATGAACCTGCCGTAAGCACAGATCCCATCGCTCATGACATAGCATTGACCACAGGGTTCTGTAGAAGGGGGTTGGTGAAGTGACGGAGGAGATTGAGGCAACCCATGACGAGGTTATCTCAACTGATGCCAAACAGCACGCGACACCTGCCTCTGCTTCTGCCGAAGCGTTTCATGAATCCGTCAAGGAATATGAGAAAGAGCAAGCGCAAGCGGAGTTTGTAGAAAGTACCGGAAGCCACATTGAAGAGGAGTCGATGCATACGGCAACCGACGACCAGGAAATTTTGCAGACTTTCGAGGAGGGGGAAGAGGAAGCCCGTCGCCAGAGAGTTGCGGCCAAACTAGCCCAGATGGGCGCATTCAACCCGCTTGCTGGGCTTCCCCTGGTTCCACCGCCGCAAACATTTGATGAGCCGGCCTCTGAAGTCTCGCTGGATGTCGAGGACGAAGTCAACGTGGATACAGAGGAATGCGGGGAAACTATCCCTTCTCCACCTGCTACTGTACCAAGACACAGCGCCGTTCAATCCATCAAACACGACGTTGCTGAGCCTCACGCCAAAACCGACCAAGACGACACCAAGGTCGGCGAGGACGATCGAGTGCCGGCCCATCGTGATGGTGAATCTTGATTTCTCCTACCCCCCCTTTTTTTTCTGTCGTGTATCGTGTCGTAGGATCTGGGTATTAATGTAGACTTTTTATTTTTCTTCATCACTTTGGTAACAGGCGAAGGTTCAATCGCGTCGCAAGCTGAAGAGCAAGGTAGCAAACATGACGGGCACGCATCGCCTCTTTGCGAAGGCCAGCTATTCGCACGACGTCCTGTCCATGCCGTGATCCGAGAAGAACAAGGAGCTGTCCCGGCGCCAGGAGTAGACGTTTTTGACATGATAGGCACAGCCTCACCAAGGGCCGACCCACAACTTGATGGCGCCCGGTCTCAGGGAGAGACTGACGATCTGTTGGCACGCAGAATGAGCTGCAGCGCAAGGCGCAAGACATCCAGGGATGAAATGGAAACGGATGGGACGTCGCCTCCCCGCGCCACCCGACCGCCACCACCACCGCCGGTCAACTTCCGTTCCAAGCCGACGCCGCCATCATCGCCTCCGCCTTCTGTGTCCCAGAAGACGCCTTTGCAAGCATTGAGAGTAGATGAAGAGGAGTGCCCATCGTCGCCAGACATTCCGCCCCGGCCCATTCCACCGCCTGGCAGGAGTGGTACGTTTCGAGCCGCATCAGGTGGTTGGGAAGTGTGTTTTGTTGACCGTTTTCCTTACCTTCGTTGTAGGCATGATGTCGGAGGACGTGCCGTCACCTCCTAGACGGTCCATGCCGCCACCCCCTAGACGTACCAGTGTGCGGGTTACGGATCCTTCGGCAGAGGTACCGTCTTCCGCGCCACCAGTGCCGACGTCACCTCGGTCGACTGGCCGTAGGCCTGATACACCCCCAATCATCACGACAATTGTTACACAGGAAGCAGAACCAGGGCAGCATGAACAAGGTTTGCACATAGCGCTCATGGGCTGTATTCCCCTTTGACCTGGAATTAGCAGAACTTTTCGCAGAAGACGAAATTTCAGGGGACGGGACACCTCGACCGGATGACCAAGGGGACGACGAATCGGTCCGTCGGCGTGCGATTGCGGAACGCATGGCACGTTTGGGGGCCATTCGGTTCGGAGGTCCGGCACCGATGAACCCGCTTTCGCGACCTCCTCTGCCCGCTGCGCCCCCACCAACGTCGATTCCGCCTGATGATTCGGAAGACGAAGGAAAGACAGGAGAAGTGGAAGCGGAGGACGAGAGTGCGAGGAAGCAACGGATCGCAGCCAAGTTGGCGAGTATGGGGGGCATGCGAATTGGAATGCTCCCTCCTGCAGCAGGTTTACCACCCGCGACCACCAGGCGGCTTGCGTCGAAGCAAGAGGAGAGCGAGAGCGAGGACGCAGCGCTGCCCGTTCCTGCGCCACCGCAGAGACCTCCGCCGACTCGGAAACCTCCGCCGCCAATTGAAGTGCCCGTTGAACGGGAATCAGCAGAGGCCGGGAGCGGGAGCCACGGGACGTCGGACGATGGTATACGAGTTGAAGCGGAGGAAAGCGAGATGGAGGAAGTGCGATATTCCGATGCGGAGGTCCTGGCGTTGTCCGACGAAGAAGGCGCACCTGTGCGCCGTCGGTCAACGCAGACTCGCTCTGCGGAAGTGTTGCCCACTCCGCCGCCACGTTCACCACCGGCTATTCGGCCTCCGATTCCGACAATCCCGACAGTGTTGTTGGGGAGGCGGTCGGTGTCGAGTTCCAGACAGGCCTCGTTGGACGAGTTGAACCTGAGCGAAACGCTCGTGGATTCTACGTACGCTCCCGAGAGCGTCTTCCGTCCCCAGTCCGAGTACGTCATGGTCGAAGCTGAGGATGAGGATGACGTGCCGGCGCCACTGCCCCGTCATAAATCGACTCGCGGCGGTCCTGCGCGCTCGATCCCTGCGTTGCCGCCCGTGCCCCCGCCGTCTGCAATCGATCCGCCAGAGGCACTGACGAACAGTACGCAATGGGAGCTGCCGTCGATTCCGCAGGGCATCGAGTTTGGAGAAGGGTCGGAGATGGCGTCCTCGGGGTGGTCAGAGGATTCGACGGCGGTGCACCTTCCGCAGCCTATACCATCCTCGTCTTCGCATACCGGGTCCCGCGGTGCGTCGGGCAAGGTCGTTCTGCGGTCCTCGTTGGGCTCGGGCTCAGGCTCGGGCCGAAGGAGCATGGACCAGCAGATGCAGTTGACGACAGACGAACTGATAGCGATCTGGGGCAAGACGGGCGTGCGCGTCGTCGAGGCCGCCACGGCGCTGTTCGACAAGTCGAAGCGGGCGCTCGTCGGGGACGGCTCGTACGCCGGGTTCGTGCGTGCGGTGCTGGCCCAGGTGCCCGGCGCGGTGTACCCTGGGGCGGTGGTCTCTGCCTCCCTGTCGTCGAGTTCGGACGACGGGAACGACGAATGGGGATACGTGGTGTACGCGCAGACGGGCAGTGCGGTGCAGCGCCGCGTGTCGGACATTCTCCCTGGGGACGTGATCGCGATCTGGGACGCCAAGTTCAAGGGACACAAGGGCCTGCATGCGTACACGCAGACCGTGGGCGGCGGTGGCAGTGGGGGTGGGGGTGGGGGTGGGGGGGGGGGTGGCAGTGGCACCGCGCCGCTGGTGGGGGTCGTGAGCGAGTTCGACGGCAAGAAGAGCAAGGTGAGGGTGTGGCAGGCTAACCAGCACGTCGGACAACAGGTGAGTCTGAGTCTGAGTCTAAGCCTGAGTCTGTCCGTCCTGCGACGGCTGGCCCGCGCGAAGAACGGTGTGCTGACACCGAGGGCGACGCAGACGGTGGAGCTCGTCAGCTATCGGCTGGAGGACATGAAGAGCGGGCAGGTCAAGGTGAGTTGTGCGTGTAAGGTAGTCGAGCCGCTTGGCTGATGCTATGCCGTCTCGATAGGTGTACCGGGTGCTCGAGGCATGATGGTATATTGTCAATCATATCTGCACCATTGACCGTATGCGGGGTTTTTCTCTCTTCTTTTCTTCCGTCTTCTCGAGGTCATTGCAGCTGAAACCATACTGGTTACTCTCTCTTTCTCTCTTTCATCGCTTCGCTTACGGTGTAACATGTATATGCCTCGTACTGCTACTGTATTCATGCATCGATGTTTTGCAAGAGAGCATCAAGGCTGATATTATCATGCCGTGTTACAAGAATGGTATACATGGAGGTATGCGCAGAACAAGTGCGCGGCGACCTCGTCAAGAAAGGCGATACGGTAGCGGAGGAGCTACTTTGAACCTAATAAAAAAACCTTGTCTCACTGAGACGTCAGTCGCTCGTACTTGACCATATACGTTAGGGGAAACAAGGGGATCGCTTACTGTGATTTGCTGAGAGAATAGGGAAGAGGGTGAAATACCATCTACTTGATTAGCGAACGCACCCCTGCACCGGTATCTTTGAGAATGCGGTGAGTGTGATCACGCACTTCGTTCTGGTATTCTAGACGTAAGTGCGTTCAGAAACCCGAGCGAGGCAGCGAAAAAGCGAGGGATGGACGGACCTCGTTGACCCTCGCCAAGTTTGGGTCTCTTGGCGGGGTTATCGTTGGCGTCGAGATCTGCGTCGGTTACTGTGCGGGGAGAGTCAGGTGGAGGTGGACGTTTGCCCCGATTTTTCTGTGCGTGACAGAGGTGGCGAGCGTGAGTCGGACAGGGTGTGGTGACAGGACACCCACGAATCTATCCGCGAACTGTTTCTTCCTGTGCGATGAAAGAGGGGAAGTCAGCCATCGGTCAAGGTTGGAAAGAGGGCATAGACCTACTTTGCGAGCGCTTCTTCGGCTTCCCGTCTGTCTTCTTCCTCCTGCGCGGATCGAGTGGGTTGGGCGTGTGCGAGACGACGAGCGATCCAAGCTTACCTGTTTGCTGCGCTGGAAGCGTTCGAGAAAGGAGCCATCGTTGGAGAAGACATTGACTGGTTTTGGTTTCGGGGGTGCCTTGGAGGCCATCGGTGGAAGCGATATGGAGGAGAATGCGGCGGAGTGGGGGGAGGCGTATCCAGCGAGGGTGGCGGACATGGTGGACCGAAGGAAAGGGCAGGTTTGCAAGAGTCACGTGTCATGATATTCTTGATTTGAAATGTCTTCGAGTCCTCCCCCGCCTGGATGGACGCCCGCGCCCGAGCCGAGTTACACGTACGGACGGTTCAACGAAGCGGAGGAGGAGGACTGCGACCGCGCAGATGTGTTCTGTGCGCAGAACAACGTCGAGCGCTCACGCCTGCTGCCCTCCAGCGACGTCGACAGGATCGCTGTCGAGGGTAGCCGCGCATGGGGACTCGTGTTCCAGGTCACCGACCCGTCGTTTACGCGGCGACGGACGTTTCAGGGCACGATCATCGTCGCGGGGGTCGTCAGCAAGGTCGAGACAAACAAAGACTGCCAGGACTGCTGTCTGATCAGCAATCTACCCTTTGTTGGTGGACTCTACAGCCGTCAAGGGTCGAAAGGCGTGTACTTTGAGCTGACCCTCCACAAGGTGGAGGGGGTCATCGCGATAGGTGACCCGTTCGTCGACCTCGCCTCTCTAGACATCTTGTCTCACTCAACATCGTCTCGTGACAGGAACCGTTTGCAGACCCTATCCGCATTTCAGACTGCCAGGGTGGCATAGGCTCAGCGCCGCGCTGCATTTAGACGATATGCGCAAGTTTTACGAGAACCCAAACGGGGGTCAGGCCTCTGGTTTTTGGGACGCTGTCGGCGGCCGAGTTCCAGGCGTGGGGGACACGGTCGGGTGCGGCTATCAGTTCGGTGCAGGGGGTACCCTGTTTTTCACCTGGAACGGTCGACGCCTCGTGCCAGACGCGTTCAAGGGCTTGTATCTCGGCGACGATCAGGATGTGTATGCCGCGATAGGAGTCGACGGTGAGAACACGTTCACCGTCAACTTTGGCGGGTCCCTGTTCAAGTGGGAGCCGGCCAACGAGAGGGGATGGGGATTGGACAGCCACGTTGGGATACTAGAGGATATTCCTGCTTACGACCCGTGAAGTTACCAATAGTTACTGACTGGGGATAATGGGCGTGTTCGCCACCCGGTCTGAAATGAAATCTCGTACCCGAGCATAAAATTTAAAAGCTCGTCCATTCGCTCGACGCCTTTTTGACTGAGCCGAGCAGCAAAGTTAGTAGCCGCGACACAGCCTATTTCATCACCAACTTGCGTAATCCGGCGCAATATTTTCCCTCCGACTCGCTGCCTCCGTGACTATAAGGCAGCTCTACCCAAAACAGCATGGCCTCCGTTTCCCGTCGTGCCTCTGTTTTCTGGGCCACCACGGTCAACAGGGCCAGCTACACAACCATGCACGACGTCGAGGATGTCGAGGCTGCGGATGACTTTGCAGATGACTTGGAATATGATGGGAGAACACGCCTAGACAAAACTATAGACCGCATTGGGATGGGTGCGTGCTTTTCGTCGCTTCAGCAGTTTGGTGTTCACTCTTCGTCGTGCTCCAGGGAGCTATCAATGGATGCTTCTGTCGTTATGCGGATTCGGTGAGCTTGTTTGATATGCATGATCGCGAATCATTTCGGAATTAATCTGGTCAAATTATTCCCTCAGGCTGGATGGCAGACAACGTAAGTTCGCCATGGCAAACCTCTCGGCGCCCTTGACTTGTCGTTCAGATGTGGATTCAAGCCATAGCTATCATACTCCCTCGCGTACAGCAACACTACTCAGGTACACCGTCCGCTCAGCGTAGCTAGCTCATTCCCCACTGATACTTCCAGTTCCCGACAATTACATCGGGACACTGTCTTCATCCATGTTTGCCGGGATGATGGTCGGTGCGATTGGCTGGGGAACCTGCTCCGACCTCATGGGTCGAAGTGCCGCGTTCAACGCGACCCTCTTCTTCACTGCCCTATTCGGCATCCTTGCCTCCTTTGCGACGTCCTTTGTTAGCCTCTGCGTACTTCTCTTCTTCCTTGGCAGTGCAGTCGGAGTGAGTTTGCCCGTCGTCTGACGCTCCATCCACTCGCTGACCCGCGTGCATGCACTCGTCCAGGGCTCTATGCCGACCGACGGTACACTGCTCCTCGAGCACATGCCAAAAGACAAGCAGTACTTGGTGACCGCGCTTTCTGTCTTCTTCTCTGTCGGATCCGTCCTTTCAGCGCTCGTCGCACTCTTTATTCTTCCCGGGCGCTCATGTTCACCACATCAACCTTGCAGCCCTTCCACAGAGAATAATGGTTGGCAGTACGTGCTCGTCTGTCTCGGTCTGATCGTAAGTACATTCCGTCGTGCTGAGCGTGGATATCCATTCGTCCGTACAGACGCTGTCGATGTTCATCGCTCGAAACCTGTTCTTCCAGTTGCACGAGTCGCCGCGCTACCTCGTCCACGCTGGTCGTCACCAAGAAGCCGTGGAGTCTCTCCAACTCATCTCGCGTTTCAACGGATCCGACTTTACGATAGACCTCGCAGATGTAGACGACCGTCGCCCACCAGGGCCTCGTCCTCCTTCGACCGAGTCCGACGAGCGTGAGCCTTTCCTCCCATCCTCTCAAGAAACGCGTTCTGCACACGAAGCGGACGGGAACGCGGCGGGAAACGGCACACCCGCCGACCCGCCAAGAAGAGAGGAAGGGGTCAAAGACTATCAGTCCACCGGCGACTCTCCCAAATCGCTCGATTCCCATTCAATCACAGGGTCCGAGGAATACCCTCCGCGAAGGTTCAGCACAGCTACGGTCGAGGACGTCCCATCGTCGTCCCGCCCGGAAGCGTTGCACGACGAGGCGAAGCTTCAACCTAGGCTTCGGCATATGCGCTACCGTTCGGGGTCGCGCGTGTCCCAAGCTGCTTCGGTGGCATCGGCCGAGCTTGAGATGCGGTTCGGAGGCGTGCTTCCCCGGTGGATCAAGCGACCGTTGATGGCATGGTTTGATCGCGTAGGGATGGTGTTGAGTCCCGAGTGGTGTCGGACGACGTTGCTGGTGTGGGTCGTATGGTTCTTGATGTCACTAGGTGCGTCATGCGCGACGCGATGACATCCGACGTTGAACGCTGCTGAACTGGGGGACCGTCAGGGTACACCATGTTCAACGTATATTATCCAAAGTTGCTGGAGACGGGGTCGAAGGGGGATTCTGCACCGAAATCGCTCGAAGACAACCTGTGGGACGTGGTCATCTTTACGCTGGGTGGATGCCCGGGTGCGCTCGTGCGTCGTCATCCTTGTTTTTCACTCTCGAAAGCACATTAGTTCTGACGCGGGGACGTAGTTCGGGGCATATATGGTCGAGAGCGCGCTCGGACGGCGACTTTCGCTGGCGGGGTCGACCCTCCTGACGGCATTCTTTTGCATGCTCTTTGTGCTCTTCGAGGGCCCGTTCTTGACTCGGGTCAGCTCAGTGGGGATCAGTTTGAGTGCCACGGTGCGTCGCCATTCGAATGTATGTTTCTCTATTACCGATCCATTTGGACATAGACGATGTATGCGGTGTTGTACGGGTGAGTGCTTGCCATCTGTCCATTAGGTTTCTCGCAGGGCTAAACGCCAGTCGCAGGTGGACGCCCGAGATCTTTGGGACCAAAGTGCGTGGGACGGCGTGTGGGATCGCGTCAGCGCTCTCTCGAATGTATGTTCGTCTCGATCTCCCAAACGAGGTTGCTCACCGCGTTGCCTCTGTCCAGAGGCGGCATGATCGCACCGCTCTTGGGCGGCACGCTGCTGTACATCAATCGCGCCTTTCCAGTGTACGCGAGCGTGGCGGTATACCTCGTGACCGCGTTCTGCGTTGTACTGCTGCACGAGACGGCCGGACAGGGTGGGGGAAACGGAGAGCGGACCATGATGCATTAGGAGGCCTCGGAGGGGAAGGGGCGATCTGTATAGTTTTGGGAGGTGCGATACTCGTTGTAGAAGGCGGCTGTAAACTACTGTAGTGCTCTCATCTTTCTTCGTCATGTAATGATCTGTGACACGATCGACTGCCTAGGTTGGATGGCCTATCATCGATGGCCTGCACCTCGGACGCTGTGATCTCACTGGAGATCTCGATGAGATCCAGGAACCTCATTGAGGGAGGATCCAAGTCCCCACGGGCGCACGTCTGAAACCTCAACTCGCAAACACGGTTGGGGCGCGCTCGGAGCCGCGCAAGATATATATACGAACGGCGGGATTCGAAATCGAGAACGCGCGCGAGCGCTGGAGCGATGCCCTGACGAGTCGGACTCCGAGGCCACGGCGGTGGTGCCCAACATACATACGAGTCGAGGTAATCCCTCTCTTCGTCGTCATCGAGACCCTGACTTCCAGGCGTGTCTGGGGGAAAGGGAGGAGGGGTCTAGACTCCAGGTATATCGGCCCCGTGACGGCGTAGTAGGCTGTCCTTCGATCGTCAGTGTCATCCTCAAGAGGCGGACCTAATAAGCGAACGCCGGTCTGGTATCGAATCCAAAACGCGCGGAGTCCTGGGTCCGCTCATAGGTTCTCTGCTCGGACTATCAATTGTACCCTATCGTCCAGAGGCCGATAACGGTCAGCTCGCCAAGTCGTCCCTCGTGTTCTCTGCACCCATGGATCGTTTGAGCTATATGCAAGATTGGGAGGTGACGGGTCACATCCAGAGGAGGCTCGCTCGCTGCAATACAAGTCCGTGCTGTCGACAATTTTCTGTTTGGCAGAAAGCGCACAAGCCGCCATCGAAGAGTGCTGGATATGCTTCAAGTTGCAGTCTCCGATCACTGCTCTGGCAGGGCTTGACAGGGGA
Source organism: Guyanaporus albipodus (assembly GCA_038088995.1). Classification (NCBI taxonomy): domain Eukaryota; kingdom Fungi; phylum Basidiomycota; class Agaricomycetes; order Boletales; family Boletaceae; genus Guyanaporus; species Guyanaporus albipodus. Next base: position 167,203 of record JBBPKA010000010.1, read on the forward strand.
GCGTAGGCGTGTTGGAGGGGAGTAGAGATAGGAACGCTTGAAACAGTGCGGAGCGAAGGTGGAGTGGGCGACTTCAAGGACCGCAGCGGCGACGTTTGCAGGCGGCAGGGCTGGAACCGGCCAGAAGGTCAGTCGGGGATGCGGAAATGAAGAGCGCGTTGCGCTGCGACGTCACGGCACTGCATTTACTATACGCTCACATTCGCTGTTTGGAAGATTTGGACTCTGGACTCAACACCGCTCGAGTAGCGTATATGCGACGATCCGTGAGCCGTCGTTGGAAATCAGCAACCTTGAAGAGCAATCGAGTTGGCTCTTTAGCTGAAATCCCCAGTTCCATAGTCCGTACCTCCAGAGACGCGGTGCAGACTTGTGAACGTGCACGCATCGGTACTGACCAGCCAGACGCTGAGAACGGGTGTCGTAGCCGCTTGCAAGCCTTGCTCGGGACGGCCTATTCGAGTACACGCCCATCAGTATGATACGCGACAGGCGGGTCAGTCTCACCACTCTCGGCACGGTCCAGTAACGAGCAGCGTCACGACTCGGATTCACATAAATCCCCAGCTGCGATAGTGCCGGTCAGGGCGACCAAGGCTAGGAAGGCGATATTGAAACAAGGGGGTGTGTTTCAAGGGACGATTGTGGTTTATAGAGGTCTCTGCTGAGCGTTACATACAGACACCTGAACGGGAGAAGTAGTGGAGGGACGCGCAAAACGGGTAAAGTTTTTCTCCTTGCACACGGTTAGCGCCGTGAGGAGAACACCAACTGAGACCTAACTTGAACCATGTCGCTGAGTGCTGAAACTCAAAGATGCGACACTCTGCTTGGCAGATGCGGTGCCTCATTTTGCTGGTACGCCAACTGGTTCAGAGATCTTGCCTAGCCGCGCCAAAAATATCATTCTGACGCAGAACGTCCAACGTCGATGGATCGCACGTGCGTTGACCGCCCCAACTCTGCACACGGACAGCGTACGTGTGTAAGAGTAGTGGGAACGGCCTCCGCAGAGCGTTCGTATGTTCACACTCCACCATGCGATCCCGCTCCCCTCTCCTCTATTTTCATTGGTTCGGCTGCTCGTCGGCCGGCGGTTGTATCGGGACCAACCACCCCCATGTTCATCACCATATGGCCGAAACCTAGTATCGGGTCAATGGCACTCGGTGGCTCTTCATTTTTCATGCAACCATCGATACCGACATTTACATTTCAGGGCTAAGTCTGGTTTGGAGGGTCAGAGGTAGTCAGGTAAGCTCTGACCCCTCATACCGAACAAAAACTGACTTACTTCCAAGAGTCCGGACATGTGAGGATGGGGCCCGTATTGTCGACGCGAGCCCTAAATTTTGCATTTTTCCTACGGGGCTGTCAGTCGGGCCTGTGACATAATTCTACATCAACCGCTTCCTGATCCACTTCACGCAATGCCAGCTCACATATATATCTCAAACATTATCCGGTATGGGAGCGCGTTTTTGCCCACCTTCCCCCGCCAACGCAGCTCGACTTCTTGAGGCTTACTCACAGAAAGCACCCATACCACGCTGGGCATAGTTCAAAGAGATGAACGTGAGCCGTTTACAAACTTTGTCGGCCTTGAAAACTGAATCAATGAACAGGATTTCAACACACTCGTTCGTCTCGCGGATAACCTCTATTCGCGCTACGAGGCGCAGGGGAGCCCCTCGGACCTGAGCTTGTGTATCGTTCACTACCGCTCAGCACTGACGCTCGCTCGATCGTCCACCGCCTTGTCCAACGACGTACAGAGCAAGTTACTCAGTAATCTTGCCCATGCACTCTCCATCCGCTTTCAGCATCATGGTGACATAGCTGACCTGGACCACTCGGTAGAGTGTCATGTCACCGCCTTGGAGTTTCGCCCTCCCGGGCACCCCGGACATGCCAACACGTTGTCCAATTTTGCCACCGCCTTGCTTATTCGGCACGGAAAGCTCGGGGTGCAGAAGGACATTGAACTCGCAATCGAGTACTTCCACACGGCGCTCTCCCTGCTTCCTTCTGATGGTCGTCTAATGACCCTCATGAATTACGCCAGTGCTCTCTTCTCGCGATTTCAGAACTCGGGAGATGTCTCGGACCTCCACGACGCCATTCGGCAATACCACGTCGTCGTCGATTCTTCTCCCGCAGAGAACAAATCGTCTGCATATTATAACCTCGCCAACGCCATCTTGTCGCGCTTCAAGGTGGAAAATAACCCAGAGGACCTGGAACTCTGCATCAATCACTCGTTTGTCGCGTTGCAGGGAATGGATGACGCTCATCCCGACCGTCTTCTCGCGCTTTCATGCCTCTCCGCCGCACTTATCAAGCGCTTTGAGTGGGGTGGTGACGCTAAAGATCTGCAGGATGCGGTGAAGAACTTTGAATGTGCGCTCGAGCTTCGGTCCGTCGAAGACTCGTCGAGATTCATGGCGTATTACGATTTGGCGGACGCACTCGTCATACGTTACAAACTGCAGGCTGATCCCTCCGATCTCGATCTTGCAATCACACATTATCGCACCGCCCTCGAACTACTTCCTCCTGATCATAAAGAAGAGGGGATCTTCATGGGTAATCTAGGAGATGCGTTGCTCCTCCGTTTCTCAAGATCGGGAATCTTGAACGACCTCGAGGAGGCCGTACAAAAGCACTACTTCGCTCTAGAGATCCACTCCGTGGACATACCACGACGCGTCATCACGCTCCAGGCACTGGGTGCATGTCTAGACGTTCGATTTCAGCAATTCCGCGATCCTGAGGACCTTCAAACAGCCATCGACCTTTACAACGAAGCGCTGGTGGAGACCTCCCCAGACGATCCCATTCGCGCAGTCATCCTCAAGAAGAGTGCAATTAGTCTGGAGACGCGCTTTAGATTATTTGGGTGTGCCGTCGACTTGGATAGCTCCATCTCCTATTGTCGGGAGGCGCTCGAGCTGCTGCCTCCCGGCCACTTGGACCGCGCTGAGTCGTACCAAACGCTCGCGTCTTCCCTTCTGCTACGCTTCGAAGAGATAGGTGACGAATTTGACCTTGACGAAGCTTACATTTGCTGCCGCACCGCTGCGAGAATAGAGCGTGTACCGGATGCATTACGAGTAGCCTGCAATCTCCTGCTCGCCCGCATCATGAGGACACGGGTCTTTCCCTGGGAAGGCAAGGACCTCGAGCCAATATTCCGACATCTCCGCTTCGCCAAGCATCTCTGTACATTGGGCCACCCGCTGATCTCGGACGTCTACGCAGAACTCGCGTCCGCATACTACCTGCGCTTTCTCGTCGAACGACGGCCCTCCGACCTCAATGAGGCCTTTGGGCAGCACGAGCTCAGTATCAACGTCGCCGGCGGTCCTTCGTGGCCCGCAGTACGCACGTGTCTTCAGTGGGTCAGGGATGCAGAGATGTACGGTCATCATTCGGGCATCGACGTGTACCGCAGCGCGCTCCATCTGGTCAACCGCTACATCTTGGCGATGCGCTCTCCCGAGCTCAGGCAATGTTTAGCGCGCAAGTACGCCGCCGGACTGGCGTACGACGGTGCCTCTTTTGCGCTGCGTTACCAGGAACCGATGGAGGCAATAGAAATGCTCGAGGGGGGCAGATCCATTCTGTGGTCTCATCTCGTGCGGGGACAGTCGTGCTTGGACGAGCTGCGGCTCACTGGAGAGTCTGGGACGATATTGGCGGATGAATTCAACCGCCTTTCCTTCCAGCTCGAACAGGTTCTCAGGGTTTCACGGTCCTCCAAGGATATCAGGTCCTTGCTGAAAGAAAAGGAGTCGGTTGTGGGACAGATACGACGCGTAGAGGGTTTCAAGTATTTTCTCAAGCCAACTCCTTTCTCAGAGCTCGAAAAGGCTGCGCTAGATGGTCCGGTCGTCATCTTGAATGCGAGTCAGCACGCGTGCGACGCCCTCATCTTGCGGTTCAACGCACTTCCCGTCCACGTCCCCCTGTTACACGTAACAGACAAGGACGTGTCGCACATGGCGGCACGTTTCCGAGAGCTCACGCGGAGCGCCGTCGCCGGAAATAGCGATAGCAACGAAGAAGCTCTGGAATCACTCTTGGCGAACCTCTGGGACCTCATCGTCTACCCGATCGTCCAACATTTACTGCCCTACTTCCCGAGAGGGTCCCGCGTGTGGTGGTGTCCCGCGGGGCCATTCACGTCGCTACCCCTGCACGCAGCAGGACCGTACAGGGGTGGCGAGCCCAGCCCGTCGCAGCCCTACGTTTCCTCGTACACGCCGACCCTCCAGGCCCTGATACGCGCCAGAACCCGGACGAGTCCGGACACCCCACGCTCTTCCCGTCGCGCGAGCGCCATCGCCATCGTCCCCGGCTTCCTCAAGAACCGCAAGTCGAAGCAGTCATTGCTGACGGGCGCCGGCGCGCACTGTATGACGACGCCCACGATTGTCGCGGTCGGCCATGGCGGCGCGGCCGAGTCGGACGAGACGTGCTATGAGCTCGACCTGCTGCGGAACCGCATACCGCCAGGCGTGCCGTTTCGGCGCGTCGAGGGCGAAGAGGCGACCGCGGAGGGTGTGCGCGCGGCCCTGCGCGAGCCGGCGTGGCTCCATCTCGCGTGTGCCGTGTCGCTGGACGCTACCACGCCGTGCCGTTCGGGGTTCGGGACGAGGGGGGCCTCGGGGGGTGGAGGTATGCTGACCTTGGGCGATATCTCCGCGGGGCGTCTGGAGGCCGAGTTTGCGTTCTTGTCTGGGCGGTGGGGCGGTGGGGAGGTGGAGGCGGTGGCGGAGACAGTGACGGTGACAGAGAGGATGCATCTAGCGGCTGCGCTGCAGTATTCGGGCGTTCGGAGCGTCGTCGGGACGCTTTGGCCGGTGGATGAGGAGGTCATGCGGACAGTGGCCGCCGCGTTCTACGAGGAAAGCGTTTTGAAGACGAAAGGCATGATGCAGCACATGAACACAGCAAGATCGCTCAACGAGGCGCTGAAAGCGGTCACGCGAGAGGTGCCATTGGCACAGAGGATCGCGTTCATACATGTAGGCGCTTGAAGTATATATGTAGTTTACTTCCTTTATCTTTATGTCTTTCGGATACGTATATTTTCTTGTCAGGCCCTCGTGTAATACTCTGACTGAATGCATGATACACGTTCCCTTGTCGTCGTCGTGGGGCGTACTATGCAGGCCATCTATCAATCGTCAATCTCCAGGTCACCATAGGGTTTGGCCCGGAAGTACGAGTCCTCAAAGTGATGAACCCGGACGTAACCGTCCTCACCACCGGAAGCGTAACACGTTCCGGCAGGGTGAACTGCGATGCTAAAAAGCATGGGATCAGTCGACCGTCGGTCGCGTTCAGAGGAAAGGACGACGACTGACGTGTTCACGGGACCGAAATGGCCCTTGACGCGTCCCACCTCCTCCTCGAACACCTTGTGCCAGAAACGGGTCTCGAACTTGCCCTGTCGCGCAGACGTCGTCGTCACCTGCATCGCCTCTTGTCCTCCACCGAGAAGAACCTGCGTTATTATTATTATTTAACAAGTACACTCAGTGTTTCCTTCGCCTTTCGGACAAGAGAATAAACGACGCGTTCGTGTGCTCACATAAGGCTTGTTTGGCGCGAGCGCTGCACTGTTGAGCGGCGTCTCGGTGGAAAACGTCTTGAGGACGCGCAACGTCTTGGTATCGTGTATCTTTGAAACGCGTGCGAATGGGCATGAGCGGGCGAGGCCAACGAACGCGAGACGACCGACTGACCCGTGCCGTCTTGTCCTTGCTACTCGTCACAAAATATGTCCGATCTACAGATAGCTGCAGATCGGTGACGGTGTCCATGTGCGCGCGCTCGTTGTTCGCGGTCTCCGTCCCGGAGACGACGTCGAAGAGGGCGACCTTGCCAGATTCGTGTCCGGTGAGGATGACGTTTGGCATGTAGGTGAACGCGCACACCGTGGCCTTGGAGCCAACGGGATGAAACATGTGTTCCGGTTCCTGCGGTTCTGAAAACGAGAACGACAAACGCGGGCGGCGCGCGATGAGACGGCGCAAAAGAGAGAGAGAGAGAGAGAGAGAGAGAAGGGGTACGCACGCTCCGTGCCGTCGCTATCGCGGTTCAGTCTGAAAACGCGGATAGCACCCTGGAATCCCATGCGTTGCTCGGTGATGCAGACAACCCGCTCGTCGTCGTCGCTGAACGCAACCCGCTTCACGGCGGTCGGGAATTCCCAGACGTAGAGACACTTCCCGTTCGAGACGTTCCACAAACGGAGCTGGTTGTCCGCAGAGCCGGACACCAGAAATCGCGATTGCGCTGACACGCGAGCGAGCGCGGGGGGTGAGCTCGCGATCGTCTGTGAGCTACGAGACGCGCGCCGGATTGGACTTACAGTCGACGTCGATCGTCCACACCGTACCGTTATGGCCATCGTATGTCCCGAGTCGTTCGCCATTGTGCGAGAACCAGACGTTGATGACGTGGTCTTTTGAGCATGAGAAGAGGAGATCGCCCTCGGCGTTGAATTTTATCTGGGTCAGCGAGCGTTCGTGCCCTGGTTTCGCGTCTGAGTTGCGTAGCGAGGGCGTCGTACGGAGGAACGCTTGCCTTGGAGCATAATTGGCCGCTGATGGAGGTCAGGTAAAAGCAATGCCTCGAGAAATGGGACTCGCCATTTTGGTTTTCGGTAGAGGATGTCGTGAAAAAAGATAGTGGTCAGTCTTGCCTTATCCGGGAGTCAGACGAAAGGAGGGGTCGACGCTACAACGTTGCACAACGACCACTGTTCGCAATGGGGAAAAATACTAAGAAGATTGTACAACCAGAACTGGACGACTCAGAAGAAGAGAGCAACGAGCACGTTGCCTTAGACGAAGACGATATCGAGGAGGCCGTCCTCGACGAGGACGCCATACCGAAACAAAAAGTCAAGATCGACAACACAGTACGTCTCTCTTGCTCGTCAACCATCATTACGCCGATTCTATCTCGTACTTCTTCCTCTGTGCCAGGACGCTCTTCGTCGAATACGCGAATCCATCCAGCTCGACCCTTCATTCCCATGGACGGAAACCTTGGTTGTTTCCTTTCCAGAAACCATCACGGTCGATGTCGACGACGACCTGAATCGCGAGCTTGCATTGTGAGCGACGCACTGTTTCTTCACGACGCACGCCGTCCATTTCGTGACCGTTTTCCTTCTCTTTCAGCTACAGACAAGCGTTGTACGCGGTCGACCACGCCCGCGCGCTCGCGGCTTCCCATTCGCTTCCGTTCACCCGCCCCTCAGACTACTTCGCCGAGATGGTCAAGTCGGACGCCCACATGGAACGCATCCGCTCCCGCCTGCTCGACGAACGAGCTAGCATCCGAAAGACGGAAGAAAAGCGCAAGGAACGCGCGGCCAAAAAATTTGGTAAGCAAGTGCAACTCGAGAAACAGCGCGAGAGGGAGAAGGGGAAGAAGGACATGGAAGACCGACTCAAGTCGCTCAAACGAAGTAGGCTTGCCACGTGTCTTTGAACCGTGCCAAGTCGGCTCACGCTCTTCCTTGCGTAGAACGGAAGGATGCACTCGATGGTCAGGACGCGGGTGGAGAAGCTTTCGACATCGCGGTCGAAGACGCCATCTCGGACCGTCCTGCGGCAAAGCGGACAAAAGGTTCCGGCGACTTCAGTAAACGAGGTGGTCCAACCAAGAAGGGCAAGGGTGCAAGCGGAGGGAAACGTACATCCGGTGGAAAACGCCCAGGTGGGAGCAAACGTCCAGGAAAGAGCAAAAGAATTGCAGCCAGAAGTCGACGGTGATATTTTTTCCCCCAATATTCCTGTATTTCTTTCGTTTGGGTAATCTGCACCAGACCACAACTCGTTCGATGACCATTCGGAAGGTAATGTACGAGACACGAGATCCCGAAAGTGAATCACCCCTGAAGTACCGAAAGTGAAACCTCCACCAGCAGGATGGCCCAAACACATGGGCGTCGGACAGCACCATCTCAGACCCCGATATGTATAAACACCATCCGTTGGTCCAGGGGGACTCGATCCTTGGTCTTCCTCGTCGCTGCTCTTAACGCGCGCGCCGCACGCAAAGGATCAAATACCCCATCCTCGCGCACCATCGCATGATAAAATGCCTCCACAGTATGCAAGACAACCCCATCGTCCACCGACCACATCGTGCCCACGACGTTCCTCACGCCCGCAAACTGCAGCGCCGCGGCGAGATGGATCACCTCGTCCGGCGCGTCCGCGTCGCCCGTCGCGGTCTTGCACGCTGAGAGGAACGCAAACTCGGTCTCGTGGCCAGCTTGGCTGTGCACGATGTCGAGCAACTTGAGAGGGCCGTCGCGCATCGCAAAGTGTGAGTCGTACGGCTGCTTGGACACTTGTTCCCCGTGACAGGCCAGATGGGCGTACGTGTGCGTGCGCAAGGCCGCGAGGGCCGCTTCCCGCGTCGCGGCCTCGTCAGTGAGCTCAGTGAACTGGACGGATCCGGGGAGGAGTTGGCGGACCATGACCAGTTCTTGGCGAACGGAATCTAGCACTTCATACCCGGGCGAGTTTGGTTGCCCGATGGCCACGAAACTTGAAGCGTCTTGCTGTGCCCCCCGCTTGTTTCGGCTTCGAATGAGAGCGGAGAGTGTAGGGGTGTACGACGAGACGTAGATGTCCGACAGTCCGCGCTCTCCCTTGCGATATGGGTTGGCTGCATGTATCGGGAGCGACGTGAACTTTCCTGTCGGACACCACCAAATTCGCGAGTTCCTCGGAACGTGTGGCTCGAGACTGCGAACAACCACACAGACGATAGAATCCCACAGTCTGCGCAACAAGCCATTCAGTTGCCTTTCGTCCTTCTCCCTTTCTGGGCCACTTGAACCAGTAGGGTATCTGCTCAGAGTGCGTCGAATGCGGTCAAAGTCGGACGACATAGTGTTGATTTCCAAGAAAGTGCCTTGCGAGAAGGGAACGTGAATTGGTTCCGCGTCCGCAAGGACAATGACGGCGTCGCATGAATGCCGACTGGCATTGAGGATGATCAGTGGCCCCGCGGCAGCCGCGACCCGGAGATCCTCGAACGAAGGCGGCAACAAAAACTTGCGGAAACCCTCGATGGACCGTATCCTGTCGACAACGGCATTCCATTCCCTTTGGATGCGCCTAAACATCTGTCCACACTCTCTGTCGTCGCCCATCGTCATAGGCGTCTCCAACTGACGACCGAGTGTCTCGAATTCATTGGCCAATTCCTCACCATCAGGTCCACTCGCCCGCAACTCGTCCAGCGGCATTCGTAAACGCGCCACGAACTGCCAAAACAGACCCCGACTATGCTCGAACATTTCCACCGCACCAACGATGTCGCGGTGCCTGAGGGCACACGAGGTCGCATCTGCGCAAATCGACAGCGCCTGCGTCTTGATAATATTGTACCGGAGGTTGACGGAAGGCTTGAGGACGAGATGCAGGTCCAGGCTTCGTATAGCGGACCGGTAAGCATCGAGCGCGGAGGGATGGCTCAACCTCTCCGCGCGTTCCACCCACCGCATCGCTGCCTCGAATTGGACCTGCGAGCCTCCGTTTGAATATTGTGCGGCCCTTATCAGATATTTAAACCCGTCTTCCAAATCGGTGTCGCTGTTGGTGATGGCATGCCGCTTTAAGTGCAAATTTGAGAGTTCCCTGTATGTCTCGATGCACATTGGATGGCCGGGGGTAAACGCATCTCTGGCTGCGAGCAGCATGTCCAGCGCGATTTCAATGTCCACGATGGTCTCCTTTCGCGGAAACATGGCGATGACCGCTTTCGCTTGGAACAAGAACGTCATTCCTCGAAACCAATGGTCCTCTGACTGCAACTCCAGAGACACCTTGCTGAGCACAAAGGCCACATCAACATCGGACGGATCGCCGAGGAGCGAGTGGCGATGAAGAAGCGCGATGGTCAAATTAGTAAGAATGGTGGCTCGGGCTGCCGCGTAGCAAAGTTCGAGCGCTTCGAAAAAGTATTTGACCGATAGTTGAATATCAGAAGGCCCAAGTGCTGGGTTCCTCTTCGCCGAGTAGCCTAGTGCGCGAGCGTAGCTGTTAAGGATGGTCATGCGAACCGGATGAGCTGGGGCACATAGCTCCAACGCTTGCTCAAAGTAGCTCTTAGCATGCTCGGAGTCCATCTCGTCGCCTTGTAATTGATAGCGTGTGAAAAGGGCGAAGGCAAGGTCATGCATATTGCGAGCGCGAGCGTCAGCAGGAGAAGACGAACTCGAGGACACAGCTGCATAGCAATGCTCCACTGCACGTTCAAGATCTGCGACGTCGCCGCAGTGCAGGAAACGGGAGATTAAGCAGAAACCAAGAGTGCCGAGGAGCTGGGGACGGGATGGGTCGTCTACACGACGGATAGTCATGCCTTTGCGAATGCATTCAACTGCCATATCAATGTCCTGGATGGACTCTCTCTGTCCCGAGCGGTCGATGAGGAGAGATGCATAAAAGACCAGCGCGGTAGAGTAATGCTGGCTACTAGGGGGGCACCTCGTGATGACGACTTCGCAGTACTTGATGGCAACAACGAGATCGTCAAAGTTTCCTTTGCGCCAAAACCGAGCAGACAAGACTACGGCGTATCCCATGCAAGCATACAAATATTCCCTTGGTTGTGGCTGTAGCATGTCGACCACATTGGCGTAAGCTGTGACTGTAAGTTCGATATCATCGATGTTGTAACGCAGCCTGTAGCGGGAGTCGAGCGCAAACGCGAGGGCACGTCGCGCAGGCACGACCAACAGGGCCGGGCAATCCTCTAACACGGTATTGAATTGCTGGATAGCAAGGTCGAGATCGCTCTCGTCTTGCAGAGCCGTGAACTTGATGTGGAGAGTAGAGCCATACTGCATTAGAAGATGTATACGCTGAGGGTGGGTCGGAGGGATGATATCCATGGCAACCTGGAATATCTCCACAGCAGAGTTAAGGTCTGCTTTATCCTGGGTACGTTGATATCGTTGTGTATACGACGATGCTTGGATACCTAATAAGATTGGTCGTAAATGATGTGTAGGCGGTGTGAGCTTGACGATCCTGTCTATGTACTTGTTTGCAATGGCGTTCTCGCCTTGCCCCTGCGAACACAATAAAAGCGCGTGATAAAAGCGGAAATACGAAGTGATGTAGTCCACCGAGGAGTCAGGTGCCATACCAAGATCAAAGGCTGCACAGTATTGATTTATGACGAGATCGAGCGCCACGTTATCGGAGTTCTGCTGATACCGAGCATACTGCTCATCCGCTGAGACGATAAGCTCGTCAAAAGTTCGAGACGTAACAGGCTGAAGTGAACTTCTGGTCAACATCGCTTCTTCATTATGGACCACAGTCAACTTACATCTGGACAGACGCCTGAACTTTCCCGAGAACTCATCAAGCTGAGGCCTGACCCTTGAAATGATAGGTAGTTTACCAGGTCAGTATCGAACGCGGATACGCGGATACGATGTAGAAGGAGCTAGGGTATCTCACTTTGCAAGGGTTAGTGAGACCTAAATAGATCAACCCCCGACAAATGGTACCCCTCCAAGGTCGCCAAGAGGTGTGTCTCGTCCCTTTAAAAGTGGGCTTTCAGAAATGCTGTGGGTGCCTGAATTGATCAGTTTGTGCGTAAATATATGGGATGTTTACGATAGCACACATGCGTCCCTGAGCAGCTTGTTAATTCGAACGTAAACCCTTGTCGAGCAACGAAAGGACCACGCATTCAAAGTAAACATTACATCATGGTACGAATTACAATCAAACAACATGACGGACAAGCAAGAGCCTCGTTACCTGGAAAAATAAGGTTGATCAAACTGGGGAACACTCGATTCACGGCCAGTTCCAACTCCACTTCGGCAAGATGCCCCGAGTTGAGCACTCGATTCGATATATAGTGGAGCTATCCAGACATCCTTCTGCGGATTCGGGATTCAAACGGCAACCAGATATCTGTCGTTAAAGGAGTATCTCCGCATATACGAAGAAAGAGTGTTGTGAAATGGCGAACGAATATAGGACATCACACTTGGGTCACGTGAGCAGGAATATCATGTCATTCTATGTCAAGGTGTCTCCCTTGCCTTGGATGAGCTGCCTTTTATTTTGGGTACAAGATGTTCTCTTATCACTGGGGCAGGTGACTGTATGGTAATGGAGACAATGCAGATAGCAATGTGTGTCAACCTTGGATAGTGGAATGAATATTTATCATACACTGGGCCAAGTGCTTGTGCAAGACCTCTTCTATAGGCTCAACAAGGGTACTGTTTCTAACCATCAGCTACTTCAGTTTCCAGCTAACCATTTCACTAAAAGGCTGGTCAATGATGATATATGATAATCTGTTGGTGATATTCTAAATAATAGCTGAGACATGGCCAAGTAAAGTGACTGCTAAATGACATCACAATCATGATGTAGGAGGTGTGTCATGCCTTGCTGAATGTCATCATCTGAATCTGAAAAGTACACTTTTTACATTGTCCTTCAAAAGGGTTTTGTAAGTTTACATGAGGTCTATACAAAGGATTAGCAGAAGCTCTGATTGGACAAGAGTGCCATGATACAGCACAATCCCATTTATGGCCTGCTCAATGAGTACTCTTTGAGTGCATAAGTTAGCAGATGGCTCCCCCACCCCCACCCACTCTGGCATATTGCTAGACTTCATCAACCAGCACTTGCAGTAGGTTTGTGAGATGTCCACTAATTTCCACTTGTAGTTCTTTACTGAGGTGCTATCATACAAGGTGTTCCACTGCCCATAAATGACTCTCCAAAGGCCAGTGAGATGAACAAAAGCACAGTACCTGAGCTAGGCTGAATTTGGTGCCAACTTAAGACACTGATTCTAAACTATCTCGCTTACTCAGTCCATCTTCCACTCCACAATCTACTGCTTGGATCATCACCAAGGACTGTGAACCCTTACAGTTATAGCTAACCAACATTGCATTCCGCAAGCTAGATCCATTGCAAATATTGAATCTTGACTTTGCCAGGAATATATCCTAGCGTGAGCGCCAACAGCGTCTGGTAATGTACCTCGTCACCAAGTCCTTCAACCCTTGACAAAGCCATTTAGGTCTCGGACTCTGTAGGGTCCTCCATGATGAATTGTGGAGTTTGAAGTAAACCGGTGGATTCAGGGAGGTTATCCGGTGTATATCGACCACCAGCTTGATATGGCTAGCTGGTTGTATCTCGCCAAGCATGTCGTGGACCCTCACCTCAGCTTTCTGCCTTCTCGATCATCTCTGGAAGCGAAAGGCAACTGGAGGGGTCCCATTCTTCTCTAGTCTTTCTAAACCCAGTGTTAATCTCTTTGGCAGGGCGGTCTCATTACTGGAACGAACCCTATAGCGTTCAACACGGCGGATACATTGAGATTATGGATTGCACAAGTCGGTAAGGTGCTCGCACAAGCCTCATGCCCACTCCCTCATCATTGGCTAGGTATCATAATCATCACCTCTCAACTACTCCACCTTGGCCTCCGTAGGTTCAGACAACCAAAAGTCATTGCTGAAGTCATTGGTGGCATTATACTTGGTACTTTGTCTAAGCCCCCCTCTCTACCATTTTCAATGCTCTCCTCAAGGTCCAATTGCACTTGGGAGGATACCAGACTTCACTGAAAACATATTTCCTCCTGCCTCCCTTCCATATCTCTCCCTTGTGGCTAACATCGGTCTTTGCCTCTTCTTGTTTCTCGTCGGTCTTGAAATCGATACTGGTGTCGTCATGCGCAATGCACGCGTGTCAGCGATTGTGTCCTTTGCCGGAATCGCTCTCCCTTTTGGTCTCGGCTCCGCCCTCTCCGTCCCATTATACCACCGTTTTATCAATCCCTCCGTACATATCGTCACTTTATGCTCTTTACTGGCGTCGCGTACTCAATCACTGCATTCCCAATTCTTTGTCGTGTTCTCTCAGAGCTTAGATTGCTCGACACAAACGTCGGTATCATCGTGCTCTCCGCTGGCGTTGGTAACGACATCACCGGTTGGACCTTACTCGCCCTCAATGTCGCACTCGTGAATGCCGGGTCCGGTCTATCAGCACTATGGATCCTACTGTAATGCGTCGCATTTGCCATTTTTCTCTTGTTTCCTGTTAAATTCGTCCTCCGTTGGTTAGCACACAGGACAGGCAGCATAAAGAATGGCTCCACTATGTTTTACATGACTGTCATCATGATTCTAGTTTGGGCCTCTGCTTTCTTCACCGATAGCGTCGGCGTGCACGCCATCTTTGGTACGTCTGCCAACATACAATCTCAGACTGCTCTAACTCGGTCGCAGGTGCATTCATTTCTGGTCTCGTGATTCCACGAGAGGGTGGCCTTACCATCGCTCTCACAGAGAAGCTCGAAGATATAGTCAATATCGTCTTCCTTCCGCTCGTGCGTATTTCTTCCTGGTCATCAGCTCGGTCCTCAACCTATCCATCACAAGTTCTTTACGCTCTCCGGCTTGAGCACGAATCTCGGACTGCTCAACGACGGTCAGTCTTCTCGAGGGAGTGATCCTATGTGATGGCTGAATCTCTCCGCCAGGTATCACTTGGGCGTTCACTATTGCCATCATCTTGCTCTCCTTCACTGGAAAGTTTGGCGGATGCACGATTGTGTCGAGGATGGCTGGTTATGGCTGGCGTGAAGCAAGCACGATCGGTGCACTGATGAGTTGCAAAGGGTTTGTTACTGAATGATCTTGTTTTCCCCCTCGCTCACTCTGCGCTAGGTTGATCGAACTTATTGTCCTGAACATAGGGCTTCAAGCGGGCATTCTTTCACAGAGGGTCTTTTCTATGTTCGTTCTTGAGGCAGTCACTCTAACATGCCTCACCACCCCACTCGTTTCGGCGCTCTATCCCCCAGAACTCCACAAGAGGATGGGCGAGGTGGTGCCATTCGCACAAGGCAGTGAACGTGGACGGCCAGATGAAAAGGCATCCATCGTCAACGAAGAGCAGCCTTGGCGCCATCGGTTCACGGTTGTCTTAGACAAACTTGACCATGTTCCAGGTGCGATGACACTCACGCAGCTCGCCATTCCGCCCCACGGCGCCCCCTCGGACATCGCGTTGACAACAACCGAGGTATTTGATAGGTTCAAAATACCCGATGTCAGCGTGGAGGCTCTACAGCTGGTCGAGCTGTCTGGTCGGACGTCTGCCATAATGAAACTATCGGCAGTTGACGACTTGATCCACACCGATCCGGTACTTGGCATCTTCCGGATATTTGGCGAGCTCAACGAACTGGCGATCACGACGTCGCTCTCGGTTGTCTCGCACGTCGATTTCGCACGCAGCGTTTCAGAACACGCGCAGAGGCATGCGTCTCACCTCGTCCTACTTCCATGGCTGCCGTCTACTGCTCCGACGATAGTCGATACCTCTGGCACAGCTACGGGTGGAGAAGCTACGCCCAGGATAGCCAAAGGCGACTACAACCCGTTCGATGTCCTCTTCAGCGGTGTGGGGGGCAAGGCAGACAGAGTCCCCTCGGACGTTCACTCCCAATTCGTTCGGGACTTTTTTCACAGAGCAAGACCGACACAGCCCTATTTGTGGACGCGAGCGATCGATCGGGGTTCCATGTCGGGACACCAACGCACGTCTTTCTGCCATTTTTTGGAGGACCGGATGACCGCCTGGCGCTCGAGTTTGTGGTGCAGCTTTGCTTGAACCCCAGAGTGACGGCGGCGGTGGTGAAGATGGACAAGCGGGCGGCGGGGGCGGACGGCAGCGAGATTCTGGAGCGACCGTCTACGGCGCATCTCGAGGGCAGAGCGGGGGACATCCCCCAACACGACACAGTCAGTGTAGCGTCGGTACGTGGTCTCGCCTTGCGTTGCCGACGACACACTGATGTTAATGCCTCCCTCCCATTTTTGTGTACAAACAATCGGGTGCCCGGATACGTTCTACGCTCGCGCTACGACCGAGATGTATCTCCAATCCGAGACGGCGGACAACGTCGCGTGGTCGAGATACGCGACCGGGTCCGAGGCTACCCACCCCGCGCAGCGCCAGGCCCTCGTGCGCATCCGTTTCTCGGAGATCCAGACGTCGGTGCCGCTGCACGCTGCGATCCGGCACGCGTGTGCGCTCCGGGAGACGTCGGCGCAGTTATTGATCGTCGCCGGGCGGTCCCGGCGGCTCGTCAAGGAGGGCCACGAGGGAGAGATGAAGCGGCTGTTGGAAACGTATCGGTCCGTCAACGGTACGGGCCTTGAGGGGATGCGGAGGACGATTGGCGATGTGAGCACGGCCATGTTCGTGGGCGGATCGGCGAATGCGGTGGTGGTGTTGCAAGCTGCCGACGTGGTGATGGGATAGGCGGGAGGGTCGGTGTCGAGCCCTTTTTTTCTTTATTATCACTCTCCGTAACGTATCGAAACCACATAATCGTGACTTGTCTCATAACATTACCATTGTGTTCACACACATTGTTATTTTACCTCTCACATTGGAGCGCGACTCCGTTCGGAGGGTGGTGTCAGCTGCAAACTGGCCGGTCGACGTGGTATCAAATGAGAACGCGGCCGAAGAGATGGTGGGACGGACACAAGAGATAAGGAAACATTGTTGGAACATCACTTATGCCTTCTTGTCCTTCTTCTTTTCCCTCTTTTCCTTCTTTTCCTTTGACGGGCCGCGCTATCAAACGCGTGTGTGCGTCAGCATCCACCATCCAAAACGCGAGAGACGAGATAACGAGAATATCAAACACAACGTACCTCCGTTGCGGCGACGACCGCCTTTTCCGCCTTCTTGGCTGCCTTGGCCGCTTTCTTGAGCGCCTTTTTCTCCTCCTTGGATAGCTTGACCTTTTTGACTGGGGGCTCGTCCTCTTCCGCGTTTTCCCCCCCGTCCGAATCGACGTCCATCGTCTCGCTCGACCTCCGCTTCTTTTGTTTTCCCGCGTCCCCGTCCGCCTCTCCTTTAGCCTTGCCCTTGCCCTTATCCTTCGCGTGCTTGTCCTTGTCCTTGTGTTTCCGCTTAGATGGCGGCGGTGGCGACGTCTCGATTAGGGGTAACGCGGGCTCTGCGTCGTCCATGTCCACGTCGCCATCCTCGTCCTCCTCCGCGTCTCTCCGCCCTTTTCCACCCTTTGCCTTTCCCCCTTCTCCCACCACCTCTTCCTCTTCCTCTTCCTCATCGTCGAGCGCGAGGGTATCTAGCACTCGCCGAATAGCATCGGCATTCTTGGTCGGTGGTGCCCCCGTTTCGAAAAATGCGAGTCGCTCCTCGACCTGTGCGCGGAGCGCCTCTCCGAATTTGGGCGTAGGATTGTCTAAGACCACACGTCGTGAGCTACAATAACGGTCGCGACACGTGCAAGACGAGAAATGGAAACGTACCCGTGTAACAATCTATTCGGGACGCGATCGAGCACTTATTTGCAAGGAAACGTGATATTCGGCCCTTGTGTCTCGCGTCGGCACGGCCGATGAACGAAGAGTGGTACAAAAGGCCGTACTGGCGTCGCGCGGGAACATGAGCTCGGCGTAAATTTCAGGCCCACTGACCCCCCACTCACCTTGGGCGTGTTCCCTTTCGTCTTGAGTGCACGGAAGAGCGCCTTTTCGGCGCCGAGGATTTGGACGGTTGACGCGGGGTATTTGCTGAGGTTGGTCAGGCTCCCCGCATGACTGATTAGCCGCGCTCCGATGCGCTCCCCCAAGAGCGCCGTCAAAGAGGGTGCGACGAGGTTCATCTTTTCGGACAGGTACGCGACGAGCGACTTGCGGTAGTCGGCGATAGAGACGACGCGGGTGGCGAATGCCGAGATGTTGAGCATGTCGATGTCGGAGATGGAGGAGCCCATCGATCCACGGGCTGCGTCGAGAATGTTTTGCGCAAGTGTAGCATCGTCGTCGACGATGGTCGTCAATTCGGGGAGTTTATCCTCCGTGAGAGCGTCCTTGTCCCCGATAAAGTGCGCCAATCGGGCGTACTGATAATTGTCCGGGACGAGCCTGACGAGCTCTGGGAAATGGTAGCCGTACCATTCGCGCACGCGCATCGAGAAGAGGTTGACGTCCTTGTCGAGCTGATCGAGGAGTGCGATGGCTTGGATGATCATGTTGTCGACCCGGTTTACATTGAACTTGAGCTTAGCGCGGGAGTAGGAGTGGCCGAGGCCAAGCTGGGCTTTGACGAGGTCGTTGGCGTCGAGGCCCTTGAGGAGCTTGTGGGCGTGTTGACGGATGCCGCGGAGGATCTCTTGGGCATCCTCAGAAGCGTCGCATTTGATACCAGTGCCGTCTGAGATGGCACTAGCGAGCGAGACATCGTGTACGACAAGCTTAAGTTTGGAGGAGGATTTCTTTCCGCCCTTGGAGAGGTTAAGCTCGAGGAGGGACTTCAGATGATCGTTGAGTATGCCTGGTGGGGGTGACCTCGTGAGCATTGCTAAGAGTCTACAAACATGACTAGAGGTGGATTAACGCACCCTCGGATATGTCGTTGATGTTTTCGAGCGCGTCGGCGGCGCTCTTGAAGGGGGAAAAGCTGACGAGGGAGACCATCTTTGTAAACTTCGACAAGTCGTTGATAGAGTCTTGGACGGCCTTTGTCTGTGAGCCAACGACGTCGTGGAGCTTGACCTCGAAGATGGCATAGCCCGACGCCGTCTCGAATAGCGCGTGCGTCGCCATCGTAGTCGTCGTGCGCTCGTTCGTGTTCGCCGTGTACGGTGGTGTCAAAATTTGGTGGTGACTTGTTTTGGATACTTGTTCACACGATCCTCGGATCACTGCCACCCCACTGCCGCCATGTATCCCATAGCAAGAAGTCATGGGCGTCGTGCGGACTCACTCGTCCGTTTAGAAGCTGCTCCTCGTCATGGGTAAGTCGACCGTACATACTGAAATCGTCTGTGCAGAGACTACCCAAACTGACACCTGCCTGTCCACTAGGAAGGCCACTTCATTGGTTTAGTGCTGTCATACTGCGGACACAAACGTTCAGGGGTGGAGGGCAGTGCGGTGAGAACGACGAAATCACGCAACTGGGACCGCGGCTCACATCAAATGGAAGTGCCACTGTGGCACCCTTCCCCCAGTGGAGCAAGGCCCAATCCAAAATGTGGGACCAGCCTCCAAGGTCCGTGACTGTGAACTGCGGTAAGCCGAGAGGATGTTTTTATTTATCGTTGTTGTCTTTGTAGGGTCACTACGAGTCAGTGACGGCTCCGCTGTGCCCAACTCCTGCTAGCATGAGTCACCGGGGGACTATTCTTCTCCCTTGGTGGCACCCTCTTGACCAGGACCAAAAAAAGGATTGTTAGCATCTGCCACGCCGTATGGGTCAAGTTGCCACCTGCATGCAGACCATCCAGCACGAGGAGTGATACAGGTACGCCTCGCGCTACCTCTGAGTGGACGAATGTTCGAGAATGTGTATAGTTGCCTCCACGGTGTCCACGCGCGTCGAGATTGGCGCACAGGGTACTTTTTGGCGCGCGAGGACTGCGAATGTTCTAGGGAATGAGGTCACGTGCCTCTCTCTCCGATTGGACGGAGTCTATTGGGTACTTTTTATATATTTATCGCCTCGTGTCCGGCCTCGAGGAGAGTCTTATAACTCAACGCCCCATCTCCACCTTCTTCCCTCCCTCGTCCGCCCTACCTCTGGCCTCAGGAGTTTTGACTGCGCGGGTCTCTGCGGTCATCCTCCCAAGCCACTCTCCCTCCCGCACCCCTTCCACGCAGGCCCGCGAGTCTCTCCACCACGTATATTTCCCCCCTTCGTTCCCCCGCGACGTTTTCATATTCGATCACGATCCGTCATGTTCAAGCAACGCCACTCACCTACAAGCCCCAGCTTCGTCCCAGTCACTCCAAAGTTCTCAAAACTCTCCCTTCCGGAAGAGCCCTCCGCTGGCTCCTCCTCTCGCCCGGCTACAAGGGCCGATACTCGGCGGCCACAGACCCCCGCAATGGTCACCCCGTCCACCAGAGCCAACCCCACTGGCGGACAGCCTGCTGTTCCCTTGAAGTCTATCCTCAAGGGAAGCAAGAACACACAGCTCCGCGACTCGTACGAAAGCGAGGGCGAGATACTCACCTCCAAAAAAATAGCCCGCTCCCAGTACAACATCCCAAACGTCTTGCCCCCGGGATCGCGTCTGGGTATGTACCTCCCTTGATCGTTTTCCATCGCCACTCTTCCTTCCCCAACTCCCCCGCCTCTCTTTTTTCATTTTCACCTTATCTGATCAGTGGTGGCAGTGCCTATGAAACAACCCGCCTTTGATCTACACTGGCAACTGCTTCCCTACGATTCACGACGATCGAGGCGGCTCCTCCGCTTCGATATGGCCTTTCCAGTCGACGATATCGTCTTCCAAGAGTGTGGACGTCGAGCGAAACTGACCGACGCCGAGCTCGACAAACTGGCAGCAAACGGTACCATGACCAAGATGCTCATCACCTTCGAGCACGGGTCGTTCTCTTGGGAGGTGGACGTAAAGAACTCTCGCGGGGTCCGCTGTCGTGACGTGTTCGAGGAAATATACAAAGCCTTTAACGAGCAGCTCACACTCGAGGAGCGGCGGCTCGTCAGCGACCGTCGAGCGGTCGAAGAGGCTTTCCGGCTTCGATGCAAGCTTGCACTGGGCCTTCCAGAGGTCGAGCGTTCCTTTGGATGGAAGAGAGTCGATGTCCTTTTGCATCAAACCGTTTTCCTTGGTTTGACCCAACCAAAGTCTGGCGGCGACTGGGTCCTAAATCTTGGCACCCTCCCACATATCCCTGGCTTGTCATGATCGACACCTAACGACACTATGTATGCTCATGATCACTGGTATGTGCACACAACTCGGTGATACTGACGTTGAGCTCACCCTTCTGATAAGGACTGGTTTCCACTTGTACACATTCTCTCGTCTCATCTCATCCATCACACCCACCTCATCCACCACACTCGCATCATCGCATGTTTCGACCCTTTTCTTTGACGATACCCCCTTGTTGGTCAATTACCCACATTCGGTTATAAAGGTTATTGTACTTGTTGGAGTGGACATGGGTGCCACTAGAGGCAATCGGGGCGTCCTCGAGGAACGCATTGCCTTGCACATGTTTATCCTTTTTTTTTCAGACGCAAAACATTGCGTCTGTATGCCATTCTGTATCGTTTCTATCTCTCCCAAGTGGACATGTATGTTTGTGGCTCATTCTACCGTCATTTGCGGATCCCCCCCTCCCATCCCCTCCCGCTTCCTTGCGCTGGTCTTTTGTCGTCGTCGTGTCGCATCACTCCACTCCTCTCACGTAGGTATGCACAGAATGAATGTCATTTTTGGTACAGGGCAGAACCCGTCTGCCTATCTCAACAACACGTGCGGCTTGTATTGAACGGCCTAATTCCCCCGCAAAGGACGATACGGGGAGACGTGGCGAAAGAAGAACGAAGAAGGTGAAGGGACACCGAAAGGTGGCAAAGAAAGAAAAAAAAAGGTTCAGTGGAGGCCACGAGACCGAGATAACGCGAACCCTATACCGCGGGTCGTCCCACGGTGTCATTGTCGCTGGTCGTGCGGACTTCATCGATAGGGGGGTACACCCCAGTTTGGTGAAACCGGAACTGGAAAGGAAAGCGGAGAGCGTTGGGAACGGGAGCGCGGAGTGGGACCCGGAAGATGTCGACGAATGGGGGGACATGCGGCCACGTTTGGGACGTTGGAGCCGGTGCTATCAAAAAAATGCCTGGCACGCCGTGTACGCGTGTGTTTGCGTCCGCGAGCGAGAAGGATGTTGTGCTCAAGCCTGTGCTTGCCACCAGTGCGAGGAACGGACTCCTCCAAGGACCGCGAAAAGCATGCGACGGAGAGGGTGGTATACGCGTGTCGAGGTGAGGGACGGAGTCGTGTCTGAGTTTGATGCGAGTGGAGCTCCTCCTGCCAATGCACCGTCAAAATGGGGATATAACGAGGACACGCGCAGACTCGATGGCGGTGACGCATGCCAGACGAAGCCGGGGATGGGCAAAGCCGATCGGTACCTTGGCAGAGAGAGAGAGCCCGGTCGGGTCTAAACTGTGAACGGCGGGCACGCGCACGATGGTTCTCATACCGTCTGCCGCGTGTTTTGAATGGGCGTGATGGCAGACATTCGAGAATCGAGAGACTGGACAGGCTTGCGAGGGGTCACCTCTACATTTAAAGTGATCGAGTGGGTCTTCCAAGTCATAATCTTGGTCAGTGCGCTGGGTCGTCGGCCGAGTCCCCCCGAACCAAGTCGTTCAGAATCCTGCAGAAGTTCAAGCAGGCTAATGATAAGATCACCGTCTCGTTGTTGTCGACTTTTCAGGCTGGTGAGGGCTCAAACTAGACATGGTGAGTTAGCTTTATCGCGTCCAAGTGGTGCGCAGAAAGAGTCTGATAGGGCAATATTCAATCGGAGATGAACGTGAAGATCCGCCGAGGCAACTGGAACCTAACCTAGAAGCTATCCGCGACGACGGACACGATGAACTGCACAAGAATCACCATCAGATTCGTCGTGCATAGGCGCTTATTGTCAATCTATGGTGTCAATCCGGAAGCTCGAAACGAGGACTACACGATGCTGCCTGGCATTTACAATTCTTTTCACGTGACTTGGCCATGCAAGAAAATCATGTCGTCAAACAGGCTCGAGCTCAGACAATGAATAACTTGTCAACAAACCACCGGGGTGCTTCAGAAATGGTGCAATGTAGCTCACATTAGTACCAAGTGTATAGTCCAAGTGGACTGGGGCTGAAGAAACAAAAAACTGAAATCTTGAAATTTTGCAAGCTTCTAAGATTAGGTGAGATCTCATTGGGATTTATGTGTGAGGTAAACAAACAATGTATTTGATGTAGGGACAGGCATATGAAGTGAATATAGAATGTAGACTATAATTTCAATAGCAAAATGGTTCTACCTGCATTGATTACATACATATAGTGGACAATAAAGGTATAGCAATATTTAATTCTAATATAGTGGATGAAGCATACTGCAGCCATTTGTTGGAATTTTGCTTAGCCTTGGTGAGGTGAAAGATGGTGGGTACCCTTGGATACAATATTGCCCCTTGGATCATGAGATTTGACTCAGGGGCTGGAGAGATATCATCAAATTAATCAAGAATACTCATTGCAATACTTTTGTTGTCAATATTTAAAAGTGTTGAATTCATATGTTCTACCATGCTATTACATAACCAATGGGTCATGTGATGCACAATATATTTGAAATGCACAAACAAACCAAAATACCACTACTTTGTTATTGAGAAATTATACTTTATTAGATAATTTATTAATATTACTTTTTTCTTCTAGAATTTAATCAATCAAGGCATGAAATCTGGTCCTCTACTGGTCCCAGCCTCTCTAATATGAGTAATCATTGGTTGATATATTATTTCAATCTTCTCAGGGCCATTGGTATATATTTAATCACTATTCTTTCTACTAATATATAATATATAATTTATTTGACTAGAATAATACTAGTCACAAACACTATCCAAGCCATCCAAGACCTTTCTGGCATCAAGATATGTTTCACTCCCTCCTGTAATATTGGTTATTGTCCTCAGAATAACAACAAAAAGACTACAATATATAAAAAGTAATCTTTTTTTATGAACTATCAAATATATGATTGATTATATATATAGAGGAGCACTAGATCCTGCTATCTGCCTTCTAGTTGAAGTTATTTTGGCTGTCCCTGATTGCCCTAGATGGTTCCAAGCTTGAATGGTCACTTCAATAATTTACAATCAAATATCTCCCATATTAAATAGTATATTAAAATATTTGTACTTTACCACAACTTCAATTACAATATATATATATATAGTAGTGGTGTATGGAATAAAGGTGAGAGGGGTGTATATGGATGTTAAATAGATTTCAGATGGCTTAGATAATTTTTATAACTAGTATTATTCTAGTTAAATGAATCACACATTATGTTAATGCTATAGCATTGAACTATTTTGCAGTAGTCACTCTAAGTGAACTGAGACTAACAATAAAGACAAGGGTCTTCTCTAAGGTGAAGATGTGGGTGATCAAGCAACTGAGAGGGACTAGAAACAATGCTAGATTGCATAGAACTAGCTGAAGAAATTATATAGGAAGGCATTTGAGATAAATATCATGTGGTTAATATGCATAAACTATAGAAACTTGTAGAATAGGGAAGAACAAAAGATGAGTCACCATGTCAAAGGTAAGTTATCAAAGATAAATAAGTAAAGAAGTATAATAACAGAATAAACAAAAGAAAGAATGAGAAATAGAGAAAAGAAGAAAACATAGTACAAAGGATTAGAAAAGAGAGAAGATAACATGATTTTTGTGAACAGTGACTTTGTATGTTGCTCTAGTAATACCTTCCTCTTAAGTAAGGGAAATAGAAATGATCAATAGAGTTCTATGATAAAGAAAAATTGTAATAATACTTTCTAAGTAGATTTGAGACACTGACAAAAAATCATTATCCATAACCTGGTCCTTCAAGGTCTCCATTATTGTGGATGATGTCATTATCATCAATATAACCTTGTCCATTACAAAAGGCATAGATTTTGAGAGGACAGACTCTATTCTCATATCCCCATTGGCCATAGAAGATATATTGTAGTTATAAATAATGATACTAGGGATATCCTGGAGCCCATCTCCTGCATCAGGGGTAGACATTGTTATAAATACTATATATCCCTCTTATTTTATTACTATTTTTCCCTTATTCTCCTCTTTATTCTCTTCAACTTGAGTCTTTACAGGTCACATGACTTACACAGCCACATCACATGACAAGTTACATGATGGGTACATCCAGACCATGGACTACTCTAGATCCATGACATTATAGTTCAAATCCATCAACACAGCCAATAATCTATATTCTTATTATTTATCTATGATATTATATTCTCAATCCTGGATGCAACCCTTATCAAAAGATAGTGACTCATCATAACTCACTATGACTCAGCCCTGAGTCATCACTCAGTCAACAACCCATAGCCCTGATTAGTCAAACCAATGGTATAAGTTATTTTTATCTCATGCCATATGCAAGGCTTATATTAGTTATTTTTGACCAATAGGATATGATCCAGTTATCTATTGCCTACTCAAATATACATTAAAGCTCTGCTTTGGAGTTCCAATTGAATAGTATATAAGGTGGCCAAACTAGAGATGTCTCTTCTAGTCTTGTCCTTTTTGAAGTTTCTCCTACTTTCTATTGAGTAATCTCTACTACTGGAGATATAGTGGCAGATTTCCTAGACACCTGGATTTAGGTTGTGCTTACTTCAGCACTTCTAGCCTATTGTCTTATCACAAGCACCAATATTGCTTTTTGAAGTTTAGCAAGATCCAAATAGTAAGTTGGCTATTTCATTAGGATAAAATTATACATTTTTTTACCTCCATCATCAAAGACTTACTCTCTTCAACACTTATCCTTATCCTTTATCCTAAATCAGCTACCAGTTAGTACACTTGGTATAGGTCTAAGATAAGACTAACACTTGCTAGTACTAGTGTCTACCTTCTTACAAGTCATTTTTGACACCTTATATACCAAGAACATTGAAGAAGAAGTCCTGATTACAGTTGTGAAGAAAGAAGATGTTTCCCTCATCTGATATTTGACCAGCCACACATAATCATTAGAGGAAGCTGACATCAGCAACAGAACTTTTAAAGACTACAAGTCTAGTGAAGAGCTTTGTCAAGTCATAGAAGAATATCAATGTGTAGAGTTTAGCTTTACCATACCTTCATCAGAATATAATTCAAATGACTACCAGCTCATAGATTACAAATTCCAGGTAGCACAGCCCCTTTCTCCCTCATGTAAGCTGATATCCAACTGATCTGATTAGTTTAGCCACTCATTAGCATATTTAATATCAAAGAGATCTCCTATATTCCTCTCTGAACCAGTAGATTGGTATCTTATAAAAACAGCTTTACAATCCATACCATATCCACTATCCATTTACACTGACAACCTATCCTCTAGCTGCATGTCATAAAACTACTGCCTTTGTGTCCCTATTTCTTACTTACTTCATCATGGATCAGATACCACCATCATTGGTAGTAATTTGTGTGAATTTCTCTATGAGATACAGATCAACCAGAAGGTTAACATTATTATTAGAGAAGGCATTTAGCTTGGCATATAGCAAGCAGCTGATAGAGAACCTGCCAAATGACCACATTCACTTTTTAACCAGAACAGACACCACCTCTACAAAGCACCAATATAAAAGAGACATCTCCATCTTCATTACTTTTGAATATGCCCTTATAATAAAGAGATTGATTTTGGTCCTCATGTTAGTACTCTACACCCTCTCCTTCACCTTCAGCTATCTCATCATTACCATTAAGATTGTGATAGACACTAGAGACATTATAATCACTTCTCAGGCATCTTCTTTCCCATATCAGAATAGAACTTCTTTTACTTATCAAGATACAGTTGAAAAATTGAGAGAATACTTCCAAGCACTTCAATAACTACCTCAACATCTCTATCCCATTCCAAGAGAAAGGCAAATAGAGATCCCTGCCATATATACTAAAAGAGCTCATGAAATTAGAGTCCAAGTAGCAAAAGTAGAAATCAACCTTGCTTCCAAATCTTAAGAAGACAATTCTTCTATAGAAGAAAAAACCTTCAACAAAGACAAATGAATTTCATATTTGCACTTCTAACCCTTCTTTTTGCTATTCTCATTTGCTTCACAGCAATAATCATTTCTATCATCCTCAAGAATGGAAACCAATCCATTTTATCATTTTTCTTTTTATCATCTCTTTCACCATTTGTATTTACCATATTTACCAAAAAAATCAAGATCTAGAAGCATACTCTCTTCAAGACATAGAAATCCCACCTCTCCAAATACTACCACTAGTAGTTGTAACTAATTGGCCATCATTACATACCAACTCTGTTGTCTCATTATATCTCATGATATATATTGAGAGATATATTCAGACACAATAAATTTCATTAGACAATTGTACTAACTCACTTGAGTTAATACAAAACCCATATCTTCTTCCCCTACACTAATCCCACCCAACATGTCTGACCTATTCTCATCCAGAGCAGCCACCAGCACAGCTCAAATCACTCAACAAGAATGAGTAGCAGTATTAACTGCATTACAAAATGCTGAGCAACAACTTAATCAAATTCAAGCTAAAAGGAATCAACTTGAAAGCAACCTCAGAGTTGCTGCTACATAGCTAGCTAATATCATTACTTCCCAACAAGAAGCTGAGAATAGATCAAAATAATTTCTTGGCTTACATCAATGGATAGGAATAGTTAATCAAGCACAAGAATTCCATTCATTTGTAGGACCTTCAAAAATAAAAGTATTCTTAGATCTAGAAAACTATGATGGATTACCATCAAAATTCAAAGAATGGTGGACCAAAATAAAACCATGGATAGATTGAAATCCAAAGCAATTTATAATGCAAGTCTTGGATACAGCTGAACCAGGACAATTGAATATGGAAGTCAACATCAAAGCATATGCCTTGTAATTCTATTAAAACTAAAAGGATTCAAAGGATCACACTTCTCCAAAAACAAAATTGCCAAGTTGGTAAATCAGACATCTGAACTAATAACATGGTGATGACTTATAAGGAAAATTGAAGAAATCTTTTGACTTCAATTACAGAAAAATTAGGCAATCTGAGAAGTAAGTTGATTCAAACAAGATTATCTCTTAATGAATGTGTTTGCATCCAAATGGCAAACTCTCTTCACTCATTCTGATATCCCAGATCAATTTGGAGTTTGATTGTTAGAAAACAATGCAAGAAAGGACATTATAGAAGAGATGTTCTGAACCAAACAACAAAAGAACATGGTTGAAGAAATCATATAAGTCATTTGAAAAATCAGTTGAACAAAAGAAGAGTATCATCTCTTCTTGTTTCCCAAAAAGTTTTCCTTATATCAGTCCAGACATGATAAATATGCTATGGATATTGATGTATTGGAAATCACCAAATGCTATAATTGCAAAGATGAAGGCCATTGGGCAGATAAATGTCCAAAGGAATGTTAAGTATATCACAAGACAGGAAAGAATTCACACCTTTGCAAATTCCATCTAATAAGTCAATTAAAGTTTACCAAAGAATTTAGATCAAAATGTAAATCCAAAGATAAAGACAGATAATTCAAGAAATCAAGGAAAGTCTGAGCCATATACACAGATTTAGACTTTAAATTTGAATCAGAAAACTTAGAATCTTCCAAGTCAGAAGATAAAGAACTTTCCTGTGCTGTTAGAGACATGAACTATAAAAAAAATGAAAGGTTCCAAATAAAAGGAAAAAGTCCCTTAAGTTTAAACCCTTGGAATATTCAAGTCTATAAAACCACTTCCAAAAAAGTTATGCAAACCCTTGTACCAGTAAAATTTCCAATTTGAAAAACATCAAAAAAAGCAAAAATCTCAACCTGCTGATCTGCACCAAGTTGACTTAGTGCTGAGTCATGAAGACATTGTTAACATAGTTTGGAATTGTGTTGACCAATTCTGTCAAGAGTCTGTTAGGATATAGTCTTTTATATGATCTATCTACCCTCCAATTTTCTCAAGATTTCATCCACTTGCACTAAAGTTATACTCAGTTCAAGCAAACCTACTCTTACTAGTATTTTACAAGACTATCACCATAGTACCCTTTTTTCATAGGAAATAATTTGTACTATTGGTTAGATGATCCTAAGGAAGGCCAGCTTAGTAAGTAATCCAAGAATAGACTAGAATATTCTAGAACAAAAATACCTTAACAATCTAGTTACTAAGTTATTTTGCTCTAAAAATAGAGCAGGTGAGTCAGTAAAGAAACCATGGCAACCAAAGTACATATTCCTGAAATGAGTCACCTTAAGTAAATAATCAGTCAGCACCTAGTCAATGCTTGGTAATTGATCTGTAATGATTAGTAATCACTTAGTCATTCATCAGTTAGCAAGTCATGAAATCTAAAATCTATCCAATTATATTCTATTCTATCATTAGTAATAAGGTTTTCATGACTAGATACATGATTATTCATCCTATAGCATAGTCATCCTATAAACATATAAATAGGGCTTCTTTTGAGTTAGAATAGAGAGATCTTTTTCAAAGATTTTTCATTAGGCCTTTTGTAATAAAGGCTGGAGAGACTCTCTTCTAGACAAGGATTCTAGAAGTAAACTCAGTACTCAGTAGTCCCCAGGAGGACATAGGACAGAAGTATTAGCTCATAGTAGAGATACTTCTTAGGAAACATTAGGAAGAATAAAAGCAGTACTATTAGATAGAAAAGCATTTAAGCTTCACTTTGTCAGCAAGATATAGAAAACTAAGGATATTACCAGATATAGAAGTAACTCAGGTGTTACTCTTTGCATGAGAATCTTTTGTTTTATTAGACAATCCTCTATTATCTCATACAACTAAGATTATCATAGACCTAGTCTAAGCAATTTCCTAACTCTATCTAGTAAAATACACATCCATACTATCAAATCTTGTATTGTTTGCAAGCACCAATATAATACAACATCCCATTATAGTCAGCCCCCTATCTTTTGCTAGTAGAAGCCAATCCAATTCTTTTGAATGGCTTTATATTATAAATGCTACATATCTTCCTTATTTTACTTCTATTTTTCCACCATTTTTTCCTTACTCTCCTCTTCATTATCTCCAACTCAAGTCTCCATAGGTCACATGTCTTATACAGCCACATCACATCACAAGTCACATGATGGACACATCCAGACCCTATGATATTATCATGACATCACAGCCCAGATCTATCAATACAGTCAATAATCTAGACTTTTATCTCTTATTGCTTATCTATGATATCATATTCTCAATCCTGAATGCAACTCTTATCAAAAGATAGTGACTCATCAAAGTACAGAACTGACTCATTGCTCAGTCAGCAATCCACAGCCCTGCTTTGTTAAACCAATGGCACAAGTCACTTTTATTTTATACTATGTGCAAAAGTTAGGTTAGTTATCTCTGACCAGTAGGATATGATCCAGTTATCTATTACCTATTCTAATGTACATTCAAGCTCCACTTTGGAGTCCCAATTGAATAGTATATAAGGTGGCCAAACTAGAGGTGTTTCTCCTAGTCTTGTTCTTTTTGGAGTTTTTTTCACTTTCTATTGGATAATCTCCACTGTCTGGAGGTATAGTGGCAGATTCCCTGGACATCTGGACTTAGGTTGTGCTTACTTCAGCATTTCTAGCCTATTGTTTTATTGCAAGCATTGATATTACTTTTTGAAGTCTAGTAAGATTTGAATAGTAAGTTGGCCATTTCAACTGGAGTAGTAGTGAACTTTTGCTTGAGGAGGTTGAATGCTAGTTCTTGCTGCTGTGTCCAAGCAAATGGAGTGTCTTTCTTGATTAGATCTATAAGAAGTCTTGCAAGTTTGGAATATCTATTAATGAAGTGTCAGTAAAAATTAGCTAGATCAAGGAGGCTTGATAGCTTTGACCATGGAAGGTGTCAGCCATTTGAGAATAGCTTTCACTTTCAAGTTGTCCATCTTGATTCCATTCTCATTTATGATCATTGGATGAAATTCAACTTCTTTGGTTTGGAAGATGCACTTTTCTGGTTTTATGAAGAGCTTGTTTTTGTCTAAAAGTTTAAGAACTTGAAGAACTATCTTGTCATATTCTTTGGGGTCATTGGTCTTCATGAAGATCATGAGGTTGTCCATATAGATAACAACTGTTATACTTATGTTTGCAAAAATTTTGTTTATTATGATTTGAAATATTGCTAGAGAGTTGCAGAGGTCAAAGAACATTATGAGTGGTTCATATGATCCTCTGTGGTATATGAAAGTGGCTTTCCATTCATTGCCCTCTTTAATATATATGTTGTTGTATTCTCAATGTAAATTGATTTTGGTGAAAAGCTTTATATCTTTAAGCTTATCAATGAGTTGGAATATGAATGACAAAAGATAGTTGTTCTTGATGGTATGCTCATTAAGATACCAGTAATCTTGTACCATTTTTTTTTGTCCATCTTTCTTTAGGACAAAAAATATTAGTAATATTTGTAGAGATTTGCTGAATCTGATATATTCTTTTTATGATTAGTTATCTATAAAGTCAGAGACTTCTTGTTGTTCATTAGGAAAAAGCAGGATGATTCAATCTTTTTTTTGGTTCAAAAGAATTCTTGAGATCTATTATATGATCCCATGATTTTCTGAGGGGCATGCACTTTGATTTTTTCTTAGAGAAGATATAGAGATACTTGTGATGTTTCTTTGGAACAAATTCTTCCACTAGAGTCTCCTTTTGCTTGGAAGAGTCCTCTTTTTGAAAGTGTATATGTGTCAAATTAAATCTTATTCTTCTGACTCAATTTGTTATACAAATATGGATTTATTGTTTAATATGTCATAGTCTATTGGACATCTTGATAGTTTGACTGTTCTGATTGTTCAATCAATTTCTAGGTTGTGATATTTAAGTCATGTATAACCAAGAATGAGTTGGTGTTTTCCTAAGTCAGTGACTTTGATAGTAACACATTCACAATGTCTTTAATAGTCTATAAGGATTTTTGTTGTATGGATAATGTTTCCTGCAGAGTTAGATGTTCCATCTATATTGTAGACTCTTATGGATTTTGGGAGCTATTTGAGGGATAATTGGATTTTCTTAGCTCAAGTTTGATCAATAAATGTGATATTGGCTCCACTGTCTAAGAGTATAGAAGCTTTAATGAATCTTTGGTGAAATTGAAGGAGAGAAATTCAGATAGGCATAATTATGTCTTGTTTGGTAAAGGATCTAATTTTGAGATCTTCTGATGAGAATATGCATGAGTTGATTCCTATGGATCTGAATTTTTTGTCTGCTTTTTTCATTAAGGATAGCTCAACTACTTCAACTACTTTGAGAGAGGTGATTTTCTCTATAATTAGTTATATGATCCAATCTCTTGGATTTATCTTGAATGTTTCTGTTCCTTGATTAATTAATAGAACCATGAGGTCATCTTGGCAATCAAAGTCTATGACTCCTACACTAGTGTGGATTCTAGATTTGACTGCTAGTCCTTTTCTAGAAGTGATTCTTCCATAGGCATTTAAAAGTATTGCCACTTGAATATTAGTGTTGATAATAGATTGCTGTCCTGGTAAAATATCTTTAGATTCTAAGGAATAGATATCTAGATCTGCAGCATGTTCTGATCTGCAAGTTGAGATTTTTGCTTTTTCTAATGTTTTTCAAATTGAAAGTTTCAAAGGTAAAGGGGTTTGCATAGATTTTTTGGAAGTGATTTTACAGACTTGAATATCCCAAGGATTTAAGCCTGAGAAGCTTTTCCTTTTGTTTGAAATCTTTCATGTTGAAAAAGAAGGCTTTCATTTCTTTATAGTTCATATCTCTAATGGCACAAGGAAGATCTTCATCTTCTAATTCTGAAGATTCTGAGTCCTCTAATTTAGAGTCTGAATCTAAATCTAAATCTATATCTAAGGCTTGGACTTTGCTAGATTTCTTGAATCTTCTGTCCTTATCTTTGGACTTGCCTTTTGATCTAAGTTCTTTAGTGAACTTCAATTTGTTCATTGGGTGAAACTTGCAAAGGTGTGAATGTCTTCCTATCTTGTGGCATATTCAATATTCTTTTGAGCATTTGTTTGCCCAATGTCCTTTTTTTTGCAATTGTAGCATTTTGCAATTTCTAGTGCATCAACATCCATAGTGCATTCATTACATCTGGATTGATATGAAGAAGTTTCTTGAGAGATGAGAAAAGGCAATACTCTTCTTTTGTTTGACTAATTTGTTGAATGACCTGTATAGTTTCTTCAACTATGTGTTTTTATTGTTTGGTTCAGAACATCTCTTCTATGATATTCTTTTTTGTGTTGTTTTCTAACAACCAAACTCTGAATTAATCTGATATATCAGATTGGATGAAAAGGATTTGCCATTTTGGTACAAATACATCAGTGGAGAGGCAATCTTGTTGAAATCAACTTATCTTTCCAGTTGTCCAATCTTTCTGTAATTGGAGTCAAAAGGTTCCTTTAAATTTCCTTGTAAGATGTTGCCATGTTGTTAGTTCAGAAGTTTGATCTATAAGTTTGGTGATTTTATTCTTAGCAAAGTGTGAACCTTTGAATCATTTTAGTATTTTTCCATTATTTTTTCCTTACTCTCCTTTTTATTATCTCTAACTTAAGTCTCTACAGGTCACATGACTTATATAGCCACATCACATCACAAGTCACATGATGGGCATATCCAGATCCTATGGTATCATCATGACATCATAACCCAGACCCATCAACATAGCTAATGACCTAGACTTTTATTTTTTATTGCTTATCTATGATGTTATACTCTCAATCCCAGCACAACCCTTATCTCAAGATAGTGACTCATTAGAATACAGAACTGAGTCATTGCTCAGTCAGCAACCCACAGCCCTGCTTTGTTAAGCCAATAGCACAAGTCACTCTTATCTTGCACCATGTGCAAGAATTAGGTTAGTTATCTCTAACCAATAGGATATGATCCAGTTATCTATTATCTACCCTAATGTACATTCAAGCTCCACTTTGGAGTTCCAATTGAATAGTATATAAGGTGGCCAAACTGAAGACATTCCCCTCAGCCTTGTCCTCCTTGGAGTTTTCTCCACATTCTGTTAGATAATCTTTACTGTCTGGAGATATAGTGGCAGATTCCCTAAATATCTGGACTCAGGTTGACACTTACTTTAGCACCCCTAGCCTATTGTCTTATTGCACTTGATCAATATTGCTCTTTGGAATCTAGTAAGATTCAAATAGTAAATTGGCTATTTTACATATACTTTGATATTGACTTCAGTATTGAAGTGTCCTGATTCAACTGCATCTGGGATTTGCATTGTAAATTACTTTTAATTGCAATCTATCCATGCTTTTGTTTTGGTCCACTATTTTTTTAACTTTGATGGAGATCCATCATAGATTCCAAGATTTGAAAATACTTCTATTTTTGAAGATCCTATGAATGGTTGAGATTCTTGATTTTGTATCTCTGTTTCTGCCCATTAATGTAAGCCAAGAAGTTGTTTGGAGCAATTTTCAACTTGTCATTGGAAGGCAACAGCATCTGCTAGTTGACTGGTGGTAACTTTAAGATCACCTTCAAGTCAGTTCCTTTTGTTGTTTATTTGAGTGAGTTGCTGTTCAGCATTTTGTAATGCAGTTAGCACTGCTACTTATTCTTGTTGAGTAATGTGGGCTGCACTGGCAGTGGCACTGGGTAAGGTTGGATTAGATATATTGAATGTTGTTGAGGGAATTGAATAAAGGTGTATGTACTAACTCAAATGAGTTAGTACTTGTCTAATGAAGCTCTACTGTGTCTATATATATCTCTTGACATATACTATGGAATATAAGAAGACAACAGAATTAGAGTGTACTAATGGCCAATTAGTCACCAATACTCTAGATGAGATTTGAAGAAATGAAACTTCTGTCTTAAAAAGAATAAGATTCAAGATCTTAATTTTCTTGATGAATATGTCAAATACATATGGTGAGAGAAGTAATAAGGAGAATAATAATAAAGAAGAGAACAATGATTAGGATGATGTTTATTAATCACCAATTGTTGTTATTGTTGTTGTTCCATGAATTATTGGCTATACTGAGATTAACAGGCACCAGTAATTTAATGGTGAATCTATAAATGTGGTTTGGGGCTTTAAAAGAGAATTGAGTTAAAATGAGTTGGTTTCTATTTTTGAAAATAGTTGAGACAATGATAGCTGTGAAGCAGAAGAGGATGGCAAGAGAGATGACAAAAAGTGCAAATATGAAATTCATTCATCTTCATTTAGGATTTCTTTTTCTGTAGAAAAATCTTCTTGCATAAGTCTCAGAGTAAGGTTGATTTCTACTTGTGCTACATAAGCTCTGATTTATTGGGCTCTTTCAACATATACTTTGAGAATCTCTCTTTATCTTTTTCTTAGAATAGGATAAAGATATTGAGATAGTTGTTGAGATGCTTGAAAGTATTCTCTCAAGTTTTCAACTATGCCTTGGCACATAAGTGGAGTTCTATTCTGGTAAAGGAGATGGACTCTAAGTTCAAGTATGATAGATCTAGTGTCTATTGTATTTGTGATGGTAATAGTGAGATATGTCAAGGAGAAGGTGAGAGCATAAAGTAGAGATACAAGGGCCAAAGTCAATACTAGAGTTGTAAGGACAAATACAAGTACAGTTAGTAAGAGAACAAAGACAGGAATCTCTCTCTTTATTTGGTACTCAATAGGAATGATATTGTCATAGTGGTGGATTACAATCTAGGAGTCTTTATCTATATTCAGCAGTAATGAGCTGTTATATGTCCAGTTTAATTCCTTCTCTAATAATATGGTTGATATTTGTATTGATCTATATCTCATGTAGAAGCTCATGGATATTAGAGCCAATGGCTATAGTGTCTGATCTATAGTAGATGAAGTTAGGGGTGGGAGTATAAGGCAGTAGTTAGATGACATGCAGCTAGAGGATAAGTTCTGGGTATGTATAGATGATAAATAAGATACAGGATGGGGCTATTCTCATAGAATATCAATCTATTTGTTAGATAAGAGGGGTTGGTGATTTCTCAGGGGTGGAATATGCTGGTGAGTGGATAAACCAGTCAGGCCAGTTAGGAGTTGGTTCATGCACTGGTGGAAGAGGTCAAGCAAGCTATTATTTATAATCTTCTGATTTAACATCATTTGAATTAATATTTAATGGGATGAGTGAGGAGTAAGGCTTGACTTGTTGGTATTCCTAGATAATTTGGTGGAGTTCTTCACTCAACTTATAGTCTTGAGTTGTCCTATGCTGATGTCAGCTTTTCCTAATGGCTATATGCAATTGGTTTGATATTAAATAAGGAAAATATTTTTCTTCTTTACAACTGCAATCAAAACTTCTTGTCTAATGTTTCTGATATATGAGGCACCAAAAATGACTTGTGAGAGGGTGGACACTAGTACCAGCAAGTGTTAGTCTTGTTTTATGACCTATACCAGATATACTAACTAGTGGCTAATGCAATTGATAGGATAGAGTATATGTCAAAGATGATAAGTCTTAATGATAGTAGTGACTTGTTCTAATAAAAGATAAGCCTGTGGATAGATAGTAGTAGAGTGGAGATGGAAGGAAAGTATAGTCTTGTTCTAATGAAACAGCCAACTTACTATTTGAATTTTACTAGACTTTAAAAAGCAATATCAATACTTGCAAATAAGATAATAGGCTAGGAACACTAAAGTAAGTGTTAACCTGAGTCCAGGTGTCCAGGGAATCTACCACTATATCTCTAGACAGTGGAGATTACCCAATAGAAAGTGGGAGAAACTTCAAGAAGAACAAGACTGGAAGAAACACTTCTAGTTTGGCCATCTTATATACTATTCAATTGGGACTCCAAAGTGGAGCTTGAATGTACATTAGGGTAGATAATAGATAACTGGATCATATCCTATTGGTCAGAGATAACTAACCTAACTCTTGCACATAATACAAAATAAAAGTAACTTGTACTATTGGCTTGACAAAGTAGGGCTGTGGATTGCTGACTGAGCAATGACTCAGTGCTGTGCTTTGATGAGTCACTATCTTGAGATAAGGATTGTACCAGAGTTAAGGGTATGATGTCATAAATAAGCAATAAGAGATAAGAGTCTAGGTTGTTGGCTATATTGATGGGTCTGGATTGTAATGTCATGATGACATCATAGGGTTTGGATGTGCCCATCATGTGACTTGTGATGTGATGTGGCTGTGTAAATCATGTGACCTATGGAAACTTGAGTTGAAGATAATGAAAAAAAGAATAAGGAAAAAATGATAGAAAAATAGGAATAAAATAAAGGAGATATATAGTGTTCATAATATTATCCCCTTCTTAAATATCAACTTCCAGGTGATTGAAAGGAAGTATTGACTATTCAGGAATTGGTTTTCTACAATAGTAGAAGATATCAAAGAATTGTGCTTTGAACATGTGAAGTTGATGTGGTGCACTTGGTTGTGATTTGTGGAACTTGGCCACTGCATCAGATGCATCTTTGAGGTTTGCAGCTAGTTCTTATGTGTGTTTGTCTTCTTCATATCCTTTCCAATGGACAAGATATTCAAGATATTTGCTTTTGAATCTTAAATCAACAATGTATTCCACTTTATATTGTTCTTCATGATCTTCCATGACTAGAACTGGTCTGGGTTTAAAGGTGGGTTGGCCAGAGAGGTATTCTTTGTATGGCTTGATATGCAATACATTTACAACTGGCTGAATTTTCATTGATAAAGGAAGGCAAAGTTTGTAGGCATTGAATTCTTTGATATCAATGATGTCATATGGTCTGATACATTGTTCTGTTAATTTGTATGATGCATGTATTAGCTTTAGATTTTCTGTTGAAAGCCAGATTTTGTTGCCAATATTATATTGTGGTGGATTTGAGCAATATTTGTCTGCTTGAGCTTTCATATGAGTTTGTGCTGTTACTAGATTTTCTTTGACTTGTTTAACTGTGTCTTTGATTTGATCAACAAAATCATCAGCAGTGGGTGCTTTAGACTGATGTTGTTTGAAACTAAGTCTGGAAGTATAGGAACATGTGACATTAAAGGGTGCCTTCTATGTAGAAGTTTGCCTTTTGGAGTTGTATGAGAATTACATGATTGATAGTCATTCAATTCAATTATGTTGTTTTTCTGATGTGAAAATATAAAGGTATTGTTGTAGGTTATGATTCATTCATTTGATTTGTTTATCTATCTGGATGAAAAGCTGTGGAAAGTTTTGATATGATTCCAAGCTTTTTGCACAAATCTTTTATAATGTGAGGTAAATTATGGTCCATGATCCAAGATTATTGTTTGGAAAAGGCCATGGATTTTTCATATGTGCAAGAGATACAATTTTGCTGTTTTAAGTGCAGTAATTGTTTTGTTACATGGTATAAATTTGGTTTCTTTTGAAAATCTGCCAACAACAACCAGTATAGAATCATATCCATTGGATTCTGGAAAATCTGTGATGAAATTAGCAGAGATGTCTTGCCATGGTCTATCAGGTATTGGAAGTGATTGAAGTTTTCCAGGTGTTGCAAGGTTTGAATCCTTGAATTGTGTACAGCAGTCACAGTGTGAGATGTAATCCTTTACAAATATGGGAAGGTTTTTCCATGTATATGATCATTGAATTAATTCTAATATTTTGTTATAACTTAGATATTCTACAATTGGGATATCATGATGTAATCATAAGATTTCCATTTTGAAGTCATAATCATCCAAAATGATATATCTATCATTATTGTCATAAGAGAGTTTCTCTATTTTTAAAACTTTTGCAAGGATGAATTTATTATCTGTCTCAATATGAATTTTCTTGATTATGAAATCAGAAATGATTTGGATTCCTTGATTGTCTTGATCTATTCCATTAGTATGGTCTTTCTTCTGGATAAAGTGTCTGCTTTTACCATTTGAGTTCCTGCCTTATGGATCCATTTGAAACTGAATCTTAATAGGTATTGGACCCATCTTTCTTGTCTTTAGTTTAAATTTTAATGTTTCATGAACCATTGAAGGTTCACATGATTGTTTCAGATTTCAAATTCTAGATGTGCTTCTTTGAGATAGTGTCACCATTGTTTTAATGCTCTGATGGCACTGAGCATCTCTTTATCTGCTATAGGGTAGTTGCATTCTGTGGGGTTAAAGAAATAGAAGAAACATAAAACTAGATGCCATTTGTTGTTTATCTGGATAGAGAGCACTATACCTGATGCAAAATCTGAGGCATCTGTTTCAAGGCAGAATTGTGCATTTATGTCTGAATATATAAGGACTGATGTTATGAACACTATGTATCTTCCTTATTTTATTTCTATTTTTCCATCATTTTTTCCTTACTCTTCTCTTTATTCCCTCCAACTCAAGTTTCCATAGGTCACATGACTTACATAGCCACATCACATCACAAGTCACATGATGGGCACACCTAGACCCATAATGTCATCACAACCTAGACCCATCAACATAGCCAATGACCTAGACTCTTATCTCTTATTACTTATCTATGATATTATACCCTCAATCCTGGTACAATCCTTATCTCAAGATAGTGACTCATTAAAGCACAGCACTGAGTCATTGCTCAGTCAGCAACCTACAGCCTTACTTTGTCAAGCCAATGGCACAAGTCACTCTTATCTTGCACTATTACAAATGCTACATATCTTCCTTATTTGATTCCTATTTTTCTATTATTTTTCCTTCATTCACCTCTTTATTCTCTCCAACTTGAGTCTCCACAGGTCACATGACTTACACAGCCACATAAAAAGTCACATGATGGACATATCCAGATCTATGATATCATCAATAACATTACAAGTCTAGATCTATCAACATAGCCAACAATTCAGACTTTTATCACTTATCACTTATCTATGACATCATACCCTCAACTCTGGCACAATCCTTATCTCAAGATAGTGACTCATCAAAGCACAGCACTAAGTTATTGCTCAGTCAGCAATTCATAATCTTGCTTTGTCAAGCCAATAGCACAAGTCACTCTTATTTTGCATTATGTGCAAAGGTTAGGTTAGTTATCTCTAACCAATAGGATATGATCCAGTTATCTATTACCTACCCTAATATACTTTAAAGCTTTGCTTTGAAATTCTAATTGAATAATATATAAGATGACCAAACTAAAAATATCTCTCCTAGTCTTGTTCTCTTTGGAGTTCCTTCCATTTTCTATTGGATAATCCCCACTATCTGGAGACATAGTGATGGATTTCCTGGACATCCTGACTCAAGTTAACATTTATTTCAATATCCCTGCCTATTGTCTTATCAGCAAGTAACCAATATTGCCTTTGAAGTTTGGAAAGATTCAAATAGTAAGTTGGCTGTTTAATCAACATTGCTAATAATTCATGGAACAACAACAGTAACAATGATTGGTGATTGATAAATATCATCTTAATTATTGTTTTCTTCTTTATCATTATTTTCCTCATCACTTTTCTCACCACTTGTATTTGACACTTTCATTAAGAAACTCAAGACATAGAATTCTATTCTCTTCAAAACATAGAGATCCTTCCTCTTCAAATCCCATCTAGAGCAATAGTGACCAATTGGCCATCATTACATACTAACTTTTTTGTCTCTCTATATCCCATGGTATATATCAAAAAATATATACAAACATAGTAATTTTACCAAACAAGTATTAACTTGTTGAGTTAATACAAAACTTTCTTTTCCACCCCATTTAAGTCAACATGTCTAATCCAGCCTCATCCAGTGCCACTACCAGCACAGCATGCATTATGCAACAAGAATGGGTAGCTGTTCTAACTGCACTACAAAATTATAAACAGCAACTCAATTAAGTAAACAATGAAAGAACTCAATTTGAAGCCAACTTTAGAACTGTAGCTTGACAACTAACTGATGCAATCACAGCTCAATGCAAAGCTGAAAATTATTCTAAATAACTCCTTGATTTATACAAATGGGCAGAAACAGGAACCTTCAATCAAGAACCATAATCATTCATTGAATCTTCAAAAATAGAAGTATCTTCAGATCCAGGAATCTATAATGGATCTCCATCAAAGTTCAAAGAATGGTGGACCAAAACAAAAGCATGAATAGATTGCAACCCCAAGTAATTCTCCATACAAGTTCCAAACATCCTGGAATTAGAACAGTTCAATATTGAAGTCAACATAAAAGTGTGTGCCTATGCAATTCTATCAAGACTAAAAGAATTTAAAGGATCACATTTTGTTGAAAATGAAATCACTAAACTTGTGAACCAAACCTCTGAACTCACAAGCTGGTGACATCTCACAAAGAAGATTGAAGAAACTTTCCAACTCCAGTTATAAAAAGATTGGACAACTAGAGAGATCAGTTGATTCAGACAAGACTGCCTCTCCACTGATGCATTTATATCAAAATGGCAAACTTTCTTCCATCAATCTAGTATTCCAAATCAATTTAGAGTTTGGTTATTAAAAAATAATACAAGAAAAGACATTATAGAAGAAATGTTCTGAACCAAACAATGAAAAGACACAGTTGAAGACACAGTTCAAGTTATTCAACAAATCAGCTGAACAAAGGAAGAGTATCTCCTCTTCTCCTCTTTCAAGAAAATTTCTCCATATCAATCCAAACATGACAAATATGCTATGAATGTGGATATATTGGAAATTGCAAAATGTTACAATTGAAAAGAAGAAGGACATTGGATAGACAAGTGCTCAAAAGAATATTGCATATGTCACAAGACAGAAAGATATTCATATCTTTGCAAATTCCATCTGATAAACAGATTAAATTTCACAAAAGAACTTAGATCAAAAGACAAGTCCAAAGGTGGACAAAAGATTCAAGAAATCTAGAAAAGTTTGAGCCTTAGACATGGATTCAAAATCCAACTCAGAATCTTTAGACTCAAGAGACAAAGACCTTCCTCATGCCATTAGGGGCATAAACTATGAAGAAATGAAGGCATTTCTCTTCAATATGAAAGATTCCAAACAAAAGAGAAAAGCTCCTCAGGCTTAAATCCTCAGAATGTTCAAATCTATAAAATCACTTCCAAACAAGTCATGCAAATCCCTTTATCCTTAAAATTACCAATTCAAAAAACATTCAAAAATATAAAAAATCCCAACTCACAGATTAGAACATGCTGCAGGCCTAGATCTTTATTCCTCTGAATCTAAAGGTATTACCAGGACAGCAATCTGTCATCAATACTAATATCCAAGTGGCAATACCTTTAGATGCCTATAAAAGAATCACTCCTAGAAGTGGACTAGCAGTCAAATCTAGAATCCACACCAGTACAGGAGTTATAGACCCTGATTACTAAGGTTATCTAATGGTTCTGTTAATAAATCAAGAAACAGAAACATTCAAGGTAAATCCTAGTGATCACATTGCACAACTCATTATAGAAAGAATCCACTTTCTCAAAGTAGTTAAAGTAGCTAAGTGTTACAAATGCTATATATCTCCCTTATTTTATTTCTATTTTTCTACTATTTTCCCCTTACTCTTCTCTTCATTCTCTTCAACTTGAGTCTTCACAGGTCATGTGACTTACACAGCCTTATCACATGACAAGTCACATGATGGGCACAATCCAGACCCATGATATCATCAATGACATTATAGTCCAAATCCATCAAATATAGCCAAAGGTCTAGACTCTTATCTTTTATCACTTATCTATAACATCATACCCTTAACCCTGGCACAGCCCTTATCTCAAAGATAGTGACTCATTGCTCAGTTAGCAATCCATAGCCCTGCTTTGTCAAGCCAATAGTACAAGTCACTCTTATCTTGCACCATATGCAAGGATTAGGTTAGTTATCTCTAACCAATAGGATATAATCCAATTATCTATTTACCTACCCTCATATAATTTAAGCTCCACTTTGGAGTTCTAATTGAATAGTATATAAGG
Source organism: Guyanaporus albipodus (assembly GCA_038088995.1). Taxonomy (NCBI): domain Eukaryota; kingdom Fungi; phylum Basidiomycota; class Agaricomycetes; order Boletales; family Boletaceae; genus Guyanaporus; species Guyanaporus albipodus. The sequence goes on from JBBPKA010000010.1 coordinate 209,881, forward strand.
TGGCCAAACTGAAGGTGTTCCTCCCAGTCTTGTCCTTCTTAAGATTCCTTTTATTTTCTATTGGATTAATTTCTACTGTCTAGAGATATAGTGATGGATTCCCTGAACACCCTGACTTAGATTAATGCTCACTTCAGTGTCTTCTGCCTCTTGTTTTATCAGCAACCAACTGATATTGCTCTTGAAGTTTCATAAAATCCAAGTAGTAAGTTGGCCATTTTACTGGGCTACCAACAATGAAAAGAGCAGACAAGAAATTTGGATTTATAGGAATTAACTTATATACATTCTCCTCAGAAGATCTTAAAATCAGATCTTTCTCAAAACAAAATATTATTATGCCTATTCAAATTGCTCTCCTTAGATTTCATCATTAATTTGTCAAAACATCTGCACTACTAGATAGTGGAGTCAATACCACATTTGTTGATTGAACATGGGCTAAAAGAATTTAACTACCTCTCAAACAGATTTCAGAACCAATAAAAGTCTACAACATAAATAGAACCCCAAACTCTGCTGGAAATATTACTTATATGGCAGAAATCCTCATAGATTATCAAGGACACTATAAACATGTTACTGCCAAAGTCACTAACTTAGAAAAACACCAATTTATTTTTGGTTATATATGGCTTAAATGCCACAACCTGGAAATTGATTGGACAATCAGAACAGTCAAATTGTTAAGATGTCCAATAGACTATAATGTGTTGAATAATAAATTCTTATTTGTATGTCAAATCAAATTAGAAGAATGAGATTCAATTTGACACATATATACTCTTAAAAAGGAAGATTCTCCCAAGCCAAAGAAGACTCCAATGAAAAAACTTGTTTCAAAATAATATCACAAGTACCTCCATATCTTCTCAAAAAAAAAATCAAAATGCATGCCCCTTAGAGAATCATGGACCACACAACAGACCTCAAAGATTCTTTTGAGCCAAAGAAAGGTCAAATCATATCTCTTTCCCCTGATGAACAACAAGAAGTCACAGATTTCATTGATGATCAATTACAAAAAAAAAATATTAGATCTAGCAAATCTCTGCAAATATCACCAGTATTCTTTGTTTCAAAGAAAAATGGACAAAAAAGAATGGTGCAAGATTACTATTATCTTAATGAACACACTATCAAGAACAACTACCCCTTGCTGCTCATCTTTCAACTCATTGGCAAGCTTAAAGGTACAAAGCTTTTCATGAAAATGGATCTATGTTGGGGATATAATAATATACACATTAAAAAAGGTGATGAATGGAAATCCACTTTCATATGCCACAGAAGATCCTATGAACCACTTGTAATGTTCTTTGGACTCTGCAACTCTCTAGTATATATATTTCTTATATTCTTTTAACCCTACAGAATGTAACTACCCTGTAGCAGATAAAGAAATGCTTAGTGTCATCAGAGCATCAGAACAATAATGACATTACCTCAAAGGAGCATATCAAGAATTTGAAATTTGGAATAATTATGCAAACCTTCAATGATTTATGCAACATCAAAATCTAAACCAATGACAAGTATGATGGGCTCAATAACTATTAAGATTCAATTTCAAATAGATCCATAAAGTAGAAACTCAAATGATAAAAGCAGATTCTTTATCCAGAAGAGAAGACCATGCTGAAGGAATAGAACAAGACAATCAAGAAATCCAAATCATTTTTAATTTCATGATCAAAACAGTTTAAATCAATATAGATAATGCATTCATTTTAAAAGAAGTCACAAAAATAGAAGAACCCCATTATAACAATAACAAGCTCATTATACTAGACAATCATGATCTAAAAATGAAAATCCTCTGATTATATCATGACATCCCAGTCATAGGACATCCAAGATGTGACAAAACACTAGAATTGATCCAATAATCATACATATGGCCATGCCTCTCTATATTTGTGAAAGATTACATCTTATATTATAACCATTGTATATGATTCAAAGACTCAAACATTGCAACACCAGAAAAACTTCAACCACTTCCTATATCTAATGGATCTTAGCAAGATATCTTTGCTAACTTCATTACAGATCTTTCAGAATCCAATGGATATGATTCCATCTTGATTATAGTTGACAGATTTTCAAAAGAAATAGAATTTGTGCCTTGCAACAAGATAATCACTGCATTTGAAATAGCAAAACTTTATCTGAAACATATATGGAAAATCCATGACCTACTCTAGACAATAATCTTGGATTATGGACCACAATTCACATCACATGTCATGAAAGATTTGTGCAAAAAGCTAGGAATCACACTAAAGCTTTCCAGGCCTTTCACCCACAAACAGATGGACAAATCAAACAAATGAATCACAACCTTCAACAATACTTTCATATCTTCACATCAGAAAAACAAGATGAATGGATTAAGTGATTACCAATTGTATATTTCTCATACAACTCAAAAAGGCAAACTTCTATATAGAAGGTACCTTTTGATGTCATATATTCCTATACATCTTGACTTGGATTCAAACAACATTAGTCAAAAGCATCCACAGCCGATGACTTTGTTGACAAAATCAAGGATACAGTCAAATAAGTTACACAAAATTTAGTAAAAGTACAAACTCAAATGAAAGTCCAAGCAGACAAACACTACTTGACAGCACCACAATATGCTATTGGCAATAAAGTCTGGCTTTCAATCAAAAATCAAAAATTATCTTATGCATCATGCAAGTTAACAGAATAATAGCTTGGACCTTATGACATTATTGACATCAAAGAAACCAATGCCTATAAACTTCACCTTCCCTCATCAATAAAGATTCATCCAGTTGTAAACATATCATATATTAAACCATACAAAGAATATCTCACTGGCCAACCTGCATTCAAACCCAGACCAGTTCTGGTTACAAAAGATTATGAAAAACAATATGAAGTCAAATTTATTGTTGATTCAAGATTCAAAAGCAAACATCTTGAATATCTTGTCCACTGGAAAGGATACAAAGACAATGAACACACATGGAAATCAGCTGCTAACCTCAAAAATGCACCAGATGCAGTAGCAAAGTTCCATAAGTCACAACCAAGTGTACTTCAACAACTTTAAATGACTCTTTGATGTCTTCTACCATTGTGGAAAATCAATCTCTGAACAGTCAATACTTTCTTTCAATCTCCTGGAAGTTGATTCTTAAGAAGGGGATAGTATTATGAATGCTACATATCTTCTTTATTTTATTTCTATTTTTCCATTATTTTTTCCTTACTCTTCTCTTCATTCTCTCTGACTTGAGTCTCTATAGGTCATGTGACTTACACAGCCACATAATATGACAAGTCACATGATGGACACACCCAGATCCATGATGTCACCATGATATCATAGTTCAGACCCATCAACACAGCCAACAATCTAAACTCTTATCTCTTATCACTTATCTATGACATTATACCCTCAACCTTGGCACAACCCTTATTACAAGATAATGACTCATCAATACACAGCACTAATTCATTGCTCAGTTAGTAACCTACAGCCCTGCTTTGTCAAGTCAATGGCATAAGTTACTTTTATCTTGCACTATATGCAAGAATTAGATTAGTTATCTCTAACCAATAGGATATGATCCAGTTATCTATTATCTATCCTAATGTATATTAAAACTCCACTTCAGAGTTCTATTGAATAGTATATAAGGCAGCCAAACTGTAGGCATTTCCTTAGTCTTGTCCTTCTTGGAGTTTTTCCCACTTCCTATTGGATAATCTCCAATGTCTAGAGGTATAGTGGCAGATTTCCTGAATATCTGAACTTAGGTTAATGCTTACTTCAGCATCTCCTGCCTATTGTTTTATTTAGCACTTGACTAATATGCCTTTGGAGTTTAGTAAGATTCAAATAGTAAGTTAGTTATTTTAGTAACAAGTTCAGTTGCATTGCCCAATATTGTGGCCAGAAGCCAGGATGTTTTCTTGTCAGTATCTTCATAACTGAGCCAATGCACCAGGTACAGGAGTTGGCAGTAACACTATCTCTGATCAATCTTGGAGTTTAGAATCTCTAAGATCTTGTACTCCAGTTCTTTGTCAACCTTCACAGGAAATAGTAAAGGTTGGATGTAATTATCTATAGTATTTGGAGTAGAAGATTCTAACTGAGAGATGTGAAAAATAGGATGAATGGAACAGAGAGAATCTGGTAAATATAGCATAAAAGAATGGGAGACTGGATGGACAATAATAGGAAAAGGATTAAGATTCTTCTTTGAGAATTTTTTAGATGGTTGGATAGACCAGAGGTACTTTGCCTTGACATAGACCATATCTCTAACTATGAAGTCTGGAGTAGAACTACACTTGGAGTCTGCTGGTCCTTGATAGCACCATTGTGCTTCTAGTATCTCTAATTAGAGAAACTCATGGAGCTGATCAAAATCAGCCACATAAATGAAGGCTATGAAGGAAGTCAGGGAATAATTGAAATAGACAAAGAAATTGGAATGATAGCCTTTGTTCACAAAGAATGGAGATACATCAGTAGTAGCACTGGATGTATTGTTATATGTGAACTTGGCAAGGGGAAGTAGATCTGTCCAGTTGTCCTGTTGATAATTGCAATATATCCATAAGTATTGTTCTAGGTCTAATTAGCATGCTCTGTTTGTCTGTTGCCCTCTAGATAATATTTGGAGATGAAATGAAGGCATATATCAAGAGATTTATCCAAAGAATAGAAGAAATGGAATATAAACTTGGAGCCCCTGTCAGAAGTGATATGGGAGAGAACTCTGTGCTTGGAGAATATATTGATGAGGAACAACCTAGCAAGATTAGCAGAGGTAATAGTATCATGAGTTGAAACAAAAATTGCCTGTTTTGACAATCTATCAATAACCACAAGAATTGCAATAAAGCTAGAAGAAGATGGGAGCTGTTCAATAAAGTCTATGGATATGAAGTTCCATGACTTTTCTAGAATAGAGAGTTGCTTGAGAAGTCCATAAGAATAATGTTGGAGGATCTTGGCATAAGCACAAATTATACAAGAACTGACATAGTCCTTAATAAAGGAACATATTCCAGGCCAAGTGTATTTTCAACAGATGAGCTCTAGAGTGCAGTTCTATCTGAAGTGACTAGCAGTAGGGTGCTCATGGAATGTTTGGAGAATCCAAAATTGGAGATCATCTGCATCAGAAACATAAATGCACTTGTCATGAAGAAGAAAATCTTTTGGAGAGATAGTTTAGCATAGGTTATTGATTGACTCAGCAAAAAGGAGAGGAAAGAAGATAGGATCAAAAGAAAGAGAGGAAAGGATGTCAGACTGGAGTTGCTCAATATCAACAATATAGGAAGCCTGGAGGACTGGAGATGCAAGATAGATAGCTTAGAGTGAAATGGCCAATTTACTATTTGGATTTTACTAGACTCTAAAGGCAATATCAGTCACTTGTTGATAAGACAATAGGCAGGGATGCTGAAGTAAGTGTTAACCTGAGTCCAGGTGTCTAGGGAATCTGCCACTATACCTCTGGACAGTAGGGATTATCCAATAAGAAATGAAAAAAACTTCAAGAAGAATAAGATTGGAAAAAACACCTTTAGTTTGGCCACCTTATATACTATTCAATTAGAACTCTGAAGCAGAGCCTAAAAGTACATTAGGGTAGGTAATAGATAACTGGATCATATCCTATTGGTTAGAGATAACTAACCTAATTCTTGCATATGATATATGATAAGAGTGACTTGTGCCATTGGCTTGACAAAGTAGGGCTATGGGTTGCTGACTGAGCAATGACTCAGTTCTATGCTTTGATGAGTCACTATCTTGAGATAAGGGTTGTATCAGGATTGAGAGTATAATATCATAGATAAGCAATAAGAGATAAGAGTCTAGATTGTTGGCTGTGTTAATGGGTTTGGGCTTGTGATGTCATTGATGATGTCATGGGTCTGGATGTGCCCATCATGTGACTTGTGATGTGATATGGCTGTGTAAGTTATGTAATCTATAGAGACTTGAGTTAAAAAGAATAAAAAGGTAAATAAAGGAAAAATAATGGAAAAATAGAAATAAAATAAGAGAAATATATAGAGTTTGTAATACAGAGGGATGCAGCAAGTTGGTCCTGTGTGAAAATGAGCTGAAAATTGCCAGAGTTAACATGAGAATAGTTCTAGTCCCCCTCTTTGGAATAGATATTCTAGTATTTAGTCAATATGTCAGGCTTGGCACCAAGCTTGCCTGGGTGGTAGTGAATAGCAAGATTGAATTGGCAGAGATATTCCAACCAGTGGACCTGTCAGTGGGTCAGAATTTTACTGGTAGTAAAGTACTCAAGGTTCTAGTGGTCTGTAGAAACAGTAATTGAAGCTCCAGAGCCTTCAAGGTAATGATGTCATTGTACAAATGTATCATAAATGGTGAGGAGCTCCTTATCATATATCATAGTTCAGCTCCATGTCCTGGAGGAAATGGGAGTAGAATGCAATAGAATGAAGTTCCCTATCAGAGAGGATAATAGAAAGGATTCCTACAATAGCATAATCAAAGGTGTCAGTTTCCACAAGAATAGAAATATCTGGAGTCCAGTGAACTAGCACTAGAGTAGAGGTAAAGGCCACCTTGAGTGACTGAAAAGCCTTGCAGTAATCCTTGGAGAAATTCCAAGAAGTGCTCTTGCAAGTAAGGCAGATTAAAGAAATGACTATATCAATATAATTATGGATGAAGCACCAGTAAAAATTGGCAAATATAAGGAAGGTCTGAATGTTCTTAACCTTCCAGAGCTCCATTCAATTCATAATTGCCTTGATTTTATCTTCAACCATAGAGAGGATAGAGAAAGAAAGAGTATATCTGAGGTATTCAACACTTTCAAAGTGCCATTCACACTTCTCTAGCTTCAGGTAGAGACCATTGGCACAGAGACACCAGAGGACTTTCTAGACATTCTTGCAGTGCAACACAAGATCCTAAGAGAAAACTAAAATATTGTCAAGATAAACTATAATAAAAATATTTAAGATGTCAGTGAAGATGCTGTTGATAAACCACTGGAAAGCCACAGGAGCATTAGTAAATCCAAATGGCATTACCAACCATTCATAAGAGCCATAGCAGGTTCAGAAGGTGGTCTTCCATTTGTTACCCTCAGCAATCTGGATCAGATGGTAGGCATGTCAGAGGTTAAGCTTAGTAAAGATCTTAGCTCTGCTCAGAGCATCAAGGGGGTTAAAAGCACAGGGAAGAGGATAGTGGTCTTTCTTGGTAACTTTGTTGAGGCCATGAAAATTAACACAAAGATGAAGGGAACTGTTCTTCTTACAAACAAAGAGCATCAGAGCAGTATAGAAGAAAAAGGATGTACAGATGAAGCCAATGCAGAGATGTTCATCAAGGAATTTGTAGAGAGTTTGTAGTTTAGTGGGGAAGAAAGAATAGAGCTTTTTTATTGAAGGTGTTGCATTATTTTCCAAATCAATCTTGAGATTGAAAGGCCAGTGAGGCACAAGGGTATCTGTATGTTTCTGACTGAATACATCAATGAAATTGTGATACTCCAAAGAAACTTTGAAGAGATCTATATGCTCAAGAGCATTAGAGAGAGCAGCAGCATGGCCCTTGGTTTCAGAAGATTGAAGATTAATGGAAAATTGAACTAAGCCATCCATCTTGCATGCATGTGCAAAGGCAGCAGCATTGATGAAAAAGACAAATGGACAACAAAGTCTAGAAGCAGTGGAGAAGACTAGAAAAGTGTCCAAAGATGGAGGGAGCAAGGGCTTTGGAGACATAGAGGTTGATATCAGGCTTGGCATTCCATTTGTAGGAGTTTTGAATGAGATGCTGCTTGTAATCCAGTCAATTAACAGATTGTAGCAGATGAGCCAGCTATGTTCTAAAATCAGTGAATATGAGGAATCCAAGGAGATAACAAAGAATGTTATAGAGGTGGTCTCTCTAGAAGGAAATGTGAGTGATAAGTCAACAGCAGAAGTAATGGAAGAAAAAAAGGAACTATTGAAGAGATAGAGGAAAATAAAAGGAATGGAATTTATAGGGACCTGGTATTTATTGACAAAAAAATGTCAATAAAGCAATGAGTAGAACTAGAGTCCACTAGAACAGGAATAGAAGTAAGAGAGAACTATGGAATGGATACAAGAGGATAGAGATAATAAGGATTAGAAAGAGTATGTGGAGGGAATGAGGATCAGAAAGAGCAGACATGTTGAGACAAAACTTCTTCAAAGCATGGTTGGATTCAATGCAACTCCCAGCCTGTGCAAAGTCAAAAATCACTCTTTATTTTTTCACCTCAAAGAAAGTAGAGCTGGAGGAGATTGTAGTAGCAGCCCTAGCCTTCACAGCTCTAGAGATATATTTAGAACATTCCTTAGTGGAGTGCCCTGGAAGTCCACAAAAAAAAACACAAATAATTATCTATATGTCACTGGTGCTCCTTAGAAAGGAGCTTACCATCCTTACCAGGCTTAGAGAAGATAAAGGGGTTGATTTTGAAATTATGGCCCTTTTTATTGTTTGCTCTGGAGTTTCCAGAGTTGTTGCTGAAAGAATTGGAGGCCTTGAACTTGTCATCCTTTGGCTTGGAAAAACTGGCAGAGGAATTGAACATCTTGGAAAATTGCTGAGTGTTGGAGCTAGAACTAGGAATGAATTTATTAGTCTGAGTGATCTTATCTTTATACTTCTAGTAGTGGTGATCAATTTTCTAGGTGAGGGCATGGAGATCATGAATATTGTCAGGCTTATCTAATCTTGATAATTTGTCTTTGATGTAGTTCAGAAGTCTGGTATGGTAACTCTGGTAAAGTACACTGGGATCCCAGTCATAGACTTGGAATACAAGTTGATTCCACTCAATATTATACTTGATGATATAATGGTTGTCCTTCATCTGCAAGTGCTCAAGTTGAGCTTTTGCATCTGCAATAGAATCATGAGGACCAAAGTTAGTTTGAAACTTGAACAGGAATAACTTCCAATCATCCATTCATAGTAGGCAGTTTTTTGGAGATTTATCTCTAAAGAAATCTAGTTCAAAATACTTGAGGGCTACACTCTTGAGATAAGATTAGGCAAATGTTACCTTGGTTCTGTCTTTTTTGTAGGACTTAATATTAGCTTGAAAGGTCAGTTTGCATTGGATGATGAAAGAATAGAGTTTTTTTAGATCATGCCTATCAAATAGATCAGGTTCTTGAACTTTCATCCAGACAGTATTGAAGCTCCCCTTCTAGTGTAATATCTTTTTTGTCAACTTCCATATCAACTCAGCAAGCTAAGTGAAAGGCTTGTAGACAAGGGAAATATTATTTCATTCATTAAAAGTGTCTGCTTCAGAGATATCAGAATGCTCACTGTTACTATTATCATTGTCATCATCATTATCATTACCATCATTTCTAGGATCCAGAAGTTCTGGACCACCAGGACCACTAGATTTTTGGACATCCTTATCATTCTCAATGACTTGGAAATGGAGTTTAAGGGAAGTCTCAGAGTCATCTGGAAGAGGAGTTAGTGGAGAGAGTTGGTTTCAATTATCAAAGATAATGAAGATAGAGTTACCACACCTGGCTGATAGACTGATAAACTCCCCAGAAATATTATGGGAACTGCCAAAAGTGGTCCATAGAATATGAGCACAGCTTGCAAAAGTATAGATAAATATGATTGTTGGATCCTATACAAGGCCAATATGAATATACTATCAAGTCCAGGCCCTTCAGAGTCAAGTCTGACCAAAGAATGCATGATCTAATGGGGGGAAGAGATCAGAACAGAGGAGGTCCAGAATTTGAACAGAGAAGATCAAGGAGAAAGAACATAGAGGTGAGGATGTTGCTGCAAACTTATGTATCATGCTCTTGTATAGATCTAGGTCCTTGTATTTTAGAAGAATAGAGTAGAGATCAGAGATTAGACAAGAGGAAAGGGAGACTTAGTTCAATATTCATACTATGGAAAATATAAGAGGAGCAAGGAATTAAATACTGAGATCATAAGACACAAAGAGATATGAAATAGAGTGATCATATGGTAAATAGTCAAAGTAAAACAGTATGTGTCAAAAGATGTTAAAGTATGTCAAGAGAGTTGGATATGAAATATAAGTAGGAACAGATCATATAAATGCTTAGAATAAAGATTTAGGCACTTCCAGAATGATTCTAAGTGATGGTGGAAGTTGGTCTAAAATAAAGAACAAATTCTGGAATGTAATTCAATAGAGATATAGAGAATGATGGAATGGAGCAAGGCTGGAGACAACAGAAGGGGCAGAATAGAGATTGGAGGATGGGATATGACACAAACACTATATATCTTTCTTATTTTATTTCTATTTTATTACTAATTTTTTCCTTATTCTCTCCTTCATTCCCTTCAATTTGAGTCTATAGGTCATGTAACTTACACAGCCACATCACATAACAAGTTACATGATGGGCACACCCAGATCAATGACATTATCATGATATCATTATTGAATTTCTATATAACATACTATATGTAGTCATGTAATCTATATATTATACTTTAGTTTCCAACTCCATATTAAAGTATGGAATATCTCTTGATCTCAAACTACTTGCATCCCAGCTACTCTTAGGAGCATAACACCTACTTGATATATAGCCACTAGGCTTTTCATATATTAACTCAGGTACTTTAACAGTTATAATCCAAATCCATCAAGTATAGCCAACAATCTAGACACTTATCTGTTATCACTTATTTATAATATCATACCTTCAATCCAAGCACAGCCTTTATCTCAAGATAGTGACTCATCATGGCTTACTGTGACTCAGCCCTGAGCTATTGCTCAGTCAACAATCCATAGCCTCACTTTGTCAAACTAATAGCTAAAATAACCAATTTACTATTTGAATCTTGCTAGACTCCAAAGAGCAATATCAATCAGATGCCATAAGACAATAGGCTGGTGGTGCTAAAGTAAGCATCAATCTGAGTCCAGATGTCCAGGAAATCTGCCACTATATCTCTGGACAGTAGGAATTATCCAATAGAAAGTAGAGAAAATTCCAAAGAGAACAAGATTAAAGAGGACTTCTCTAATTTGACCACTTTATATACTATTCAATTGGAACTCCAAAGCAGAGCTTGAAAAGTACATTAGGGTAGGTAATAGATAACTGGATCATATCCTATTGGTCAGAGATAACTAACCTAACTTTTATATATGATATAAGATAAGAGTAATTTATATCATTGGTTTAGCAAAGCAGGGCTGTGGATTGCTAATTGAATGATGAGTCAGTGCTGTGCTTGGATAAGTCACTATCTTGAGATAAAGGTTGCACTGGGGTTGAAGATATAATGTCATAGATAAGTAATAAGAGATAAAAATCTAGATTGTTGGCTATATTAATGGGTTTGGACTATGATGTTATAATGATGTCATGGGTCTGGATGTGCCCATCATGTGACTTGTCATATGATGTGGCTGTGCAAGTCACATGACCTGTGGAGACTCAAGTTGAAGAGAATGAAGAGGAGAGTAAAGAAAAAATGATTAAAAAATAGAGATAAAATAAGAGAGAGATATAGTATTTGTAATATCATTTCTTTCTTAAGGATTGACTTCCAGGCAATTGAAAGGAAGTATTGACCATTCAGGAATTGGTTTTCCACAATGTAGAAAATATCAAAGAACTATGCTTTGGATATGTGAAGTTGACAAGATGCATTTGGTTGTGACTTGTGGAACTTGGCTACTGTGTTAGGTGTGTCTTTAAGGTTTGTAGCTGGTTTCCATCTGTGTTTGTCTTCTTCATATCCTTTCCAGTGAACAAGATATTCAAAATGTTTGTTCTTGAACCATGAATCATTAATGTATTCCACTTCATATCATTCTTTATGATCTTCTGTGTCCAGAACTAGTTTAGGTTTGCATGTGTGTTGGCTAGAAAGGTGTTCTTTGTATGGTTTGATGTGTGATATATTTACAACTGGGTGAATTCTTATTAATAAAGGAAGGTGAAGTTTGTAGACATTGGATTTTTTGATATCAATGATGTTATAAGGTCTAATCTATTGTTTCATTAATTTGCATGATGCATGAGATAGTTTTAGATTTTCAGTTGAAAGCCAGACTTTGTCACTTATAGTGTACTATGGTGTACTTGAGCAATATTTGTCTGCTTGAGCTTTCATATGAGTTTGTACTATCACCAAATTTTGTTTAACTTGTTTGATTGTCTTTGATTTGATTGACAAAGTCATCAGCAGCTGGTGCTTTGTACTGATGCTGCTCAAATCCAAGTCAAGAGATATAAGAATGTATAACATCAAAGGGTGCCTTCTGTGTAGAAGTTTGCCTTTTCAAATTGTAGAATAATTATGCAATTGGTAACCATTCAATTCATTTGTGTTGTTTTTCTGATGTAAAGATATGAAAATATTATTGAAGATCACAGTTCATTCATTTGGTTTGTTCATTTGTTTGTGAACAAAAAGCTATGGAGAGTTTTGGTGTAATTCCAAGCTTTTTGTACAAATATTTCATAATGTGTGATACAAATTGTAGTCTGTGATCTGAGATTATTGTTCAGAAAAGGCCATGGATTTTCCATATATGTGCAAGATGGAGTTTTGCTGTTTCTAGTGTGGTAATTGTTTTGTTGCAAGGCACAAATTCTATTTCCTTTGAAAATCTGTCAACTATAACCAATATAAAGTTATATCTATTGGATTCTGGTAGATTTGTGATGAAATCAGCAGAGATGTCTTGCCATAATCCATTAGATATTGGAAGTGGTTGAAGTTTTCCTGGTGTTGTAAGGTTTGAGTCCTTGAATTGTACACAGCAGTTATAGCATAAAATGTAATCTTTCACAAATGTAGAGAGATGTGGCCATGTATATGGTCATTGGATCAATCCTTGTATTTTGTCATATCCTGGATGTCCTGTAATTGAAGTATTGTGATATAGTTGTAGGATTTCCATTTTGAAGTCATGATCATTTGGTATAATGAGTTTGTTGTGATTGTTATAATGGATTTTTTTTGTTTTTGAGACTTTTTCAATGATAAATTTATCATCTGTATTGATCAGAATTCTTTTGATCATGGAATTGGAGATGATCTGGATTCCTTGATTATCTTGATCTATTCCATCAGTATGATCTTCTCTTTTGAATAAAGCATTTGCTTTTACCATTTGAGTTCCTGCCTTGTAGATCCATTTAAAACTGAATCTTGATAAGTATTGGACCCATCTTTCTTGTCTTTGGTTTAGATTTCGATGTTGCATAAACCATTGAAGGTTTGTGTGATTATTCCAGATTTCAAATTCTTGATGTGTTCCTTTGAGGTAGTGTTGCCATTATTCTAATGCTCTAATAATACTGAGAATTTGTTGTTTATCTGGATGGAGAGTACTATATCTGATACAAATTCTAAAGCATCTGTTTCTAGACTGAATTGTATATCTATGTCAGAGTATGTGAGAACTGGAGTAGTAATGGACTTTTGCTTGAGTAAATTGAAAGCTAATTCTTGCTGTTCTATTCAAACAAATGGTATATCTTTCTTGATTAGATCTATGAGTGGTCTTGCAAGCTTGAAATATTCATTAATAAAGCATTGGTAAAAGTTGGCTAGTCCAAGGAAGCTTCTGATGGCTTTAATTGTAGAAGGTATAGGCTATTCAAGAATATATTTTACTTTCAAGTTATTCATTTTGATTCTATTCTCATTTACAATTATTTCAAGGAATTCAACTTCTTTGGTTCAAAAGGTATACTTTTTTGGTTTTATAAAGAGGTCATTTTTGTCTAAGAGTTTGAAAACTTGGAGGACTATCTTGTCATGTTCTTTGGTATCATTGGTATTCATGAAGATCATGAGGTTATTCATATAGATGACAACTGTTGCACCCATGTCTATAAAAATTTCATTCATCATAATTTGGAATGTTGCTGAAGAGTTGCAGAGGTCAAAGAACATTACAAGTGGTTTGTAGGATCCTCTATGGCATGTGAAATTGACTTTCCATTTATTGCCTTCTTTAATATATATATTATTATATTCCCAATATAGATTTATTTTTGTGAAAAGCTTTGCATCTTTAAATTTATTAATGGGTTGGAATATAAGTGACAAGGGGTAGTTGTTCTTGATGGTGTGTTTATTGAGATAATGGTAATCTTACACCATTCTCTTTTGTTCATCTTTCTTTGAAACAAAGAATACCAGTAATATCTGTGGAGATTTTCTGGATCTGATATATTCTTTTTATAATTGATTGTCAATGAATTTGGAGACTTTCTATTGTTTATCAAAAGAGAGTGGAATAATTTAACCTTTCTTTAATTCAAAAGAATTGTTGAGATCTATTATATGATCCTATAATTTCCTAGGGGGCATGTGCTCTGATTTTTTCTTTGAAAAGATGTGGAGGTACTTGTGGTATTCCTTTGGAACAAGTTCCTTCTACTGGGATTTCCTTTGACTTGAAAGAGTCTTTTTTTTTGAGAGCATATATATATTAAATTAAATCTTGTTCTTTTATTTAATTTGACATACAAATGCAGATTTATTGTTTAACATGTTATAATCTATTGGGCATCTTGACAATTTGACTGTTCTGATTGTCCAATCAATTTCTGGGCTGTGACATTTAAGCCAGGTGTAACCAAGGATAAGTTGGTATTTTCCTAAGTTGGTGACTTCAATGGTAACACATTCATAGTGTTCTTGATATTCTATAAGGATTTCTGCTGCATGGATAATGCTGCCTGCAGAATTTGAGGTTCCATCCATGTTATAGACTTTTATGGGTCATGGAAGTTGTTTGAAAGGTAGTTGGATTTTCTTAGCCCATATTCAATCAATGAATGTGATATTGGCTCTACTAAGAGTACAGAGACTTTGATGAATCTGTAATGGAATAAAGGAGGGGAAATTCAAATAGGCATAATGATATCTTGTTTTGAAAATGATCTGATCTTGAGATCTTCTAATGAGAAAGTGCATAGATTGATTTCTGTGGATCCAAATTTCTTGTCTGCTCTTTTCATTGGAGGTAGCTCAGCTACTTCAACTACTTTGAGAGAGTGGATTTTCTTTATAATAAGTTGGATGATGCAATCACCTGGATTTATCCTAAATGTTTCTGTTTCTTGATTAATTAATAGAATCATGAGATCACCTCAGTAATTAAAGTCTATGACTCTTGCATTAATATGAATTCTATATTTGACTGCTAGTCCACTTCTAGGGGTGATTCTTCCATAGGCATCTAAAGATATTGCTACTTGAATATTAGTGTTGATGATAGATTGCTGTCCTGGTAGAATATCTTTATATTTTAAAAAGTAAAGATCTAGACTGGCAGCATGTTCTGATCCATGGGCTGGGATTTTTGCATTTTTGAATGTTTTTTAAATTGGAAGTTTTGAAAGTGGAGGGTTTTGCATAAGTTTTTTGGAAGTGGTTTTACAAACTTGAACATTCCAAGGATTTAAGCCTGAGGAGCTTTTCTCTTTTGTTTGGAATATTTTATATTGAAGAAGGCTTTCATTTCTTTATAGTTTATGCCTCTAACAACATGGAGAAGGTCTTTATCTTTTGATTCTGAAGATTCTGAGTCTTCTGATTCAAAGTCTGAATCTGAATCTATATCTAAGGCTTGGACTTTCCTTGATTTCTTAAATCTTCTGTCCTTACCTTTGGACTTGTCTTTCAATTTAAGTTCTTTTGTGAACTTTAATCTATTTATTGAATGAAACTTGCAAAGATGCAAATGTCTTCCTGTCTCACAACATATGTGATATTTCTTTAAGCACTTGTCTATCCAATGTCCTTCTTCTTTGTAGTTATAGCATTTTGTGATTTCTAATGCATTGACATCCATAGTGTATTTATCATGTCTGGATTGATATGAAGAAAATTTCTTGGAAGAGGAGAAGAGGTGATACTCTTCTTTGATTTGGCTGATTTTTTGAATGACTTGTACTATGTCTGCAACCATGTTCTTTCATTGTTTGATTTAGAACATCTCTTCTATGATGTTCTTCCTTGTGTTGTTTTCTAACAATCAAACTCCAAATTGATTTGGAATACCAGATTAATGAAAGAGGGTTTGCCATTTCAATACAAATGCATTGGTTGAGAGGCAATCTTGTTGAAAGTGACTAATCTCTCTAGTTACCCAATTTTTTTATAGTTGGAGTTAGAAAATTTCTTCAATCTTTTTTATGAGGCATCACTAAGTTGTGAGATCAGAGATTTGATCTACAAGTTTAGTGATTTCATTTTCAGCAAAGTGTGATCCTTTGAATCCTTTCAGTCTTGATAGGGTTACATAGGCACATACTTTAATATTGACTTCAGTGTTGAAGTGTCCTGGTTCAACTATATCTAGAACTTGTATAGTAAATTACTTTGGGTTGCAGTCTATTCATGCTTTTATTTTGATCCACCATTCTTCAAATTTAAATGAAGATCCATTATAGATTTCAGGATTTGAAAATATTTTTATTTTTAAAGATCCTGTAAATGGTTGAGATTCCTGGTTTTGTATTTCTATTTCTATCCATTGCTGAAGTCCAAGAAGTTGCTTGGAGTAATTCTTGGCTTCATGTTGAGTAGTGACTGCATCTGCTAACTGGTTAGCAGCAGCTCTAAGGTCACCTTTAAGTCAGTTCCTTTTGATATTGACTTGATTGAGTTGCTATTTAGCATTTTGTAGGGCAGTAAGCACAGCTACCCATTCTTGTTGAGTGATGTTGGCTACACCAGCAGGAATAGTGGATGAGGCTGGGTTAGATATATTGAATGGTTGAAATTTAATCTGAGTGAATTATCACTAGATTTGTGTATGTCTTTTAATGTATACTATGGGATATAGTGAGGTTACAGAATTAGAGTGTACTAATGGCCAGTCAGTCACCAATACTCTAGGTGGGACTTGTAAGGGTGGAATTTCTGTCTTGAAAAGAGTATAATTTGAAATCTTGGTTTTCTTGATGAATGTGTCAAATATACATGGTGAGGGAAGTAATGAGAAGAATGATAATAAAGAAGAGAACAATGATTAGGATGATATTCATCAATCACCAATCATTGTTATTGTTGTTGTTTCATGAATTATTAGCAATGTTGAAATCAATAGATACTAGTGATTTGATGGTGAATCTATATGTGTGATTTGGTGCTTTGAAGGAGAAGCAGATGGAGATGGACTGGTTTCTGTTCTTGAAAATAGTAGAGATGATAATAGCTATAAAGCAAAAAATGAGTGTGAGGAAAATGATGAGAAGTGCAAATGTAAAATTCATTCATTTTTATTTAGGATTTCTTCTGTAGAAGAATCTTCTTGGATAGATCTTGAGACAAGATTAATTCCTACTTGTGCTACACAAGCTCTAATCTGTTGGGCTCTTTCAGCATATACTTTTCAGAATTTCTCTTTGCCTTTTCCTTGATATGGAGCAAATGTGTTGAGGAAATTGTTAAAGTGCTTGAAAGTATTCTCTCAAGTTTTCAACTGTGTCTTGGCAGGTAAGTGGAGTTCTATTATGATAGGAAGGGGAAGCTCTGGATTCAACTATGATAGATCTAGTATCTATCATAGTTGTGATAGTAGCAATAAGGTATGTTGAGGAGGAGATGAGGGTGTTGAGTAGAGATACAAGAGCCAAAGTTAGTGTTGGAATTGTAAGGATGAACTCAAGTATAGTCAATAAGAGGACAAGAATGGGGATATCTCTCTCTGTTTGATATTCAATAGGAGTGGTGGTATTGCAATAGCAGATTATGATTTGGCTGTTACTGTTTGTACTCAACAGCAGTGAACTGTTATAAGCCCAGTTGAATTATTTTTTGAATAAGGTTGTTGATATCTACATTAACCTATATCTCATGCAGAAGTTCACAGATACCAGAATCAACAGCTGTGATATCTAATCCATAATAGTAAGAGTGAGAGTGGATACTCTAGAATGATAGTTTTATGACATACAGCCAGAGGGTAAGTTTTGGATGTGAATAGATGGTGGTTGTAATATGGACATAGAGCTATTCTTATGGAATATCAATTTATTGGTCATTCAAGAGGGGTTGGCAATTTCTAAAGGGTGGAATATACTGGCAAGTGGCCAAACCAATTGGACCAGTCTGATATTTGTTCATGTGTTGGTGGTGGTGGTGAATGGGCAAGCTATTACTTGTAATCTTCTGGTTTTATATTATTTGAATTAACATCTGAAGGAATGGGTAAGAAGCAAGACTCAACTCTCTGATATTCTTGTATAACTTGGCAAAGTTCTTCACTCAGCTTGTAGTCTTGAGCTATCCTATGCTGATATCAGCTATTAGAGAATAGCTATATGCAACTGGTCAATATCAGATGAGAAGAACATCTTTCTCCTTTATAACTGCAATTAAGACTTCCTGTTCAATGTTTCTGGTGTATAAAGTGCCAAAGATGATCTGCAAGAGGGTGGACACTAGTTCCAGCAAGTATCAGTCTCATCTTATAACCTACACCAAGTTATATTAACTAGTGGCTAACATAGTTGATAGGATGGAGTGAGTGTCAAAGATGATAAATCTTTGATCCTAATAAAGGATATGATTGAGGGTAAATCTTGTCTTAATGAAGACTAGAACTAAAAGGGATAGAAGAATAGAGTGGAGATGGAGGGGTGTATAGTCTTGTCCTAATAAAATGGTCAACTTACTATTTGGATCTTACTAGACTCCAAAGGGCAATATTGATTAGATGCAATAAGAAAATAGGCTGGTGGTGCTGAAGTAATTATCAACCTAAGTCCAGGTGTCCAGAAAATCTACCACTATATCTCCAGATAGTGGGGATTATTCAATAGGAAGTAGAGAAAACTCCAAAAAGAACAAGATTGGAAGAGACTTCTCTAGTTTGGCCACCTTATATACTATTCAATTGGCACTCCAAAGCAGAGCTTGAAAGTACATTAGGGTATGTGATAGATAGCTGGATCATATCCTATTGGTCAGAGATAACTAATCTAACCCTTGTATATAATGCAAGATAAGAGTAATTTGTATCATTGGTTTAACAAAGCAGGGCTATGGGTTGCTGACTGAGTGATGAGTCAGTGCTGTGCTTTGATGAGTCACTATCTTGAAATAAGAGTTGCACTAGGATTGAGGATATAATATTATAAATAAACAATAAAAGATAAAAGTCTAGGTTATTGGCTGTATTGATGAGTTTAGACTATAATATTATAGTCTGGATGTGTCCATCATGTGACTTGACATGTGATGTGGCTGTGTAAATCACATAACCTATGGAGACTTGAGTTAAAAAGAATAAAAAGAAAAGTAAAGGAAAAATGGTGGAAAAATAATAATAAAATAAGGGAAATACTGAAATAGCCAACTTACTATTTGGATTTTACTAGACTTCAAAGGCAATATCAGTCAAGTGCTGAATAAGACAATAGGCAGAAGATGCTGAAGTAAGTATTAACCTAAGTCCAGGTGTCCAGGAAATCTGCCACTATATCTCTGAACAATGGAAATTATCCAATAGAAAGTGGAAGAAACTTTAAGGAGAACAAGACTGGGAAGAATGCCTCCAGTTTGGCCACCTTATATACTATTCAATTAGAACTCCAAAGTGGAGCTTTAATGTACATTAGGATAGATAATAGATAACTGGATCATATCCTATTGATCAGAGATAACTAATCTAACCCTTGTATATAATATAAGATAAGAGTAACTTATACCATTGGCTTGACAAAGCAGGGCTGTGGATTGCTGACTGAGCAATAACTCAGTGCTGTGCTCTGATAAGTCACTATCTTGAGATAAGGATTGCACCAGGATTGAGAATATAATGTTATAGATAAGCAATAAAAGATAAAAGTCTAGGTTGTGGCTATATTGATGGATCTGGGCTATAATGTCATGATGATATCATAAGTCTGGGTGTGCCCATCATGTGACTTGTGATGTGATGTGGCTGTGTAGGTCATGTGACCTGTGGAGACTCAAGTTGGAGAAAATAAGAAGGAGAGTAAGGAAAAAATAATGGAAAAATAGAAATAAAATAAGGGAGATATGTAGCATTTGCAATAGATATATAACATTCATAACAATAGCACAAGTCACTCTTATCTTGCAGCATATGTAAGGGTTAGATTAGTTATCTCTGACCAATAGAATATGATTCAGCTATCTATTACCTACCCTAATGTATATTAAAGCTTTATTTTGAAGTTTCAATTAAATAGTATATAAAGTGGCCAAACTAAAGGTGTCCCCTCTTCAATCTTGTTCTTCTTGGAGTTTTTTCCACTTTCTATTGAATAATACTCACTGTCTGAAGATATAATAGCAGATTCCCTAGATACTTGGACTTAAGTTGATGCTTACTTCAGTGCTCCTAGTCTATTGTTTTATCAGAAGCATCAATATTGCTCTTTGGAAACTAGTAAGATCAAATAGTAAGTTGGCCATTTTATAGTATAGAATGGTAAATTCAGATGAGAATTATCAAAGGTTAAACCACTGTTGAACAAGTAATAAGCTACTTGATAGAAGAAAATTAGAATGATGTTGTCTAATAGATAAGAAATATGGTTGTATTTGATTGAGAGGGTTTTAGTAGAGGGTAAAGAGACATTCTAGATAATAAATAATATCTAAATCACCTAATGAGAAAGCTTGTTGAATAATGCTAATGATATCATGATTATGAATCTCTTGTTCTTCAATTGATCTTGCACTAATAGAACAAGAGATATAAAAAGCAAAGGAGTTGAAGTTGTCCAGAGTATAATATCCTACTAGGTGAGGATTGCTCCAATCAAGATCTTATATGATACAAGATGGCCAAATGAAATTAGAAGATGATAGAGCAGATAT
The DNA here is from genome assembly GCA_038088995.1 of Guyanaporus albipodus. Lineage (NCBI taxonomy): Eukaryota > Fungi > Basidiomycota > Agaricomycetes > Boletales > Boletaceae > Guyanaporus > Guyanaporus albipodus. The sequence goes on from JBBPKA010000010.1 coordinate 230,783, forward strand.
AGAGATATTAACAAGAGGTTGGTTGAGATGAATAGGACTAGTAATGCAATTCCTGGTAGAGCTAGGTGGTATAATGATTGGAAGGGTGAGTTATCTTGTTCAAATCCTGGTTTAGTGGAAGGTAAGTTAGTTGGCTGATCATTAGTATAGACAATTTTGAAAATGGCCCATACCTTTCTATCATAAACAATCTTGTTATATGTAACAGTAAAGCCCTCTTCTAAAGGTATTTGTTGAACAATATGCAAGTAATCAAAATCAAAAGGAAAGTTATAGAAAATGGATGTGGATAGTGTTGAAGTACTTGGATCAATATGAGAAAAGCCTATTGGCTATATACCAAGTAGGTATTATGCTTCAAGTAATAGCTGGGATATGAGTGGTTTGAAATTAAAAAGTGTTCTATACTCCAATGTAGAGTTGGAAACTAAAGTATGATATAGAGATCATATGACTATATCTAGTACACTCCATAGAAATTCAACAAATAGTGCCACATTTTCAGTATCTATGGTCATGTTTGACTATATATTGTACAAAATATACATAAGAGTGATAATGATGGAAAGGAAAGAGTAGGAGTCCACCTACACTTGGGCTGAAGGCATGGTTTCTACTAATCAAGAATCAAATAGGAAATATATGGATTACAAACATATAGCCTCATTTTCTCTAAAACTCAATTATTAAAGGATAGCAATAAAAAAGAATATAAAATCAAGAAGAAATGGTCCTAGAGCTAACCCTGTGATAATTGCCAATACTATTACACTCATAATGATAGAATAAGATAGTATCTATTATCCATCAAGCAGACCTCATAACCTATTGAAACTCACTAATATTTCAATATAGAGAGATACAAAGGAAATGCCTAAGTGAGTGGAGAAACTCACTTAGTGACTTGTGGTGGACTGGTAGCAAAGTGTTACTGAGGATAATTTATAATACTTCTGAAGCAAAGCTCAATAGATAGTAGAGATGATGAAAAAAGTAATATAGAAGACCTGCTGTAACCAAGCCATAAAGGCTGATTTATATATAGCAAATAGTATTTGTACTTGTATATATATAAAACACTTTAGAATAGGTATATTCCTGAATATATATATATAGGAATATTCTAATATAAAAAAGTGAGAAATATAGAACCAAGTCCATGGGACTGGTATATATCTAGGATAGAATACCAGTGTGTTGGTTCTATCCATATCTGTACAAAGATGAGATAATGGAAAGTCTATAATGTAATTTTCTCCATATGAATAATCATAATTAGTGTATGTATATGACTTATGGTTTCTAATGGATTCAAGGTCTAGATCATAGTATAAAAAAACAATGACATACTATAATTTCAACCACTAGCTTTACCAAGTCATATTGTGGATATTAGCAAGTCTCCTTGCTAAAACTTTTATCACTGTAACTACACATCTAGTAAAGAAGAATATACCTCACCTCTTTCATTACAATGATCTGTCAAGATCAAGCTTAGTCATCATGCAGTAACAACAAACTAAGGTGTTTGTCTATAGTACAAGGTCTTTATATATAAAGGAATTGTATTATCTACAAAAAGGAAGAAGAAAAGAGAGCACATGTTCATCATATGAATGAGCACAGGAATAAAGAAAAGAATATGTACATAACATGTATTATATGGCCATCTAATAGAAAGACATACATAAGAAATGTACCTCCAAAGTGGAGAATGGAGACATGTGCCTGTTCAAGCTATTTGTGCTCTGGATGCAAGTACACTTGCATATTCCAACAACTATAATAAGCATTTTGATAGTTTCAATATACTTCAATAGTAGCCTTCTGATAATACATAGTAGTTGATTGTTCTTGATGCATTATGCATTATGCAATTATTCACTCTCTAGTGTGTCCAATTGTTGGAATATACAAGTGCACATGCATCCAGAGCATGACCAGGCCAAATGAACAAGGACTTGCATTCCTAAATCATAGGTACATTCTTGCATAGAGCTTTCTATTGTACCACCATACAATATAGTGTTGTGTACTTTCATTTCATCCTATCCCTATGCTCATCCATACAATGAGCCATGCTTCTTTTCTTTTCTCCTTTTATACCTAATATATTTCTCTTCATATATATAAGAAACTCATATCATAGACAAGCACCTTAGTCTATTGTACAACATGCACAACTGAGGTGAGTTATTTACTGCTACATATTACCTATTCAAGCTCATACATATGTAGTCTTGATCTGATAGGCATTGCACATGTTCAAATTGTTTAATCTCACACCAATGTTGGACCATGCAAAATTCAATGCAATATCATAATTATGCAATGTCGTGGAATGCAATACAACCTAATGTACTGTACTTTCAATCTAGTGTGGTAGGCCTCAGTGGTAATTCATACTGGCAGCTTTCATCATGCAGAACACCAACATTGCAAAAATTCTTCTTCAGACCAATTTGCAAGTCCAACAAGAGGGCTCATCGTGCTGATTCGCACTCAATGCACAGGGGAAGTGATTGAACGAAAAAATTCGCTACAGGTCCACTGGCACTCCTTTCTTCGCCGTCCCTTCCTACTACACGTTGCCTCAACCCGCCTTGCGTAAAATTTACAGTGTACCGTCTGGTATGCCCACGGCACTCACACCAAGTATTTCAGTGACATCACTTGTGCCACTCGGATTTAAAAAAAAAACGGATGACATTGCCAGCTCGATATCTTCAGCGATCTCTTGGGAGGAGAAACCACTAGCACCTGGGACTCTACGTTGTGTGGGAGTCGCTGGTAGCTCGAGTACGTGTTACCCGATGGAATCACGTATAGCACGAGGTTCATGTGGGTGGTTACAGCGGACATGTTCACCCAAGCTGTTCGTTGTGGGCTGAGGAGTGCAATCCGACATCCGCGGAATGCCTGTGGGAGGCAGTCAAGATAACGGTATGAGCTTCGATGCACATGCCTTTCTTTTACGCTCAGGGGCGAATTGTGCCAAGGATGCTGTTCCGACTATAATCCCCGCCATAGACACCTTTTTGGGTTGGGTAATTGAATGCTACGTACTTGGGACTCGGTGAGCGGACATTATAACTTCATGGAAGAGGCCCGCACCGGCTTACTGATGTCCTTGGGATGTGAGTGGCTTCTCCGACCTAGTTCCAAGCAGGATTGGATCATATACACGCTGTAGGTTGCCCGCAGCCTGCCAGGGGACGTGTCCGTAGCGTGCACACGACATACAGTGCGTCAATGCCACCACGAGGCCGAATTTCGACGAAACATGAAGAGCATGATGGCCACCATGTTTTATCTAGCGGGTTCCTGGCATGGAACCGATTTCTCGGTAAACGCGACCTCCGCGGTGCGATCGAGCTAATCAGTTCTTCCAACACATTTAATTCCATCGCCTGCGTGATCCGAGCAAGACATCAGAAACGACCTTTGGAATGATTCCGACAAGCACTGATCACTAATAGTGGCGGTCCTCGTTGGGTTCCACAACAAAGGCGCATTACTCATGTCACGGACGTATTGGCCTCGATGCTATCCTCGCCGTCCAAGTTCCCTTTCCCTTGAGCCATATTCCCATGTTCCCGAACCACGAGAGCCTTGTTCGATCCCGTGAGCCTTGCGACCCTGATCGTGATCCGGTGCGCCCAGTTCAGAGCAGCGAGTGAAACGCGTTGCCCCATTAGACCTTTGTTGTCCGACTCGGACGCAAGGGTGGAACCCGAGTTCAAATAATCCATGTCGGTGTACCCGTACTCTGGCGACAGCAACCCTCGACCAGAGTACGACTCACTGGTCATGCGCGTGTTTCGGATACAGACCAGGCGCAGTGTTGCACATAGATGACGAGGGCGGGACCCGAGGTGGTGGAAAAGGAAACAGAGGTTGGAGCTCATGACCAAGCAAGCGGTGGCGTATCACTCAGCAAGTTGTGCACGCCAGCTCTCTCATTCTCCTCCATCATGACCACCTCCCTCGATCTCCTCAAACAGACCGGCACCGTCGTCGTCTCAGACTCGGGCGATTTTGAGTGTGAGTTCGCCGTCTCCCGTCGCGAACCCAGAGCATTGATCGTGCACCGCGATCTTATCAGCGATCGATGTCTACAAACCACAGGTGTGTCCAAATTTCGTTCGCCTAGAGCGTGCATCACACATCGAGAACCGAGTAGGATGCCACCACCAACCCATCCCTGATTCTGGCCGCAGCCAATAAACCGGGTTACGCACGCCTCATCGACGTCGCCGTCGCGTACGGAAAGGGTAAAGGTGGTTCCCCCGAAGATCAGGCCAACGCCGCCCTGGACCGCTTGGTATGAATGGAAGCTCGCTCTTTCTTTTTTCCCCACCCCTTCACACTACCATCACCCTCATTTCTAGCTTGTCGAATTCGGGAAAGAAATTCTTGCAATTATTCCCGGCCGTGTGTCGACTGAGGTCGACGCGCGTCTTTCGTTTGATAAGGAAGGCACCAAGAAAAAGGTAAATTGGCCTCGATCACGCGAATACACGTAATCCGGCAAAGCTTGCTGACGGGGGCTGTGAATTTTCGTTCTCGTCACAAGGCCAAAGAACTCATTGCCCTGTACGATTCCATTGGTATCAAGAAGGACCGTATCCTCATCAAGATCGCATCGACGTGGGAGGGTATCCAGGCCGCGCGTGAACTTGAAAGGGACGACGGCATTCACTGCAACCTCACACTTCTTTTCGGTTTCGGCCAGGCCGTTGCTTGTGCCGAGGCTGGCGTGACGCTCATCTCGCCTTTTGTTGGTCGTGTCAGTCAGCTTATTTTTGTTTCTATACGGCCTTTTTTTTATATTTTGACATCTATCTCGCGTGTTTTTCCGATTCATAGATTCTTGACTGGTACAAGAAGTCCACTGGAAAGGACTATGAAGGCGACGAGGACCCTGGCGTTATATCGGTCAAAAAGATCTTTAACTATTACAAACAGCACGGTTACAAGACCATCGTCATGGGTGCCAGCTTCCGTAACGTACGTTAAACTGGACCCCGTCCTCAGCCGTTTTCTGACTGGATCACCATGACCCCATACTAATCCATTTCGGTCCATTGCATTGCCTTGGCTGGCACCCGATAGACTGGCGAAATTAAGGCGTTAGCTGGCGTCGACTTTTTGACCATCTCCCCTGCCCTCCTCGAGGAGCTGAAGAAGTCGACGGATCCTGTACCCAAGAAACTGGACGCCAAAGGGGGTGGGTAATGTTCTTCATCCTGATATGGATCGGCCTCGATCCGTCTCACACGTGCACGATTGACTGACTTTTCGTCTTTCTTTCTTTTCCGAATGTGGCCCCTTGGTCCTCTCCGTTCCCACTCTACCCTTTTGACGCATTCCATTGTTCCATTTCCGTCCACATCGGGCGCCTCGCCTCGCCTTGCTCTTCGATAATCGTCCCCTCGTCCTTCGCCCCCTCCCCTGTTTCCTCTGGCCCCCATCGTCGTCCGTTTAGCCATCGAGCCGATCGCCAAGGTCTCCTTCATCGACAACGAGCCCGAATTCCGCTGGACCCTCCTCCAAGACCAAATGGCGTTCGACAAGCTGCATGAGGGAATCAAGAAATTCGCCGAGGATGGTGAGACCCTGAAAGCCCACCTCCGGGAGAAACTCGCCTAGACGGTCTCGCGCGGGGATGGGTCACGTGAGGATGCTCCCTTCTTTTTTTTTTCCGCCTCGTTCGCGTGCTATTTCAAAGTCCGGTTTCGTCCGAGGTCCTTGGGACACCGTCGTGTCTTTTTTTTTTTTCTTTCTTAAAAAAACTTCTTCCTCGCCGTCTGTTTCATTTCGTGTATCCACCCAGAGTCGTTTCATTTCTTCCCCTCACGACCACCCACCCGCTTCTCCCTGTCTCTCTCACCTTTTAGAAGTAGTCGGTTCATGTAACTGTAAAGCAAACGTCTTCCGAGAACCGATCTCCGGCATGCCACACACGCACGTCGTCCATTTACACGCACACACGCCCGAGCGAACAACCAAGCGAAGCACAAAAAGAGCGCGCGCGCTGTTGGATCAAAAAGAAGACGAGAAGCTGAAGAGAGAGAGAGATGGTTACATGGATACGTGCGCCGCTCATGTCGTCACACTTCTAAGCGTCGTCCAGCACCATTGAATTACATTTACGAGCACTTATGACTCAGGTTCGAATCGTGGCCCAGTGGCACCGCCGCGCCAACTTTTGTTTGCATCAAATCGACCTGGCACGGGCGGAACTCGTTGGAGTCAACCTAGGCGATCACCCCTGATTTATTGTCACATTATCATAATAGTAATAATAAAGAATCACTCAGACACGGGACGCGACGTCACACACACACGAACGAATAAAACAACATTTGCGTTCGAATCATGGCTAACAAAGAAAAAAGACGTACAGATGATGTGACCGTGTTCGTCTATACGAAAAACTAATGTATGGTGTTGTTGACGTGGCATGCAAAGAAAAAAAGTGGACGGAAGGAGGGCAGAATGGAACGACGACGGGGAACGATATATATATGTACTGTAACCGACGGATGATGCCATGGATACTGGCGTGATACACACGAAAAGAGGGGGAGAAAGTACAAACAGAGAACGAGACACGCCCGGAGCCCTTTTGGACATCACAAAAAGACCTCGTCGTGTATACCGGCGGGAGTGGGGGCCAAAAAAAAAAGAAAACGTCTCAGACAGAAAAACAAAGCGACAAGCCTTGGACAAACGTGGGCGCCAACGATTTCTCCCCCCGGCGATCTGTCAAAACGACGTATGGAATCGCGTTCGTTCATGAGAATGCGGTCACCCCCGATTCCCACTCCTCCCTCGTCACACACCCGACAGCCCGGCATACCGGGCAAGACACCTCGATCAAGAGCTCCGCCTTATCCTCACCACCCCACCCAGCGACACGCTCCGCGCTCACCAGACAACTGGGGTGGAACGCATGCGTACACACGGACGTGTGGAAGTCGCACTGACTGATATCACCGTCGGAGAGTGGATGAATCGACACTTGCTTCGTCAACGGTGAGGACGACTCGGGAAATGGGTCGTCGTCGGAAGGGCCGATGCCACAGCTCGTGTCGGAACAACGAAGACCCTGCTCTCGCTCTCGCTGTTCCACACGTTGCCGTAGTGAAAGTCCAGGCGCGGGGGGGAGAGCCCATGTCTTTCTCTCTCGGCGAGGAGGCATAGGACGCGTGGGTCGGAACATGGGATGGAACGGAAAGATTGGAATACCACGAACACCGCCAGTAGGAAGGGGTTCGGGTCCAGCTTCTGGCATCGGTCTCGCTTGTGGTTGCGGTTGTGGTTCAGCACCTTCCGCAGGGGGAACATCTGCAGCTGGGTTTGGAGCAGGCGCAGCCCCCTGTGCATTCGCTGTCTGTGGAACGATATTCCGCGCTGTCCGTAAAAATCCTTCGATCCACGAGTGCAGATCTTGTGCCATCCCATTCGGATTCGGATTCGCAGCGCCATCTCCGCCAGCGGGACCGGTGCTAGCCCCACCATCGTGGGCACCGTCAACACCTTCGGGATTATCGCGGGGTTCGTCATCCCGCTGTTCAGGGGGAAGACCACCCACAAACATGTCTACTCCTATCGTCAAGACGTCGATACCTGTGTTCGCCAAGATGTACCCATTAGTTGAGCTCGGTAGTGGGACTGGGCGCGGATGCGGCGCAGGGAAAAGGGACGACATACCCCGGTTGTTACCTCCAGGCGCTGCTCCAGCCGCTCTAAGGGGTATCTGTATGGCTGGGAAAGACAGTACAGGGATTCCGGATATAGGAACGAATGGGTTTGGTCCTGGCTCAGCCGTACCAGCTGGAGGAGGAGGGGCAGGTTCGTCTGCAGCAGTTGCAGGGTCCACCGGGATCGCTTCATCGTCAGCTCCACGAGCACCATTGGCAGGAGGAACATCCGGTGTCGCCTGGGGCCCAACTGGGACCGGGTTCGGAACGGCGTCATCTGGTTGAGCGCGAGGAGCACGACTGAACGCGCGCCTCAACGGGGGAGTATAAGTAAGGTTTTCTGGATCAATGTTAAATCTGCAGGTCGGACACGTCGCTTGCTTCGCCCTTGTGAACCACGGCAATAGACAGGACGCATGGAACACGTGAGCGCACGGAAGGGAAATAATTTTAGGTGCTTCGGCAGAAGGCGGGTTTGAAGTGGACGTGCCCCCTTCAGAGTGCGCCGTAGCGGCGGGGGGTGCGTCAACATTCATGGCCTCATGCTCTGCGTGTATCTCGTCTTGCCCATCGCCTTGCGAAAATTGTTGTCCGCCAAAGCTGTCGCTCTCTGTGTCCAGCAGCGTGTCCCAGCAGATAGCGCATCCAGACGACGATCCTTCTGCGTTCACATCCCCAGCATAGCTACCCGGTGCACCACCGACACGTTCCAGTCTCTTTACGAGTCCCAAGGGGACAACCTCCAAACCGGCAACAAGCTTCTTCGCCCGCTCAGGATCCTCCCGCGCCTCATCCATAGCTTGAAACTCTTGAAGGAACGCCGCAAACGATGTAAACAACTCTTCTCGGGCAGCTGCGTCCATACCAAACAAGCCCGGGAAACCGCCCTGGCCAGCGGTTGGAGGTGGTCCCGCGCGATTGCCCGGCGGAGGCCCAAAGAGCGGTATTGTAAAAGTGAATCCTGCTGTCAAGATCGGAACACCGCGCGGTGCACGACCGGGGGTTGCATTATTGCCTGTGGGTGACGGATCTGCGGCATCCTCACCGGTTTCTGCGTGCTCGGGTGGGGCCTCCCCTCCTGGGAAATTGGCGCCGGGAGGGCCCATGCCAAACAAGGCGCCGAATAAGCCCGCGGGAGGTCGTGGCATTTGCTGCGGGTGAGCACCTTGCGGCGGAGCATCGTCTGGTGGAGGAGCAACGCCCACGCGCTCCGAGGGGTGCCTACGATCCCTAGCGTCGTCTCCGTCATCGTCCACGCGCGTGCGTCGAGTACCTGTGATTGGTTCAAACGGAGGATCACCTTCAGCGTCCGTCCAAGTGCCGTCGTGATCATCGTCGACGGGGCGTACGCCCTGATGTGGCATGGTGGGGTCAAAAGTGGCGATGCCAGTATCCGACTCGTCCGACGAGTCGCTCACCGAGCGCAAATCTGGCATGGAATCCCCGTCGTCTTCGTGATGCGAATCGGGGTGAGAATGGGATGGGACATCGACGTGCGCCAATGCAGACGCCGAGGACGCGGATGGGTTGGGTAAGGGTGTGCTGGCTGCCCCCGTGGGATGCGTACTGTGTGCTCCGCGGAGAGTACCTACAGGCGTCAAGGGCGGGACGTCGCCCGCATGGTCTCGCGAGTCGCCGTTGCCCTGGTGCCCGCTACCGCTAGCAAAGGCTTGATTGATGTTTCGAAATACGTTCTGGAGAGTGTTCCCGAAGCTGAAGCCATGGGAAAAGGGTGGACCGCGAGCATTGTTGTTACTTTGGTTGTCGTCGCTCATGGAACGCGGTCAGATGGTGGTGGTCAGAGAATAAGGACAATGTGCAGTGTTTGTAACCGTCGGCGGGGCTTTGTGGTCGAGCACTGCGGCCAGTACTTGCTCAGTCATCCGTGTGGAGTGACACTGGTTTGTCACATGTCACGCTCGGGCAAACACCAGAACATTCTTCGCGTTGATCGCGTGTTCGATCCACGACATTGGCAACTTTGTTTGCACGACTGTATATGTACACGAAATCCGATAGATAAATCATAGTGTCTTGGCCTTTCCTTTGCGCTTTCCTCTGCGCAGGTATTGTCGCGCAGCTGGAACGCCAAACTGTCCCCTTTGTCAGCATCCCACACCCATAGGCAAGGGAGAATGACTTGCCCGGACCATCGGATACAACACCAAGAGCGAGCCCCCGACGATCCAGCCCCATCGTACGTACACGGGCAGGGGCTCCATGAACATTCCTCGGCTCCACTTGGTGATCACCAACAGTTCCGTCAAGACGGTGGCGAGCAACAGCCAGCAATGTTGTCCCATACGTTTTGCTTTCCTGTTGGTGGATTGACCCACGCGGCACGTCTTCATGGGATGGGACATACTTTGGATCGTTGATATACTGATACAACTCCCTCACGGCCGGTAACGCACATAAAAAGACAAACGCGAGTCTCATTATGACGATAGGGTGATCAGGCTCCATCCATAACAATGACTAGGGTAATCGTTCATGATCGGCAACGCGTCAATGGTCATACGCGAAAAGCATGTCGCTTACCTTCAAGTAAAACGGATTTAGTTCTGCCGCGAGAAACACCGCAAGGAGTAATACGACGGTGACATAGTGGCGGAATGAAGTCGTTCCTTCCCACTTGAAAGCGGTCCAATCGTGCGGGGAAAATTGGCTCAGCACCCGCTTTGCTTTCGACCGCAATCCCCGCGTTTGGCGCAATCCACGCCATTCATAAGGCTAGACGGACCAGTTGACCCAAGGTACGACGGGAGGCATAGCGACATACCTTTACTTCCAAATACTCGCACATTTTCATGCCTATCCACATGAGGACGTTCGCACTTGAATGCGAAAAAGCCGAAACGCACCCAGATAGGTACCCAGCCAGTTGCAGAGCAAGACGTCCAGTATCCACTGAAAGAAGACATTAGCCAGTGGAACGCCTGGGCGAGCGAGGAGGTTACATGGTCCCACCAGCACTTGTGAAGGAGTGAGCGCTCAACGGAGATAGGGGGATCTAGATTGGACGTACTTCGGCGAAGTTCGGTAGTTGATGTTGAAGACTATATTCAGCAAACTCAAATGCTATGCTCAAGATCTTCCGTGACGAGATCAAGGAGCTGTTGACGGAGGGTGGCGGAGAGCGAGAACGTACCCAGCAGAACCAATAATCACGCAGGATCATTGCCTTGCCAAACCAACCCAGCGCGTGAGCCAAGCAAAATATATCGATCGCGTCCTGTTGAAACAAACGTTTGCTGAAAGGGGTTGGCAGAGAGATGAAAGGGGCTGACCCAGACGTTCTGCGCAGATAACGCGCAATTTTCCGCATAGCTCTTCTCGGGAAGGGGTACGTTTAACGCAGGGTCGAGAAACGTCATCATCCTTCTTGCCGAGTGAAGATCCTGGAAAAGTAAGAAGACGAGGGCGAGTTCATAGAGTAAGTTGATTCCTAGCACAATGCGCCACAAGGCCGGATGGGGACGTATGAACGGACCGTCCCTGAACTGGATCATGGAAAATAGTAAAAAGGACGCGATGGCAGCATAGACGCCTCTGGAACAAGTGAGATCGAGATATGCGGCAAGTGGAGGAGGCGTACACGCGACGCTTGTCTCGGCCCTCTGCAAGTACCTCTGGGGACATGGCGACATGAGCCAAGGCTGCGAGGCCGAGGGAGAGTGCGGTAAGCGTGATGGGTTTGTAAAAGAACCTGAAGATGTTTCGGTAAGAAGGCAGATATTGTGGGGGAGACGAGACACACTCTACGGAGGTATCGTTGCGCTCTTGGAAAGGGGCGATGCGAGTGTATGATTCTGTGCGATCTGCCTGATTCGCGTCAATCTCGTCGATAAAACGGTGGTTGAGCAGGGACACACATCGAACCCTGGCAAAGTATTAAATCTGTGTTTCGATTGGCTGCGGTGCGACTCACAACGAACGGGAGCGCCATCAAGGCCAGGCTTTGGCTCCGGCTCGAACGGAGACAGGAAGACCTCTGATGATTCTATGGGAGATGTTGGTGATTCTGGTTCGGAAGTCATCTGGGAGGAGTTGGCCGTGAGCGTGAATTACAAGTTGGAGGCCATGCCGGACGACAACGGGAGGACGAGGGACGACCACGCATGAATGTATTACGTAATGCGTGAGAACGACTTGCTGTGGCAACTCAGTTGCGTCAAGGACGCGGAGGGGGAGGACATGATGAAACAGATCCCATGACTGTCAATACATCGGCGGATTGTATCTCACTCCCAGCGACGCCCAGCAAGATATTCCTGTGGGGAGCCTGGTACTAACCGCGTATCGGCTACTTGGGTTACCCATTCCACTGAAAGGATGTTATCCCGCGAGTCGGACCTGCATGCACTTCAAGAGACCAAGCGTCGGTTCGAGTGTCGCGTCATATCACGTGATGTGTCCTCGGACGTGGACCAATTACCGTTTATAGAAAAAGGCACGAGCAGTCTCACGGTGGTTGATGACCCTGAACACGACTTCGAGGAGGAGGGGGGAGTAGCCGAACGGAGGAAAAGGGCGCCGTCGTGTGAGAGAAGCTGTTCAGTGGCTTGTTGCGAGGGAGGCCATATGGAGCTGGACCAGGTTTCATTGTGATGAAGCTCGACCGGACTTGATCGGCGGCAGAGACAGAGAGGACGAACGAACAGTCGTCCGGTTCAGATAAGGTAATCGATTAAGAACCGAGAGGATGGAAAGTTTGGGACCGTCGAACTTGAAACTCAACTCAAGTTCATCCTGATCGCCTTGCCGAACACGACGGACGGGTCAGTTCTCCGTCTCTCTCTCTCTCTCTCTTCCTCTCTTTCTCTTTCCTTCTTCTCCTTGCTCATCATGAATAGGTGCCAGAAGTACGTGGGCCCCATTACGGGATTCGATGCGACATTTCTCAGCCAGATCCGAGTCAAAACAAACACCAGCTATCTGACATGCCAAACAGGCTAGCCAGTGCTCCGCAGCATCTCACTTTCCCTTTCGGACTCTTTATCCGATGTCTCGTCGCTGGGTTGCCCGTTCTTCACAGCAAAGACGTGTGCGAAATGTGCTAATCAGATATCCGACACTGCCATTCAAATTAGCCTCAAAGATCCCGACAAACCGCTGCATGATATACATATTACTTGCACAAACGGGGTTAGTTCCTTCGTCTGCCCAGATTCAGCTTCCGTCCTGTTCTTTACTCACGCGTTTTATTTATGTCACCGCCCAGACTTGGAAGGTACCTCTTTTACAGGGCTGGGTCACACACAGACCGCTTTCGTGAAGAAGACTCAAACGATCTGTGCTGCTGTCAATGCCCGAGGTGATCCAGATCTCCTCGTTACTTAAGTACTTAATGTCCCCGTCCCCGTCCCCCCCTACCCCTCCATTGGAAAACTATCTCCACAAAGTATTCTTTCCTCCTCTCCCCTTCGTGACCCCTTCCTTCCCCCTGCCCCTTCCACCCCCTCCACCCCAAACTCAAAAGTATGGATCTCGACTTCACCGTAGACACAGACCACCGCAAGCGCAGGCGCAACCGTACTACCCAGTCCTGCCTCAATTGCCACACCTCCAAACGAAAAGTCCGTCTTTGCTCGCGATCTTCATCTACCCTCCTGCTCACCTTCCCACAGTGCGACAGAAAACGCCCCTGCCAGCGTTGCATACAACTCGGTCTCGTCCGTCCTCTTCTCCTACCTGTTCCTTTGTGCCTCTTTCTCACACAGCATGTACACAGACGGGCCTTTGTGTATACGAGATCGATGATCCCGCACTGAGGTGCGTCCCCGTCTCACCTCCGTGCGCCACGCACGTCTCAGCGCTGACCCCACGGCGACCAGAGACGACCCTTCCCTCGATGAGACGACCCGTCTGCGAAATAGAATAGCCGAGCTCGAAAGCCTTGTTCGCGAGTTGCGCGGTACTGATCTCTCTTGCATCATATATCTCTTCCGTCGCCTGATCTGCTCCTCGTCTAGGCAAGCCCCACCCTCGCTGGGCAGATGCCAACTTCAGAGACGGTGACCCATCCGAACGGTGGCACTCACGTGCTGCTAAAAACAGCCTCCATCTCAGGCGCCGTGCACGTTCCCCAGACACGCTGGCAGCTCGTCCGAATCAGGAGCCCCGGGGTCTGGTTTCAGCCTCTGGAACTCCGATCAAGATTGAGCCCATTGCGGACATATCGCAGCCTCATCTATATCGCTTCACGCCGTCCCCGCCTGCGTCGTATCCCGCTTTCCATTCAGACAATTCCGCGTCTCCTCCTTACGAACGTCAGAATGGCCATCCTTACAACAACGGAAACATGCCTTCCAACGCACGGTCTTCGATGTCATACCCGTCGCCAACGTCGACCAACGGTCTCTCGTACGGCCACCATCCATCAGACCCGCCTTCCTACCATGAAAACGGAAACGTCTATCAGATGAATCCATGCGAACCAGATAAAGTATACGGCAATCACTTCCCGTCGGATTCGCCAACCTCGCCACCGTTTTGCGCATGTCGAACCAACCCTGGCGCGGAACATGCCCTCGTCTCCCTCGCTCAACAACTCCAATCTACGCTCGCCTCTCTCAGGCAGTACGCGCAGCACCCAGAAAACACGCCTTGCCAGCTCTTCCGGCGCATCAACGAATTGAACAATCTGATGCAGTACGTTCCTGTTTCCCTTTCGTTCGCCTCGCGGCGGCCTCGTGTTCATCATGAGCTAATCTCTTGGGCGGTGAGAATTAGTGGCAATGATCCGGATGAAGGGACAGGTTCGCCTTATGGGACTCTTCCCACACCCACAGAGAGCGAGATTATGTCCTCCCATTCATCTTCGAGCACGCCCTTCCATGGATCATCCGCTGGTGCATCTGTGTCGGAGTGGAACACGATGGCCTCGGCTGGATTCAATCCCTATTTCCCCATATCGTCAGGCGAACAGACCATGTACAGTAACATCATCACATGAGCCTCCCCCCCCTCCGCGTTCGTGACAGCTACGGTTCCTCCCCCCCTTGGTGACGCTATCTATCGAGCTCTTGATGCTTTATTTACTTGCTCGTCGCGCCGGATGTGACTCTGTATGTACCCATACGTATTTTTGCTAGACTTTTATATACGCACAACACGAGACTACATCTGTATATTATACGTCATGTACTCGTCCTTCCATGCCCGACGATCGGGGCGGCACTACCACGTAGACTACCCTGATAATTCGATCGTGAAGCGAAACACGCGTTGCGAAGCAGGATCCGCCAGCATCGGCCGTCCGTGCGCGGACAGCATCCACACGTCCCGTTCGGTAAACAAAACTTGCCCGCTGCGCTTGACGAGGACGACAGTCGAGAGCCGGGTGCCGTAAAGCCCGCCATCGCCAATGGTGAATGGGTCCACATGCACCGTGTGTCGCAACTCGCTGCGATCGCGGGGCGGCCTGGCAGATCGCCACCTGGACGGGGTTGTAAGCGACGTGCGCGCGCACGTGTACACCAAAAAAAAAGGGGGGGGGCAAGTACCCACGTCAAGAGATCAAACAGCCGTTCGGCGAGGCGCTCGTCAGGCGTGTCCGGCGGGAGCGCATCGAGGAGGTCGTCGAACGCGCGGACACCGTGCGTCACCTTGGGCCAGTCGTCGTCCGCGCTGGCGCTGCCGTCGACCCCGTTGGACAACGCGGTGCGGTGTCGCTCGGTGTCGGACAGGGTGCGGTACGTGATCGGACCGCCACCACCATGGTTGGTAACGAAAAGCGCGTCCAGGGCGAGCGGGGGCGAGGTGCGATGGGGCGTCGTCGTCGTGGGTGCGAGGAGTACGAGGTTGAAGCCCGCGTAGCGGCCGTCGGGGGGTACGATCCGCCGTGCGTCGTCTTCCAGCGAGTACGACGATGGGAACGGCGAGGTCAAAAAAGAGGCCACGAGGTGGCCCCTGGAGGAGACGTAGGTGTCGTGCGACTCAGTGATGTTCGTCCTGCGGGGGGGGGACGAGGATGAGCGAAGCGGCGGGGTGGGTACTAGCCTAGGGAACGCACAGCAGGGCAAACTTGCCGGACCGGCCGAGGCCAAGCCACGAACCGCCACCCTGGGCGTCGACGCCCGATAGGACGTCTGGTTCGCGCTGTGCGCCGAACGCATGGAAGGAGGCGGGCAGAGTAGGCCTAGCGAGATACTCATCCCGGTTGCTACACAAGATGCTGATGCGAGAAAGAAAATGAACGGCACGGCCATGCCAGAGTCTGGAAACGGGACGGACAGGGCGTAATCGGGGTGGTCGAGGGTGAAAAAGGCGACACACATCTTGGGGGAGAATGTTCGGTAGCGAGCGAGATCTGGCGAATAGATGGTACACACGTCGACGGCCGTCGGTGTTCTGATGGAGGAAGCCAACTCATCAGGAGTAGAGAGAGGGACTGTACGGAAAAACTATACCCGCCGGTCGCTGTTTCTTGACCTGACGCGTGTCCGAGGAGTAACCACAGCCAGCAAGTTATTCGCACAGACCGCGAGCGATCTCAATTGACTGTTCCGACACAACGCCCGCGTTTCGGACCAGAGAAGAAACACGACATACAACCACTACATACTTGCACAAAGCCGCCCGCCGCGCGCGCGAGGACCAGACGGGATTTCGTAGTCATACTAGCCCTTCCCACGTACGCTCACGTTGACCAACAGCGATTAGAGGATGGAGACGTTGGCTACCGTCGTCCTCGACAACGGCGGGGCCACCGTCAAGGCCGGCGTGGTCGGAAGCGATGAAACAGTCCGGTAGGTCTGTGCGACCCATCTCACCACGGCCGGACGAGCTTCACATTTTTCCACCATTCCCAAGCATCATTCCCAACGCCGTCGTCCGATCAAAGGGTGACAAGACCACGTACATCGGCCATGAGATTGCCCGCTGCAGAGATTTTTCCTCGCTCCATTATCGGCTCCCTTTCGAAAAGGTACGGCTTATCAACCATTACCCGCACCCATGCAACCCATTCCAGTGCGAATAGGGTTATCTCGTCGACTGGGACGCGCAAAAGGCCGTCTGGGATGGCCTGTTTTCCACAGAGGTCCTCTCCGTCAGTACCTTCCCCTCCTTGCTTGCTTCATCCGTGACATCTCTCCCTTCTCCTCCCTCCCCAGGTCAATGCGCCTGACTCCTCTCTCGTCATCACTGAACCTTATTTCAACCTGCCGAACATCCAAGATGTCTACGACCAGTTTGTCTTCGAGGAATACGAATTTCAGTCTTATTATAGGTGTACACGTAAGTTCTCGTTTCTCCCTAGATACTCGGCGCTACGCTCATAGAACATTCCCGTCCAGCCGCTGCCACGATCCCATATGGTTCTCTCTTCGCCGTCGAGGGTCTCATCAATACTCCCGAGTGTGCCCTCATTGTCGATTCTGGCTTCAGCTTTACGCACGTCGTGCCTTGGATCAACCATCAAATCCAGTGGTATGCCGTCAAGAGGTTGGCGTTCCGATTAGAACCTTCCACAACCTTTAATGTCCCTCAATTGATTATAGAATGGACGTCGGAGGCAAACTTCTGACTAATCAGTTGAAAGAGGTCGTCTCATATCGCCAGTGGAACATGATGGATGAAACGTACATTATGAATCACGCCAAGGAGGCATGCTGTTACGTCTCAACGCACTTCATTACGGACCTCGAAACTTGTCGGTACGTCCTTCCTTCACTACACACCAAGCAGTTACCCAACCTGCAAAGGTCGAACCCGAAGCGGAATCCCATCGTGATGGAATACCTCTTACCCAATTTTTCCATCAATAGAACCGGCGAGATCAGACGCCCCGGATATGACCTCGCCCCAACGGACCAAGTACTGCTCATGGAGAATGAACGTTTCACGATTCCAGAACTCCTATTTCGTCCCGACGACATCGGTCGGTCGTTGAAATCTATGATATCTCACACTTATCAACTCCTTCGTTCTTCTTGATGGAAAATTTCCAGGGTTGGAACAAACTGGTCTCCCAGGCACGATAGCGGCGTCCATTGCGTTACTCCCCGAAGATCTACAGGGAATGTTTTGGGCAAACATTGGTGTCATCGGTGGTAATACCCAGTTCTCCGGATTACACAAAAGACTGTACGCAATCGCAGCCACGTTCATCCAGCTCCATCATGAGATGGCACTGACTACAAATCAATCAGCATGACGGAATTGCGTTCGCTTGCTCCGGTAGATTTTGAGATAAACATTTTCAAGTCTGATGAGTGAGTTTTTTTTTCTTGCTTTTGCTGCCGCTATCAATATGATGACATGCGCCACGGATCAGCCCGGTGACAGAATCGTATCGCTCCGCGTTGGCATTTGCAAAACACCCCAACTTTCCCGCCCATCTCCTCACTCGGGAAGAATATCTGGAATCTGGCAGCAGCGCAGCCCGTCGAAAGTTTGCCCAGTGGGACACCGCGAAGCTTGTCGAAAAAAACAAGAATGCGAGGCCGGACGACGTAGAGCCACGGCTGGCGAAGAAACCCAGCCGGGCACGCATGCGTTCCAACGCATCCTCTACTTCTCGCCGTCGGTGACTGCCGTATCCCCCTTTGATTCAATATCGGCATGGGTTGGTTTTCCCGTGTGTGAAACGGTGCTCTAGAATGACTCCGGAGCTCGCATTCGCTCTTCATCACGAGACTTGCGAACCTCGTATTCCTATTTCTCTTTTCAGATCCGTCGTTTACTCTACCCGTCCTAGTACGGAAACCGCAAAATGAAAAAAAGTTCGGCGTCAAGAGCTTGGCCCCTGTGGGAATATGACATTCGACTTCACTTTATCTGGCCCAGGCACTGATTTGAGCGGAGCGCACTCGTGATTACCGCTGACTCGCCTTCAATGCATGTCGGATTCCTCTTAGAAACGCTCCGAAGCTTCCCCTATACAGTCCTTTTGTCCTTCCAGAGTTCTCGGACAGGACCGTTCATTTTCACCGATCACCGTGCACAAGTTCGCTTACGAGTCGAGCCAGCATCGCCTCCTGAGCACTTCTCGAACTCGCGGAGCAAGACTCCCACATGACATGTGTCTATGTGTATGGGTGTTGGCGCACACGCCGTCCGACGCCGGTTTCGGACATCAGCGCGCTATCGCTGTGTGCGCGCGGGTGTGTCATGCTCAACTTCCCCCCTTTCTCGCGCCCTTTTCACGATTGGTGTGCCCCGCCCCGGTGAGACGCATCTACGTCTAGGTACGCTTGCAGTGCCCCGGGTTTGACGGACTGGCGCCCTCATCGTCTCCGTTTCCACGGTGATCGAGGGGTAAGCCTGGATCTTGTAGTCGCCGCATCCGCGGTCGCAATCGCATCGGCGGGCTATGTCTCGTCTCTCTATCTCTCTTCCCATAATACGATCCAGATGTGCAACCCAATGGCCTGGCCCACGACGAGACGATACGGCTCACGAGGTCAGAGTTCAGGACGAGACCTTTGGAGTTGCAATCTCGTTGCCAGAATCTCTCTCCCTCCCTCGCATTATCGTTACCTTTTTTGTGCCACCGTTTCTATCCACATCATCTCACGTATACACACTAGTACCAGTCTTACCAGCAATCGCGCGCTCTGCGCAAGAGAGTACACAACTGGGTGATGGGCGACAAGAAGTAATGCGGTCCCATGACAGCTCTCGGTCCCTTTGGCGCTCGGGCATCGGGCACACTGTCCAGTAAGCCGATGGTTATCATAATCGGTTTCCGCAGTAGCTGGGCTGCGTTCATCTCTCTCCTTTGAACGAGGTTTCAAAAGCGGTCAAAGTGGATGGTGGGTGTGGCATCTCACCTCGCTCCCGCGTACTGCCTTTACTTCCCTTGGCAACTGGTCGGTCTGTCCCGAGATCTGAGCTCGGACTGAAGGGAGGGGAGGGGGAGACAGTGGACACTGCTCTACATCGGACATTGCGGTCCCCATCTGGATGAACAAAGGTGCCATGTGGATGATGATCCCTATCTCTACCGTCGTTCGTCCGTTGCCGACGAGGTCGGCAACCTTCAAGCATGGCGAAGGGATAAGGAATGAGGTCTTGAAGGGACGCTGCGCAATGCCACACGGCCGGTCGAACGAACGAACCGCCCCCATCTCGGTGATCATGTCGGGGACCGTCGAAAAAAAAAAACAAAGGGTCCGTGCGCGCGCACCCCGGTTTTCTTTGCGCCCCCGCTCATCCCCTATAGATCGTGCCAAGTTGGGTGGGTTGATGGGGGGGTGCAACGGGAACCCGGATTTGGCCAACGATGCGGCGCTGGCTTCCTCTTCCTTCTTTCGAGTCGTCTTCCACCCCTGTACGCCCCAAAGCAGCTAGGCTCGTTTCTGGGCCGCAAGCTGCGGCGACACATGATATACGATGGACGCCACTCAATGATGGATCACTCGACGATGACCTGGATCTCGGGCATGGGCGCACCGAACTCGCGTTCCGCCACCCCTCCTGCGTCCTAAAGGGACTGTACGAGCGTCTACTGGTGAATGGATGTGCCGCCATTTTTCGGCCGATCTGGCCATGGTCGAGGACGCCCCTAGGCTCTTGGAGATCGGTCGTGCGTTGTCCGCGAGCGCGATCGATCGATGTGAGCTTGTCTGATTCTCTTTCTCTCCGCCTCCTCCTGTCCGTCACGGCGTTTTTTTCCTCCTTTCATTCCTTCTCGTTTCTTTTCTTTATTATATTTTTCATATCCCAGCCCCGTCCAGGTCTGTCGTCCGGGCGACGTTCGTGGCACCAAGTACGCGCTTTGAGCGTTCAGGATGTACCCCACATCGCCATCGCTTGTGTGCGTGGCTCTTGCATCGTCGGCGGTGCCGTATCTCCCTCCCCCTCCCCTCCCCTCCGCGCACGCGATGATCGATCAACGTTGCCCCTCCCTTGTTCTCGTCCTTGTTCCCTGTACGGAACGGAATATCGGCCGTTGCGTACTTCCGAGCGCAGCAAAGTCTAATCTAAACCCCCATGTAGGAAGACGGCGTCGTGCCGCATGCATGCATGGCCATTGATACTTCCGAGTCATGGTGAGCTAGTAGTAGCCGAGGTGGTTAGCCGACGGCGAGGACCAAGTATCTGGCAAAGGACCCGGAAATGATCATCACAACGTGGTTTTATGTCGGTCCGACCGTTTATTCCCCGATGATCCTGTGTCCGTCCCCATTCATGTCTGTCTCTTTCCTTGTCTCCCTCCTCTCTCTCACACACCGACGGGATCTAATAAGCGCGTATTCTCATTGTATGTAGTCAATGAGGAGCTATCATTCTACATAACGTGTACGAAAAAAAGCGATGCCGACCGAGCTTTTTTGACACTTTGATTGCCGGTTGTTTGGCTGACTGACTCGGCCAACCTGGTGAGTATGCACTAGTACTACATAGCACTAGCATCAATCGATGCCCATCCCCGAACGCGAACGTGTATCGCTGCGCAGGATCTATCAGACACTTCGTTTCGACGGCATCGCATCACGTCCCAGCAGGTGGACTGCCAGTACGTAGTAGTAGTATGCTGTCCCTAGCACCACCATCACCAGCACCACCGATCGTCGCACTGCCGCCCAGATAAGCACGTAAGAGCCATGCAAGTATGGGGTTAGATGCACGCACGAGGCGGGATTATCCACCATATGCCACGCGCGCCGTGGCGCAGCACGCGTTCGTACCGTATGGGTCCCCGCATGATACGCCGTCAAAACGGTTCGTGACGGACGGGAATCCGTGAGGGGGGAGGAGGGACAGCGACAGCAGTCTGAGCACCGCATCAGTGCGATCCCGATCTCGTAGTACATATCGATCACACGCACAAGACGAATGCCACGTTCGACGAGACGGATATACCGCTCAGGTCGGTTTTGTTTGGGACGGCGAGGTCACGTCTCGAGCTACTGTGGTAGATATGTATTTATGGGTGACGCTGGGCTTCGCTGGCGCCCGCGTCCGCTTGGCAGGGTCAGGGTCGGATGGGGCTCAGGAGCCTCAGAGCGACGACGACAAACTGGCACGGCGGCGGCGGCGGCGGCGTCAGTCGTGCTCAGCTATGTAGTGATGATTGATGCAGATGGGATCGCTAGATCATACGTCCGTCCGCGCCTCGATGCGCCGGTAACACGACCCCCAATCCGTCCCCAAAGAAAAGGAAAAAGAGAAATATGCATGTTATGAGCAAGTGCTAGACTATCAACAACGATAACGAGAATTTCCAATCCGGATCTTTTTTTTTTCCATTGCGCCGGCGGCGGCTACTGTGTTTCAGCGAGGGACATGACTTCCATCAGCACCGTCTGTTGTTCGACGCTCAATACGGTCGTCGCGGCTTGATACAGCGCCGGGTTCTTCGTTTGGAGTGCTGTTTCAAGTACGGCGGTGGCGGATGAGCCCTTTAGCCTCACACACATACACGAAGAAAAGGCAGCGTACTCGTCAACGCATGCTTGAACGTCGTGTACGGGTTGATCGTATCGATGATGCTGAAAAACCCGAGTTCCTCTCTGATCTCTGATTCTTCGGATACCTCCGATACGTCTTCGTCTTCTGGCTCTGCTGACTTTTCAGACCGTGCTCTCAGCCGGGCGTGCTGAAATCGGGCGGGACGCACAAAGCGTCAGCGTCCATGCCAAAGTGCGTCCAAATGAAACCTCACCTCTTTGGCGAGCATCTCGATACATGCCGAGTCTTCGTCCCAGACATCCTCTACACGTCGACGTAGTCAGTCCACTGTTAATGTGACATTGCGTCAGGGAAAAAAAATCACCGTCATCCTCGCCCTCCAAGTTCAAATATTTCGCATCGTCATAGTCGTCCTCGTCCTCTTCGTCAATCAGCTTTTGTTCCAACGCCTTGCGTTCTATCACTCCCGTTGAGTAACATCACCACGCAGATAAAAGCACGGGCGAAAGGCGCACTCGATATCGCCTGCGGAAGCGACTTGAAGATCACCAACGCGCCCGCGACGATGCCAAACCATCCCTCTTGCAGACTTGCCGGGATCACAGCTGCATCGAGCTCCAATAACTTGCTCAACGTGAGCAAACTCAGCTTCTTGTCGTGGACGCGCGGCAGGTTTTCCTCGGTGTTGATCGCCACGAACCACTTGTCGAAGAAGAGACGGGCCGTTCCAGGTCTGTGGTTCTCCATCAGGTGCAATGCAGCGGTCGGGTTGTAAAGGACGGCGTTGATGAGGACGATGAGGTTGGAGAGCTTGAAGGCGTAGGTGTGCCCACCATCGATATTGTCAATGGCGACACTGATGATAGTTTGGAGGTGCTACGATGAGAGAACGGTGTGAGTGAGTCTGTTTGTCGAGATACGGTGGCCTTGACGCACATCATCGATGTGACCACCAAGATTGAGAAGCATGCACTCGACGAGCTTGCATGCACTGATTCTGTTGCTGTCACCAAAGTCGGCGTCGGCCATGCTCGTTTTGTAAATGTCTAATATCTTTTCCCTGTAGTCGGGCCGGGCCTTGAAGATGTCGGTACCAAAGGATACGAAGTTGTCCAAAGCCGGGAGCATTTCTGCACAAACGGCCACGTCAAGCTCTCACTACTTCGAGCAGGGCGCGACTGCTCACCGTTCAAGAAGTCCGCCGCATCCGATTTGAAGAGCGAATACGTCAACTCAAACACGGGCCACATGTTCGGCGAAACGGTTGTTAGCTTGAACGTTAAACTGTCCATCAACTCAAACATGTTTTCGAACAAGTCTAGGGATTGCGTTGAAGAAAACAAAGAGACATTGTCCATCGTCAAGCGCTTACCGATGATCTTGTTCTCCAGCGTAAAACGAATGATGGGGATGATCACCTCTTGCACTTGCTTCAAAATCTCTTGATTCGAGTCCACCGCGGACACGACCTGTCGATACGATCCCACATCAACGTCCATGTCATTGTCCAGCACAGGACAAGACTCACAGTGCCGATGGTCTTCGCCACGCCCATCGCGCCGTAGATTTTGTCGTCGTCAGTGTCGAGTAACGTGTCGATGTCCACATTGTCCAGATTAATTTCATTGTCCTGTGCCAACCCGTCTTTTGCGAGGCGTAGATACGATTCACACTTGTCGGATCACGCATCAGCGGACTAAATGCCAACTACAGGGACACCGGATACTCACCAACCGACCTGTCAGCTCTGTAGCAACGGGAAGAAGCTCCTCCTGGAAATACTTGACCATATCTCCCATGGCACTGTTCAAAAGATCGAGATCCGTTTCATCAGAGAGTTTGAGGAGACCTGTGCTGGTCCATCAGCGCGCAACGTACAGTCACTCGTATGAATAAACATACGTTTAATGACTTCGCCCACTCGGGGAGAAACGGCCGTCTGCACTGCATAACAACTTTGTCGTAGACTGATTCCCCATCACAGTTGCTACATACCTGATTCATAAGCGACGACCATATGTGTGAGCGCCAGTGCTGCTTGCACGCGGACAGGGAGCTCAGGGTCATCGAGCGCAGTCGCCACAGCATTCGAATGTCTTGCCAAGTTCTTGAATCACCCCGGTGTCACCATCGATACAACCAACACGCGTTGTGAGACTGACCTCAGGGTTGCTCCACTCGAGATTATGCTTCACGACCGTTCCAAGCACCTCACAGGCCTGTTGCAATCGTGAGTACCAGAAAGGGGGGACAGACACAGCCAAGGTGTGACTCACGATGGCACGCATATACGGTTCGCTGGCAGTAAACTCGGAAAGAACATGACGAACCAAGAAGTCCTCCATGTTCCCTTTGACGTCGGGATGCAGCATAATGAATGGACCAAGCGCCGCTGCGATGTTCAACGCTCCAAACTTCTGAGGCGGCGTGGTGTCGCTGAAACGATGAACGTTCGACAAATCGGACGATTGCAAAGCGCCACTGCACTTACGAACGAAGAACGTTGTTCACGAAGCTAAGGATGGGTAAGAACGCAAGTTTGGTTCGACCGCTCGCCAAGCTGAGGATAAACGAGGTTGCACCAGACACGGGAGACGAGACATTTGCGTATTCGTCTGTATCACATTATCAAAATCGGTTTTAGATATGGCAAAAAGACGATTCAGACATACCGACAGAGGCCCGGACATACTCGACGGGATCAGACGACCACAGTTCCTGATCAGCAGGCGAGAAGCAGAGGTGAGGAAAGGCAAAGTTGGATACGAGACTGTCCATATGAGGCTTTAAAAGAACCCAAGTAGACTTGGGTTTGACGCTGAGGGAGACTCAGCAGGCACAGACGACATTCACCATGAACCATACCATATAGTAAAGAAATTAAAGATGTGGTATCGGCATTTCTTGGACAACCATGCTTGCTTGGACACGTACAAGTTGACTTGATGAAGGTACATCTCGAAGATCTGAGGCGCGAACGTCGTGATAAACTGATTGGCAAACGCTCCGTACTCCTTTTGCATCGGGGAAGGAAGTTGCGAGGGATTCCCATATCTTGGACGTACATCAGTCCACGGCGTTCGAAATCGCGCGCAATGGTACACCTACTTGTAGAACAGTCTTCCTAGCGTCGCACACGCCCATTTCTTAGCTTTCCACCACTCGGACTTCTCCCTCTCCTCTTCGTTCTCAGGAACGGCGTTGCTCGGAAGTGGAAGATTGACGACTTGGAAGAGGAGCCGACACCAGGACACGAGGCTGTCGGCACTCTGCTGATGTTTACTGAGGTTGACGATGATGGACGTCTTATACGTCTTCAAAATGAGATGTAGCATCGACGGAATCTCCTGCGCCGACGAAGGAAGCGTGTTCAACATGCCACCCGCGACGGCGACGAGCGTCGGGAAGAGCTTCTCCACGATGTCGGGAAGGTAATCCGTGCGCTGACGATACCTGATCCTACAACGTTAGCAAAGGCCCATCCAGAGCTGGTCCCCAAAAACGAACGCGCCCCCGCTCACCTAAACGCACGCACACACTCGAGCGCGGCGACGCACCCCGCGCCGACCTCGTGAATGTCGCTGCTGGTCAACAACGCGTTCATGCGCTCGAGCAACCCGGACCACCGGTCTGGAAAATCGTGCGCGATGAGATCTTTGAGGGTCGCGGCGAGCTGAACGGTGATCGTCCTCGAAGGCGAACCCGCGAGAAGGTGCAAGATGGTCGTCTTGAGCGCGTCGCGGTCGGATTGCGCTATCGGGACTTGTTCTGGCCGTGTCCCGTGCGTGTTGACGATGTAGGAGGTGTGGACGCGGTTTTTGAGGTAGACGGAGCATGCTTGACGGGTAGGGCTGGGTGGACTGAGTGAGTGGGCGGGGTTGCTGGGCGAGGCTGCACGCACAGATCAACGCTATCTGATGCGATGATTTGCAAGATGGCAGTCAACACGCCTTCTTGTGCACCAATCTAGGACCCGAGGCAGGGTCAAGTTCGCCACCGATGGACGAGCCGGGCTCGACATACCTTGCGAATCTGCAGTTCGCCCGCCTTTTGGATGTTGGGGTCAGCATTGTACGTGGTGGCAAAGAGACCTGCGAGCGCTTGGAGGTCCATCGAGGAAGAAAATCGAGGGCGGCACGATACACGTAGCTGTTCAAGACGGAAAAGAAAGGACGTGGACAAGGGCGTAATATTTTTGTCAACACGCGCGTGTTGCGTTGTCATTACTCGCGATGCCATCTATGGTACAAGGACCCTAAGAGGTATCCAACAGGTATCTCCACGTTCCAAACAAGATGTTCACCAGGAAACCGATGATGATGCCGAGTTGCGTCTTGCGTCTGGAACAAGGCCAAGGTGAACAGAAAACACTCAGAGATCGGGTGGCCACATACGGGAAAATGACGCTCTCCATGGGCTGAACCTCACTGCCATCATCCCAGAAAGCAGCCGGTTTGGCATCACGCAGGAAGAAAAAGGGTAGGATAGGAAAGAAGAACCCGATGAGGATGCCCCGGAGGATCATACTCTGTGCGGACGTTTGAACGAGTGGCGCGTTGCCGACACTGTCCATGGAATCGATCCACTGCTCTTCCAGCGCACGCGCGTGCTCATCATCTACCAAAAAAAAAACGTGTCAAGCGGCGTCGATACATCACACGACACGACACGTACAGTCTTCATCGTTGTCGATGTCGATGTCGAGATAGTTTGAGGACGACTGGCTGTGGAATTGCCTTCGAAAGTTGGATATGTCATCCTCTGAAAATCCGGCTGCGATGAGGCGGTCGAAACCACGTAGCGGCCGGAGCTGTGCGACCTGTTTGACCTGTCCGTGAGCGGCCGACGTGTGAAGTGTCCACTCCCATTCGCACCTGCGGTTTTTCCTCGGTCTCTGTCCCCGGCTCGACCTTGGGCCCGACGGAACAATGCAGCCAGGTGATGATATGGGGTTGAGGCGGGGACGAAGGCACGTCGGTGGGCGAGGTCGGATTGGCACGCGACTGTCTGTCCTCGAGCGAACTGAGCCAAGAATGCAGTAGCGTGCCGTCTGTGAGAAGCCGCCCAGCATGTATCAATCTCAACCGCCTGTCCGTGAGCTGTGGACGTGCGGTGACTATCTGGTGTCTGATTCAGAGATGGGCCTCGACTGGCAGTAAGAGACGAACCTTTGCCTTGACGTCGCGTACGGCGTCGTTGCTGGTCACGACGAGGACGAGGTCGGCGACGCCCTCGGTGAAGCGAATCGTGAGGCGCCTAAAGTCTGGTTGTGACCGTTCTCCGTCCTGCTCTGGGTCTATTGCGCGCTGTTTTCCCTTTGCCTTTTCGCTGAGCATCTTTGTGAATGTCACCGGAGCTGGACAAGCGCGGTATGTCAGCGGCTATGCATATACAGCACTCGTCAGCAAGTGGGCGTGGGAAAAACAACATTGGACGATAACCTCGACGACCTCGCCCAACATGCCCCGCGCAGAAGGCAAGTCTGGTGTACCCGCTGGCCGTATCAGAGATCTGATCATGCCTACTAGTCGGAACGCCAAAATACTTGGCAAACAAGATGAAGTCAAAGGGCCTACAGCGCCTGCGATGGTACTGCCAAGTCTGCCAGAAACAGTGCAGAGACGAGAACGGCTTCAAGTGTCACGCTCAGTCAGAGGCCCATCTTCGTCAGATGCTCGTCGTCGGTGAGAATGCGGGGCGACACATTGCGGACTTTTCGAGCCAGTTCCAGCACGACTTTGTCCAGCTCCTCTCTCGGAGGTAGGTCTCGCCCCCCGATCGGGAACGTCTCGACGAGCGTGTTGATCCGATACCAGGTTTGGAACGAAACGTGTGTTTGCGAATCGCGTGTATCAGGAATTCATCCAAGACAAGAACCACCTCCACATGAACGCCACCCGTTGGGTCACCCTCACCGAGTTCGTCAAATACCTCGGTCGCTCGGGCATCGCTCGCGTTGACGAAACCGACAAGGGCTGGTTCATCGCATGGATCGATAATTCGCCCAAGGCGCTCGCCAAGCAAGAAGCCTCGCTCAAGAAGGAGCGCGCGACCATGTCTGACGAGCAACGCGAGCGCGTATTGATCACGGAACAGATCGAAAGGGCAAACCAGGAAGCTGGGTTGGCTTCAGGGTCAGCGTCTCCGCCACCGGAAGAGCGGGGTCTACAGCGGGACGAGAGTGCAGACAAAGTCGTCCTCTCACTGTCGATGAAGCTGGGTGCGTCTGCTGAAAGCGCGCCTGCACCTGCCGTAGGGGGACTGAAGCTCAATCCACTGAAACCGGGCGTCAACCCGTTGAAGCGACCCAACGTCTTCAAGATGTCAGCCCCCGGTAAACCATCGGATCAACCGGAGACGAACAATGACAAGAAACGGCCGGTTTCCGCCATGTCTGCCGCGGAGCGTCTTATCTTGGAGGACCAGGAACGAAAACGACGGAAGATGGAGAGGGAAGGCGTTGCGTTCTAGCGCGGTTGTACTCTGATATTGTTGTCGTTTTATATCCTTATTACTCGCGACCGACTTGGGACTGAGAGTGGGAAACAATACAAAGGGCCATGAAAAATCGAGTCAGTTCGGTGGCGTACCGAGGGCACGTGTAAGATAAATATATGAAACGATATCCTGAACTCCAAAGTCACAAAATAATTGGTAAATTCAAGGTACAACAGTCCATATGAACAGCACGGCATGATACACGGATACACCTGCTGCATGGTTTAACAGCACATCTCGCATGGGCAGCCTGGAAACGCGAATCAATAGAGTACAACAGGAAGAAGACGCAGAGACGTACAGATGATGTCCGCAGCGCACTCGCAGCAGTCCTAAATGGAATCCTAGCGTCAGTATTTGGAATGGGCGGCGGACATTGCCGTACCTTGCAGCATTCTGTTCGATGGGGCCGGTCAGTCGTGTCTCGTTTAGGAAAGGAAAAGGTGAAAATACACACCAAAGCAGAGGAAGCACTCAAGGGCGCCCAAGAAGCAGTCCTTGATGAATAAATAGCGTCAACAGGCTGTCCTCTCTGAGAAAAAAAAAAAAAAAAAAAAACAAAGGACATACCTTGGCAGCACCACCGCCACGGATACGCTTAGCGTGGTGTTGTTGGTTATGAGCGGGCGCGGGGTTCGTAACGCCTAGGATGGCTGTTCATAAGGCTGTTCGACGAAAAGAGAATGGAGGACATACTCATCTGGATGGCAGCCTGGGGCTGGTTGACGGTGGTTTTGTTGGCGGGCTCCATCGACTCTGTTACTTGTGAGGGTGCGGGTCTGAGGTAGGGACAAGGGAGGTGGGGCAGGTTAAATACTCGCGGAGGGGCACCATGCATCAGACCACGTGCTGCCCCGCCTTACCTAAATAACACAGCCGCTCTCCGGTTAACTGCCACCACGTTGGCTGTGGCCTCGCCAACAACAAGGAGGGCCACGATTCAAAATATTCATGCCCACTGCCTCGAACGCGTCCGCAGTAGTGGCCAAAGGGGGTCTTGATGTGCAGATTGGCCATTGGAGGGCCACAGTTCCAATTCATGGTCGGCTGGACCTTGCTCCACTGCTGTAATCTTGAAAGATGGCGACCGGCTATTTTGGTCTCAAGCGACAATAAGTACACATGTTTCTCCCAGGGCACGAGTGTTTGCTCAACCGAGAGCACGTTTGAGCGAAGACAGCCCGCATTCTCCTAGCTTGCGTCACGCCCGGCGTCGCAAGAAGAGGGCTATTTCTGACAACAGAGAATGGTAAGATAGCGTTTGTGAATCCGATTGGCCAACACCTCGCCTTGACCAGTTGAACCCGTCCATATCCGAGGATTCATTAATGCTCTAGTGGGTTGGGCGCATACCAATCGGGATTCGGGAGAGTCGGACGAGAGACGCCCCCGACCTCGGACTATTGGGAGTAAGGACGGGTACGATACAAGTATGCAGAGACTTTGCGATCAATTCAAAGGATCCATCAACTGGTGCCCGTTTGTTCAGCATGGAAAAGTAAGCTCACCCGCTTCTGGCATGCATGTTGTGAACGTATCTGTCAATCTCCTTGGTGAACTCGAGTCGACACTCCTGGCACGTCGCTTATGGCTTTGATGTCCATGTGCTTCAACAGTTTTATAAAATATTGCGCCCTGTCAATGGGCCACCCAGATCGGACTTTCATGTGGGGGGTCAGGTAAGAGGACACACGTTTCAACTTGGGTCCCACTTGCTCGCCGTTGGATCATCGCAGTCACTAGTACTGGATACGAACGTGCCAGAGTCTTCATCAACGCAAAAAGTTTTGGCCTGAGTGGTACTTGTAACACGCTTGTTGGTGGTGAGACATTGCCTAGGCGGCCCTGTCAGGCATAAAGATTGAAATTTTGAAGGCTCATCGTTTGCTTATCGCAGCTCCACCCCCAAACGACATCAATTATGTAGCTTGACTGATATGTGTTCCTGAAGGCCCAAGACTCACAGCAGTGCAGACTTATTAAGCTACTGTAAGCTGCTCTTTTTGATCCCGTCCACGAGCTGCAAATCGGCGAATGGATGCAAGCCAACTCGACTTTCAAACCTGGCCTGCCGTTCCTCCTGCTCCTTTCTGTCAGTCGTTGTCAGTCGCTGTCGGTCGCCGTATGCCGTGCCTTGGAAATATTTCCTTGTGTTGTTTCATTACGTCAGCATCGGAGGGTCACCCACGGCGAATCATTGACACAGGCTTGTGATGGATGTTGGCAGTTCGTGGTATATAACTCGAAAGCTCGACAACCTCATGCGAATTTTGCCGCTTCATGGGTGAATTTTCAACTACGACCATCTCCGTCCTCCAAAGCCTCTTCGCAAAGAGGGCTGTGCAAGGCCAAGTACGTCTCCCACCGCTCTTCATGCTGCGGCGAGCCGAGGGGCTCATCGTCTCACCTTTCAAGGGCGGTCTTCTGACTGGCCAAGATCCAGCATCATACAACCCTTCAGACCCCCTCAGGCTATGGATCATTCAACTTGGTTCGTCGACTTTTTTCTCTCTCGCTCTTTTCTTTCCCTTTGGAGCCTCATGCAACGAAAGGCATCATCATCATCATGGCTCAGCTACTTGGTTTCTTCCTGGCAAGGATAAAACAACCTCGCGTTATCGCCGAGATCATCGGTGGTATTCTCCTGGGTGAGTCATCTCCGTCTGTTTGCGTAGCATCCTGACACCGCGTCAAGGACCCACTGCCTTTGGGCGTATCCCAGGTTTCACGAGCCACGTATTCCCCACAAGCTCAATCCCCTTTCTATCCCTCACTGCCAATATTGGGCTCTGCCTGTTCCTTTTCATCATCGGCCTCGAGGTTGACCCAACCGTCATCCGACGAAATGCCCGTCTGTCTGTTGGAGTGTCCCTCGCAGGCGTGCTCCCTCCGTTTGCTATTGGATGCGGCATATCCGTCGCAATATACCACCACTTCATCGGACACACCATTAATCACAATTATTTCATGCTCTTCATCGGCGTTTCGTTCTCAATTACCGCGTTCCCCGTGCTTTGCCGTATCCTCTCTGCGCTCAAACTACTGGAAACGACGGTCGGCCTCATCGCCCTCTCCGCAGGCGTCGCCAACGACGTCATTGGTTGGAGTTTGCTCGCACTGGCAGTCGCCTTCGTAAATGCGTCGTCCGGTCTTACCGCACTGTGGACCTTCCTCACCTGCGTGGCGTACACCTTGTTCCTCCTCTTCCCAGTCAAGTGGGCATTGCTTCGTCTGGCCGATAAGACGGGAAGTATCGCACACGGGCCTACCATAACCTACATGACGGTTGTCATGCTCGTCCTTTGGGGCTCCGCCTTCTTCACAGACATTATCGGCGTGAACGCAATTTTTGGTGTGTCTGGGTTCACATGACTTTTAAAAAAAAATTCACGAGGGATCGCAGGCGCATTCGTCGTCGGCACCATCGTCCCCCGCGAGGGTGGCATCGCCATGGTGTTTGTGGAAAAGTTTGAAGACATGGTTCAAATCATCTTCATTCCAATCGTGAGTGGAGAAGAATAAATTCAAGTCCCATTCACCTTTTCTCACCGTGCCTAGTATTTCACGATTTCTGGACTCAACACGAATTTGGGATTGATCAATACCGGTAGGTGCCAATTTGAGAACGCGCGGGTTATATTGAGCCGCCCCGTCAGGCACCGCGTGGGGATTCGTCTTTGCTATCGCGGCACTGGACTTTACAGGTAAATTTGTTGGGTGCTCGCTCTCATCAAGGGCACTCGGCTTCAGCTGGCGCGAGTCCACCGCAGTGGGTTCCCTCATGAGCTGCAAAGGGTATGCTTCTGTCGCATGGTTGATTATGTGTATCTCACTGTCGCATAGCTTGGTGGAGTTGATCGTCCTCAACGTCGGGTTGACCGCAGGGATCCTTACCCGACAGGTGTTCTCGATGTTTGTCTTTGAAGCACTGCTCCTCACGTTCATGACGACGCCTCTCGTCAATCTCATTTACCCACCCAAACACCGCACTTACGGACTTGGCACTGGCGTTTCTCGGGAGTCATCCAAGGACGACGGAACAGTCGTCGAGGATGAACGGCGGTCCCGATTTACTGTGGTGCTCGACGAATTCCAACATATGCCTGGGATCATGGCACTAACGAAGTTAGTGTTGCCTCAACCCTCGGACGATTCGACCTCTCGTGTCACGGAGTCGGACACGGCCTTGAATGCGCTTCGACTCATCGAGTTATCTGAACGTACATCGTCAACGATGAAATCTGTCATGACAGAAACGCTGATTAACACTGACCCTCTTGTCGGTGTCTTCAAGATGTTTGCAGAACAGAGCGACATGCAGATCTCTACTTCGTTGTCTGTCGTGCCGCGCGACGAGTGGGCTCACACCGTGGCCGAATACGCCTCGAGACACGGTTCGGAGCTCGTTCTCATTCCTTGGATCCCACCTTCGTTGGGTTCAACGGCGAGCTCATTCGAATTCGGTGTAAAACAGGAGTCAAGCCCGTTTGATACGTTCTTTGGGTTGCCTACGGACAACACCGCGTCGATGGTGTACTCGCACTTTGTTCGCAGTGTATTTAGGCACAGCCAGACGGACGTGGCCCTCTTTGTCGATCTGGGCGACAACGCAGGCACGAGTGGCCCGCAGCACATCTTGCTTCCGTTCTTTGGTGGTTCGGACGACCGACTTGCTCTTGAGTTGGTGGTACAATTATGCATGAATCCGAGGATAAGCGCGACGGTCATTCGTGTGGGGAAGGTTCCTTCAGAGTCCGGAGTTACAAAGCCCGAGGCGGTGGTTGTTGACGACAAGGTACATAGGTCCTCTGACGTATCGGTGCGTGTGGATTCGTTGTCATGCCGTCACGAGACGCTGACAATGTGATCCGACGTCTGATTCAGCCAATTCTGTTTGCAAACACTGTCTACGGGAATCCGAACACGGAGTTTCTCTTGCAGTCCGAGACGTCGGATGACCTGACGTGGTCTCGTTATGCGTCGTCAGCGTATGACAAGGACGTGCGTGGCGAGTTGCGCTCGGCGCTCTCTCGAATCGAGTTTACGGAGGTCTCGGACACGCTCGCGCTGCATGCGCTCGTGGAATGCGCAAAGGGGCTGCGCTCCACGTACCGGCGGGTGCTCGTCGTGGCAGGGCGCTCGAAACGGTTCTCCCGGAACGCTGTGGCGCAGGAGTTGAAGCAGCTCGTGGATGAGCAGCGGCACATGGGCCACGAGATGGTGCAGGATACGATCGGGGATGTCGCGACGGCGTTCGTGGTGGCGGGTCGGGCTGTGAGCGGGGTGGTCGTATTGCAGGCGGCGGGGGACGGCGTGACGGTCGTGTAAAATGTACATATCTTGTCTCGAATCCAAACGCGCCGACGTGTACGTTGTTTGACTCATTGCAAGCATGGGAACAGCGGTCCGTCCGGCCCGTTGGTGTCCGTGCGCGCCAGCCACCCGACAACGAACGTGCACGCGATGATTGCGTATGTACGCGTTAGTACCCATCGACCAGTACGAGTTATTCCCGTGCGGGTAGCCGTTTTCGTGTCACATCGGACAGTATCTCACCCGGTGGGGCTCATGCGGCCTTGAGTTGCTCGCGTCGGGGAACCGCGTGGGGGCCGACTCAACTTCAGCAAGTACAACCATCAACTGCAACCAGTCTCGCCTACTAGTGACCAATAACCCTACTTCACATTACATTCACGCACGGGGGACCAGGGCCTGCGACGATCCGACCGATATCATGGCGACCCTCCGCCGACGCCTCTTTTCGCGACGCACCCTCGCGCTCGCGGCAGTGTCGACGCTCGGGCTGGCAGGCGGCGGGTACTACTATCTCAACTCGGGGCCGGCGTACCCCGCGTCGACCCGGGAAACGAGGCGGCCGCCGCCAGCGTGGACGCCCCCGCCGAGACGTGCGATGTTGGAGGCCCTCGAGCGGAGTGCGCGCGCCGGGCACGCCGATGGTCGAGAGAATAAAGACAGAGAAGGCGAGGGCGAGGACGACGCGTTTGATCTGTTGATCATTGGAGGCGGGGCGACGGGTGCGGGCGTCGCCGTCGACGCTGCCAGTCGCGGTCTCCGCGTTGCCCTCGTGGAGAGAAACGACTTTAGCTCTGGTACGTGCCACCCCTCGCCCCCCTCCCCGATCCACACGCATGCATCGGCAGACGGTTTGACGAACACGCAGGGACGTCGTCCAAGTCGACCAAGCTCGTCCACGGCGGCGTGCGTTATCTGCAAAAGGCGGTGATGGAGCTGGATTACGAGCAGTACAAACTCGTGCGAGAGGCGTTGCACGAGCGGCGGATATTCCTCCAGACCGCCCCGTATCTGTCCCACATGCTTCCCATCATGCTCCCCCTGTACAAGTACGCTCCACGCCCCCTGCTGGTCGTTGTCGTTGCGTTCTTCCCCGTACTGAGGTTGCTCCTGTCCCTTCTAGGTATTGGCAGGTCCCGTATTACTATGCAGGCTGCAAGCTGTACGATCTATTGGCCGGCAAGGAAAACATGGAGAGCTCGTATCTCATGTCAAAAGGCAAGGCATTGGAAATGTTTCCGATGCTTAAGCGTGATGGCCTTGTCGGGGCGGTCGTCTACTACGACGGTACGTCCTAGCGCGACGCCCATCCCAAACAACTGATCGCTCTTCCAGGGCAACACAACGATGCCCGCATGAATGTCGCTCTCATCATGACCGCCGTCAAGCTCGGCGCGACGGTCGCCAACTACTGCGGCGTCACCGAACTTCACAAGGACGCCAAGGGAAAGCTCGTCGGCGTCAAGGTCAAGGACGAGCTCACCGGACGGGACTTTAACGTCCGCGCCAAGGTTCGCCCCCGTCTCGTTCGCTATGCCCCATAAACGCATCGCATCTCACGTCCAGACAGGGTGTCATCAACGCGACCGGCCCGTACTCTGACTCGATCCTCTCCCTCGACGATCCGTCGCATAAGCCGATCGTCAGACCTTCGTCGGGCGTGCACGTCACGCTTCCGGCTTACTACGCCCCGGCGCGCATGGGTCTTTTGGACCCCTCTACCTCGGACGGCCGCGTCATCTTCTTTCTACCCTGGGAAGGAGGTGTCGTCGCCGGGACCACAGACGCCCCTGCAAAAGTGAATGCACAAGGCGAGGAAGTGACGCCTGCAGAAGAAGACGTGCGATGGGTGATCGACGAAGTACGGGGGTACCTCAGCCCGGATATCAAGGTCCGTCGTGGGGACGTGCTCAGCGCCTGGTCGGGTTTGAGACCACTCATTTCGGCGGGGAGTGAGGGTGGGACGGAGGGACTAGTCAGGAACCACTTGGTGAGGGTAGAACCCTCGGGGTTGATCACGATCGCAGGAGGAAAGTGGACGACATACAGAGCAATGGCGGAGGAGACGGTCGACCGAGCGATGGAGGTGTTTGGATTGCAAGACAAGGTCACAGGCGGATGCCGAACAGCGGAACTGAGGCTCGTCGGAAGCGACGGATGGACGCGAAACATGTTCATCGGGCTCATTCAAAGGGCACGTTCTCAGTCCCTCATTCGTCGCCATGCTCGGCCCACTGACGTCGTCTCCCTTAGTTTGGCCTGGACACGGACGTGGCAAAACAACTCTCAGAAAACTATGGGGACCGTGCCTGGACTGTCTGTGCGCTGTCAGAGTTGATCGGTGGACCGTGGCCCCTACACGGGGTTCGGCTCTCCCAAAACTACCCTTACATCGAAGCAGAGGTCCTCTACGCTGCCCGCCACGAGTACGCATGTACGGCCGTCGACGTCCTCGCCCGCCGTACGCGCCTCGCCTTTGTCGACGCTCAAGCCGCCCTCGCCGCCCTCCCGCGCGTGATCGAGATCATGGGCAAAGAGCTCGGTTGGAACCGTGCGCGCCGAAAAGCTGAGTACGCCTGCGGCGTGCACTTTCTGCGGAGCATGGGCCTCGCGCCGGGGTCGGCCGCGGGTGACAACGGTCCCGCCAGCTGGGAAGGTACGTGGACGTGGCAGGCGTGGTTTGGGGACGGATTCTGGTGGCTCGTCGGGCTCGCTGGAAGCGCTGCGCCTGTGTCGCCTGGGGCGTCCTCGTCGTTCAAGCCGTCGTACAGCCGCACGCAGTTCGACGCGGGCGAGGTCGATGCGCTCAGGGAGCTGTTTGACAGATGTGTTGCCGCCACCGCTACCGTCACCGATTCGCCGGACGTCACCCCTCCGCGCGCTGGCCAGCTGAACAAGGCCGAGATCGAGCCCGCATTGAAGACGTTTGCGCGCGAGTGGCCTGGCGCGGGGTACGAAGGGTTCCGGGAGGCTGATTATCGGTACGTGCTCACGCAAGAGGGCTTCGGAAATCGGACGTACGTGGACGTGGACGAGTTTGTCGAGGTGGGTAGGATCTCCCTCCTCCCCGGGGTCATGTGTGATTGATTCCGTTTGACATGCCAGATTTGTGGCAACTTGAAGGACGTGTCCATGATGAGGAGCGTGGCCAAGGTGGCCAAAAAGGAGCGGAAACGAATACCGGTCGAGAAGAGCGGTGGAGGGGTGTAGTCATCAGTCCTGTTTTACGCGCGTTTTTGTGATTGTGTTTCTCTGGATCTCGTCGATGCCATGGTCGCGAATTAGAAATCACTGTTTGTGTCCCGTGCTCCTCATCCAAGGTACTTGATTTTTCGCCCGTCATACTGCTCACCATGTTACCAAGTACTACAAGAATTACTCACGACGCTGTATACGAGACCCATTAAAACCAGAAAAGGTAGAGTGCTCAATGGGACACTGTAGAAATTGTATCGAGAGGCAGGACAACCTCGTGGCACTGGATCCACTTCCTCTTGTAGCACACGGGATGCCGACGTTACATGTTCACCAAAGCTCCCGAGTTCAGCAAGTAAGTGGGAGCCCAAAATAAAGATATTCTCGTCGACCCGCCCATGTCCCATCCACATACACTCGTTCATCGCGTGAGGCCGGATATAGCGCGCCCCGACCACCGCTCACATATCAATGCATCACCCAATTCCCGGACGACGGGAGGGGCTATCTTCCCTCCCCGCGTTTCCCATGAGTAGTTCTGGTTGTATCACGCTAGACACGCGTCGAGTTGCTGAGACACGAGGTCTGGCGAAGGGCCTCGAGTGCACGCGTGAGCCAGCGAGCTAGACGAACAGAAGGAGCGGGCGGAAAACACACCCAGTTCGCCACATGGTTCTACGTAGAAGCAGTAACGGGAGATGGTCTCCCGGTAATCGGGGGCCACGCAGACTTCGGAGACGATTTTGAGTGAATCTGAGGTGGAGTCGTCTCCGAGACGGTGCCTCCATAGTCCATCTCTCGTCGTCAACACGACCTCGTACTTTTTGCTAACGTCAACATTCCACTCGAGAGCGAGGAAACAAAGTTGAAGCATTCAATCCCAAGTGATTGAGACGTGAATACCGCTTGTCTAACAAACTTCGACTCCTCTGGATCTTCCATGGGCAAAACTCGACGATGTCATCTGATCCCACGACTTTATACAAGCTAGAGTTCCGGGGATCGTAAGCCAGCGCAAGGAATAACTCGGTGCAATTGACGGCCAATGTGCGCAACTCCATATCTGGGCCCATATAATGCCGGATCTGATCAACATTAGGCGGACAAGACTTCATGCGACGCTCTAGGAACTCACTTTGGGGACGGCCGTTTGGTCAACCATCCGGGAGAGTGCCGCGTGTTTTCGGATTCGCAAGCAAGAATTCCTAATAAAAAATGCGTTCGGTGAGCGTATGCATCAGATCTCAGCAGGAAGCGTGGTTTACCAGGAGCGTGTCCTTGAGATCGTCCCTTCGATTGTCTCCGGAATAGAACCCATGTCGCTGCAGTTGATCAATATGTCCCACTGCTCGTCGATGACACGACAAAGATCGCCAAACACGGTACTGAACATCATGTTGATGAGTTCAACCTCGGGTTCATAGACGGCGAATAGAGCATGCATGAAAATGAATGTCTTGTAGTTGGAGATGAAGGAGACGCTCAATGGAGAAGATTGATCAAGCACCAGTGGTTGGGTCAGTTCGAGTTCAACCCAAACGTCCAAACACTGAATATCACATACTCTTGAGCGTGCGGTGAAGTAAATCGTTGTCGACATCCTGTGAATTGATCAGTGCCATGAACAAAGGCAGGGCACGCATCAATGACCCATCATTTGTGTATACATTCTGACATTGTACACACCGGCATTTTCAGTTTAACGCCCTCGTCGTCGTCCACTCCTTCGATCACCTCATAATACCGGAGGGAGTGAACGAGGCAGTTCTTTCTACCAAGGCGGAGGGTCGCGCTCGAAGCCTCCATGATCTGCGAGTGCGTTCATGCAGAGTCGACATAAGGGATAGGGTGAGAGCTGGAATTGGCATTGGGGGTACTCCAAGTTGGTAGTGGTGGAAGACATGGTATCAGTTGGGATACTGACAAGTGACAACGAGCCAGATAGGACGTAGTACTAATGGAGCTGAGTATTCCGGTACCTGTTTGTAAGATAACTGACGGTCGCTGTAGTCCTGGCAAAGATCTTGGTCCATCAGAATTCATACCCATTTGTACATAACTTTTTGAAAATACCTTTCAGGTCAGTAGGTCCGAAAACATGGTCCGAGACGGGTTAGTTGTCCTCGAAGTGGCCTTAGCATCATTCTATCCTACGGCGAATTCTCATCTAAAGCCCCGCGACGCTCGGCCTTGTGCATTTTCCGATACATAGATCCGGCAGAGTCTATGTTCCCAGTCTTTTTCGCCACGGGATCCTGAATCAATGCTGATTCCCGATCTGTCACAGCGCATGTCTCTTCCAAGGCTCTCTGTGACCAGCTGGCACATATGTGGTGTTTCTGTCGATGACCAGAGCCCCCCTTCGTGCAGTGTGGTACGCCTTGCGAAGTTCCGGCGCGACTCATGATCAGTGACACAATTCCCTTCACTTCAACATCAAATCTGCCGACATAATCCCACGCCCTCACCGCTTGAAGGTCACCTGCTGGCACTCATTTCGCAGACTCGCTGGCCAAGTGCTTCAAGGATTCGGTTAGCTGGTAACCGAGGTAACCGATAGTTTAGGACCAGTCAGAGCCAGCTTCAAATCCCCAGAATCAACCTGGCCATCTCTCCGACTCGAGACCCTAAAACGGATTCAGACACACTCGGTCACTTCGGCAAGATCTCGTAAGCCTGTGAGGACTTGAATTCCAGTCTGGACTCTTGGACTCTCGGGACTCACCATGTAAACTTCATGGCGACCACATCGCAGCACTGCTGCAGAACTGGACTTGGACAATCACTGATCGATGATTATCGGGCAAGGGTGGGAACAACTTTAACTATCTACTGGTGGCGAGGCCTGGCATGGGCGCGGTTTCGTGACAGCCGGTGAAGGTTCTAGGACATGCAATAGATCCATACTAATCAATACATCGATCATATTTCTAGCCAGGTACATGACTCCACACCAAACAAAATGCTCGGGTCGGCATATTAGAGTTGCCATGCGATAAGGCCGATTGGACAGCGCGATGCTGACATGGCGATGCAACATACTTTCGAAATAAACATACTTGCATTCCGCGCGTCATAACAAGATCCAGCGTCCAAACGTCGCCGTTCTAGTTCGTGCACCCCTCGGCGTGCGTCCAGCATCCACACAGACTATAGTCTAGCGGTTCGCGACCGCAATCCGGCCTCGTACTCGTCCACGAGCACCCGACGTAACACCTTACCCGTCGGTGATTTGGGTATCTACGACAAGCATTTTGCCGACGGTCAGCCAAGGTTTTCCGACCGCGCGCATCACAAAATGGGACTGACCTGATTGACCAGGCCAATGCCACCCCTCAGCCACTTGTACCTGCTGAGCGTCTTGCGAACCCACGCATCAAGTCGTGCGACGGCCTCGGTTGTACCAAGAGCCTTGCCTTCGGCTGATAGAACGATCCATGCCCTCGGAACGCGCTCATCCGCTGTACGTCCACCGGTCACACCAGAGACAGTGACGTCAATCACAAGACCCTCGGGATGCCGGAGCAACGTGTCTTCGATCTCCGTCGGGGATACTTGCATACCCGAAACCTTGAGCGTATCCTATTGTCAAGGGCATGTCAGGTCGTGTCCGATGGATTTTTCCTCTCTACCTACCTTGGCACGGTCTTCAAAGCTGGTGAGAGATGTCAGTTCGTGTAATTTTTCTATCGTGGAGGGACGTACTAGAGGACATCATTTTCGTCTATACGTATTCGGTCGCCAGTACG
Organism: Guyanaporus albipodus; assembly: GCA_038088995.1. Classification (NCBI taxonomy): domain Eukaryota; kingdom Fungi; phylum Basidiomycota; class Agaricomycetes; order Boletales; family Boletaceae; genus Guyanaporus; species Guyanaporus albipodus. The sequence continues at coordinate 271,611 of JBBPKA010000010.1, forward strand.
GAGCCATCCGTCTTTGAACGTTTCATCAGTGGCCGTTTGGTTTTTCCAATAGCCAAGGGCGACACAGCCGGAGCGGACATGTAGTTCCCCTGGTTCGTTCAGGGCTGCCAACGAGCCGTCTTCACGCACTACACGTGCTTCAACGCCGGGTAGTAGCATTCCGACTGAGCCGGGCACGTGTTTGGCGCGACCCTCGAGCGTTCCGGGGAAAGGCTTCAAGGAGACAGAAAGTGTCTGAAGATTTGATCATAAGGACCCGTTATGAAGGGTGAGAATACTGCCTACACATTCGGACATTCCATACCCTAATGTGCGCCATCAGCATTTGGATACGAAAGTGACATCATAGTCCACTCACCTTCGCCTACCCGCTCTACACTAGGGAAACGCGAACGCAATTGCTCGGCTAGCGAGACAGGAAGATAGGCGGCCCCGCAATTTATGGTTTGAACAGTGCTAAAATTAGCAGTTTGGAACCGGGGATGGTGCACGATTTGGTGAACTAGGGATGGGACCAAATATATGCTCGTAACACGGTACCTTGAAGGTGAAGACGGCACGTTAGCAGGAGGCGAGGGCGCGAAGAGCGAGGCATACTTGAGAATGGAATCGAAATACACATCGGCATTCCATATAGACAGGAGGACCAGGGTCGCTGGCGCTAAGAAGGATCTAAACGTAGTGATTTGGAGACCGTAGGCATGATGTATCGGCAGCACGTTGAAAGTCACATTGCGGCCTCCTGGCCCATTCCATACTGGAGGCTATTTTGGGAGCGTATTGAGCGATCGACGTGCCCAACAAGAAAGAGATACGCACGCCTTGCACCTTGAGCGCCTCTGCAGATACTACCAACATTTGGGCGAAAGAGTTGATGAGATTCCCATGCGAGATCATGATGGCTGACAGATCAATGATGTACGTTAGCATACCCCGATGACGACCTGAAGCGAAGGCAGTGCATCCGACGGACCTTTTGGTAGTCCAGTTGTCCCGCTGGAGAATATGAGATAGGCAAGCGTATCGCTGTCTGCTCGCTGGATTGGTAAACGTGCCAGTTTTTTGTCTCGCGCGCGTGCGACGAGATCAGCATAGCTGGTGTATCCCTGAGCGTTACCCTCGATGATACATATCCGGTCTTGGGGGAGGCCAGAAGAGAGCGCTAAAGGAAGAAGTGATGGGGTGGTGAATAAGAGTGTAGGATTGGCGAGCTTGAACAAGTGCTGGAACTCAAAGGGGGTAGAATAGGATGAGAACAGGGCAAACGGAATGGTCATGGCCATCAACGAGTGAAGCAGGGCGAGACAGTCCTATGGAAGTCGTGAAGATGGGTCAAGAGTGCCTGAATGAGAATGGTACCATGGAGTTTTCGGAGAGTACGCCTGCGAGTTCACCATTTTCTGCGCGGATGCCCAAGCCCCCGAGGCTGACGTCACTTGCTAAGGCAGTAGCGCCGTCCCGGACGATATCTAGGAACTGTCGGAATGAGCGGTTGGCACCGGTGAGAGCGTTGATGTGTAAAGGGTAATCTGGCCAATCGGCTTGACCGGGACGATTGAAGAGGACGTTGTGGATGTTTTGAGGGGGTATTGGGGGCAATGGGGGGTAGAGGGACTTGTGGTACATGATGGAGGGCAGAGGAGGAAAGGAAGGGAGGAAATTGTATGTCTCTGGAGCATCGCAGTGGTGTTTTTATCGACGAGGGGGCCTGTAGCCGATGGTGCAGAGGGATTCATTAATGGTGCCGCACAACCGGAGCACGGCAACACCTTACTTAGTTGAGGTTGATGAGAGACCCCTCAACTGTCTCTCACAGTGCCTGCGAACACTCGGGGCAAATGTTATGATTGTCAACAGAATCGGCTACAGTACTGAAGCGACCCGGTCATCGTGGTGAACGACAAAGCCTTGTGATTGTACATGTTCGTTTCCTACTCCGGTGGCGGCCTGGCGCCGACTCACGCCTAGATATGACGGTTCGCTGGCCCGGCATCAAATCGGCCCCGGACGCGAGGATCATGCGCGCACGAACCAGTCTATGAAAGCAGGCGTCCAATTTGATGGAAAACTAGTAATGCTGTCAAGCCAACGATTCGTGCCAGGACCTTCAACTCCTGCCGTTAACTCGCTAATGAAATCAATCAAACCCTTGATGCATACGATACAGGCTGAAACCATCTCAGGATGGATGACCTATTAATACGCATGCGATCAGACTCACTCACGCTGGGTATGGCACGTCGAGTCGTGCAGATATCGGACAACAGCTCAAACACATTACCGGAATGCCGGAGATTGTAGCTCACATGGCACTAACTCGGGCGGCCCAGTTCCGTCATGCATTATGGGAAGTTTAGTAACCGTGTTATGATGTACGTGCCGGCATTGCTCTGTGAGACCCAGTCGGGGTTTGAATACTCCTAGTCGGAGTTTTAAGTTCCTACTGACAAGTCGTCCAGGGTACATGGCTCGCTGGAGGCGACAGGGTGTCGGTAGCCATACAAGTCTTGAGCCTGTGTCGAGCGTTTCTTGTCCTCGACCCGAGTCAGAAATGTTGTCGAGTCTTGTTGACGCGTAGTCAAGGCCGCACGAGTTTTGTGTTTCACGCACACAACACGCGACGTCTAATCGGGAACCGACCCGACACGTTCCACACACTTTTCTTTCGCAGACTCTCTAGCTAGGGTTCCGCTGCCAACACATGTCTTGAGGAGTCTTCAACACTCGCCCCCCATCCTCTACAGCAATTTCACCTTTTCGTGTAGCCCTTGACATGGCCCCCAACCTCAAGCAAAGATTGGCTGCTCTTTCCCTGGCTCCTTCGTCTCCTACCTCACCCCTAAGCGCTTCCAACCTCAAGAAACCCTTTCAACATCCATGGAAGCGAGAATCCCAGAGTACAACTACAACCGAATCTGATGCGCGCGATAGAATCCAAGACATAATGGCCAAGGTCATATTTCAGGCTGGCGTCGACTACGAGTAAGTGTCATCGTGCTTACACAACTCCCTTTCTTATCATATAAACTTTTAGAACGAGACCTATGTGAGCACCGTTTCTATGCTCAAACGTCATGGCCTGTTCACGAATACTGCATACAGGGTCATCATCAGCGCTTCGGCTCTCCCCGACCCTCGCCTGGTCTCATATGACATTTTTCTGTTGTGCGTCGTATTACTGTTTGAACGGAATCAATACCAAAGATGGAGCATTTAGTCGCATTCTATCATACCTTGACCTTTATGGTATGTCTCCCACTTCCGTACATGTTTCCCACTCACCTCCGCTAGTGGAATCCGATTATACCGTCGTGTTCTTTGCTGCTGGGGGTAGACACGCTCCCAGCTGGAATTGGGTATGGAAAGCTTACCGCAGCCTCAGTCGCAAGTATCGCAAGAATTTGAAATGCCTGGTGAGTCCCTACACCGTGCGTCCTGTCTTTACTCCTAACCCTATGCAAAAGTATATCGTACACTCGTCTTTTTTCTCCAAGAGTGCGCACTTCCTCGTTTTCCACTTCTGACTTAATTTGCCTTCTTTAGTGTTGTTTTCCTTGGCTGGCGCCATCATAAGGTATGTATTCTCTCCTCGGAAAGTTATCTTTCTAACGTGTTCGCAGTCCCAAATTCTTTCGTAAAATAGTGTACATCGACACCTTGTCGAACCTCGCGCATCATGTGCCACTGACGCAGATTGACATTCCGCCGGCGGTGTATCAGTACGTTTTCATTGGTACCATACGGCTAGCCGAGGACTGATACAACTCGTTAGAGAGAATATGAAACACGAGAGGCAGATTAATATGCCTATACCCATCCGCGCAAGTGTGTTTGGCGTACCGCTCGAAGAACTGATGGGATATGATGGGGAGAAAGGTGGTATTCCTCGAGTTGTCAAAGACTCGATCCAATATCTTCGGGAGAGTGGTACGTGCGAGGTATCTCAATCGCACCCTCAACACTTAGATTCATTTCGCAGGACTGAAGGAAGAAGGATTATTCAGACGATCCCCCAACTCTGCCTTGCTGAAGCAAGTACAACAGGCCTATGACAGAGGTATGCCGTTGGCCGTATTTTGGGTTGTCGTCCTGAGACAGGAGTCACCTAGGTCAGGTTGTTTCCCTTGAGACGTTTGACGATCCGTATCTTGCCTCGGTTCTTATCAAGAAATACTTGCGCGATCTTCCCACTCCCCCCTTCCCCGAGTCACTCTATCCTGCCGTTCGGCAATGCCCCGTAGTCTCAGGTGATCTTTCTGACATGGCCGCTGTTACATACATTCGAGACACCCTCCTTCCGCAGCTGGTGCCATGTGTATATATCCTACTGAGTCACATCCTACGTAAGAGCGATGTCATAACTTGTCCTGTTCTGCTCACTGAACTCTTTCTAGACCTCTTCCATGAAGTGTCGTTACGCTCTGCGAGCAACCGCATGGATGCACGCAATCTTTCCATCGTGGTTTGTCCCAACTTAGTCAAGGGTTCGAACCCCATGCAAGACGTCATGATGTGTGCTGTTCCCGGTGGTCCATCGCCAACCGACGACCTGCCATCGTTAACGTTTTCTGTGACAACCCTTTCCAAGTCTTCAGACTCCTCGGGTGGCGGGATCACCACCCTAGGTGCTGTCATCAAGCTTTGCATTCAACGATATTACGAGATTTTCGACGAAATCAAGGATCGCTCTGAGCCTGTGTCGTCTGCCAGACAATTTTCACGGTCACCCTCCCCACCGTCTTCTTCCGGCTCTTCCGGCTCGGTGTCGAGGCCACACCGGCCACTCTCCTTAACGGTCGACGATGAGGAGAGTATCGATGATGCCATGTTGGTCATGCCTATTGGCCCTGCTGGCAACGCTGGGCCCTCATGGCATTCGAGCAGCAAGGAGGGTCGATCGCCCTACATGACGGCCACTTCAGCTGCTGAGAATGCAGGCGGTTCTATATTTCCGTACCAGCCCCGCCAGCGCAAGCCGCCCATCACCGGTGGTGGCGCACGATCGATCAACAATGAGCAAAACGGCACTAGCCTGCATTTCGCTTCTCGCAGTCGAGCCCGATCCACGTTAAGCATCGAGAAGATCGGAAATGGACTTGGGAGCACCCGAGGTTCCATATCTATTGGACGGGGTACCTTAAGGAAAGCATCTGGGTCCGGGGTGGAGGCACTTGGGATCACTGCAGGCGGTTTCTTCACGCCTCCCACGTCCCCACCACTGCCGCCTTCGACGGAGTTGACGGAGCCCGTCCAGAGCTAGTGAATGCGAGGTGTTTTCATGTGCGATCTCTATCATGGTATTTATGGTTTCGCTACTGCCATGTGCTGGAGTCACCGCTGGCACGTCGTTGGATGTTTAGTCGTCTATGTCAAGACTCAGATTGGCCACTTTACTTGCACCTTTCGTCGTTCGCTTGTCTGTTCATTACTATGATGTGGAAAGAAAAGCCTATTTTGATTGGATACCGTGAGTTCATGGACCGCACGGTGTTTTTGGTCGTGGCGTTTTGCGAGGATGCGTTCAACCACACCGTAAACCTTGCCACCAAAACCTGCACCTCCGTCCGGACTTACTGCTATACCCAAAGCTTCCAGTTGGTTCGCGTTCGCTGGCAAGCGTTCATGCAAATATTGTATCATGGTTGCTGCCTCGAGCTCGGACATACCTCGTGGCCTCCACATCTTGCCCACTGAAGCTGTGGTACTTAAAGGTTTTGGTCTCTTACGTCCGCCGCAAACGTTCAACGATCCGACAAGCTTCTGCACTCTTGCTGCCTCCCTGGCGTCACCATTGACTCGCACACCCTGAACCCTGCCAAAGAACTATAAGCGTACTCAATGAGCGAAGTGCCAGCTGCTAATAGGACGACCATAAATGGTCTCGGGCTCAAACTACAGACGATACTGCCGTCTGCCATCCGGAGACCGAGTGGAGACGGTGCGAGGTGAGTATGACGAGGATGCCCCGATCTAGTTTCTGGCATTTAACGCCACACGCCTGCACCAGTGGCTCCGTAGTGAGCACCCTCAAGGGCTCGCGCAACAGGACGCTGCCCGTCGTGGATCTCGAGTCGTGCGTGTGTTCTCGTGAATCCTCATGCAAGAGGCGTGGCCTGTTGTTGACCAGCTGCACGCAGTCTGCCCAGTGGCTGGACGAGGGTCAAACATCCTGATTCGGGCGTATATTATGTCAACGAGGACGAGGTGCGTCCAAGCATTGGCCATGCGTTCTGGCGAGTCGTGCTCACGTGGCGATGGCGATGGCCGCGACGGGTGACAATCGACAGAGCGTATGGACGTCGTCAAACGTGCTCAATCCCAAAATATGCTCATTGGTCCGGGAGGGCGTCGAGGTGCTTCGCGGTAGTCCGGCGTTGCAAGCGTTGGTCGAGGATCAAGAGATAGAGCTGGTCCTGGACGTACGATATGGCAACGGGGCGACGCGGTCGTCGTACTATTGCGTTTCCCACGTCGAGCGGCGCGTCTTTTGGCTCGAAGGGATCGGGCACGAGGAGGTGGACATCCGGTGCACCTCGAATAGGTGTGTGAGGTCTGCGGGTTCGAGGGTGCACTGTTCGTTCATGTTCCTCCTTTTCATCGTCTTTGACGCTGCGGCTGACTTTTTTTTGTTGCAAGGTATCGAAGCGCAATACTGGTGAGGGCGGTCCAACAACCAGCAACGATGGGATGTTGAATTGTATGACTTCTAGGAAGCACTGTGAATTATTTCCGACGTCCTTCACGGTGACCAAAGATGTCACGGGCGATCTAAAGGATGTATTGTTGCAAGCTGCAGCAGGTGAAGTCAACGACCGAATGCGTCGACCCTTCCTCACACGACCCGCCACACAGATCGACTTTTGGTTAAATTTTCGACGTCGCCATACGATAAGGAGGCGTTGGAGTACATGCTAAATTTGGTCAAAGAGGTTGAGGGTGAGTGAGTGTTTGGTGGTTGCTTGGGCGTTTTTATCAGGCGTATGTAGAAGACATTCGGGAAGGGAGTGGTCACGGTGCTTGGATCATTGGTATGTGCGATCTGATTTTCCTCGCTTCCCATCTCACCCGAATTATATGACAGCAAGATTTATGACTCTCTACAGTAAGACGATCGCAAAATTTTACTGCTGTCATTGTCATTCTGAGTCCTGAATGCATCAAGACGACGGTGTGCTACAAAGCTCGTACGGCCAAGCTGACGATTACTTCGATATCGAGGATACAGGTCCGGAAATTGGCCCTTATGAACGACCACTTCTACTGGCCATCCTCGCACCGCTGCTCTTCAAGTCTCCTGATGTGTATGCGACGGAGTTGCACTCGTTTCATGAAAACTTTACCCTTGAGCGCTGGTCCAGTTTCGTCCACAAGGTCGACCAGAGCATCCGTGACTCCAATCTGTTGGTGTGTCATTTTCAGGTTCCTTCTCTTTGTAATCCCTGAGATCCGAATTTTCGCCGAAAGGCAACAGTGCTTCTGAGCACGAATGTGGGGCTCCTCGCCTGGAGCGATGGTGGCAAGACAGACGGCGTTAATAATCCAACTCCCGCACAGATCGTGACGTACATCTCGATCATTTGCAGCGTTGGCAGTATTATCATCGGTCTCGCCATCTTTAAGCAATATCGCGCCAAAGGCGCGGATACGCCATTACGAGCGGTAACATCAATTCTCCTCGGATTGTCCCCGGACTAACCGCTTTCGTAGGTCGTGGTGCTGAGACGGATCTTGAAGGAGCCATTTGGCCTAGAAAGGCTCTCCATCATATGCAGTCTTCCGTACGTATTGCTGATGTGGAGGTGAGCTGGCCATTTCTGCGAGACAGCTTTTTTGGGGGGCTGATCAGTGCGGGGCAGTTTGATCGCATTCCTAGCGGCGTTTGGCATCATCTTTTACCAGGACACGGGCATCCAAGTTCGCATTCCCGTCACGATTGTGCTTTTTATTGGCGTCCTCTCCCTGTTCTTCTGTATGTACACCGCTGGGCCACCTGAGAAAGAGGACCAGCAGCTCCAGAAACAGCAGCCGCGCAGAGAAAGGGAAAAGGACATGGCTTCGTCCAATGTTTGATGGGATGCAGATTCACAGCGCGCGGGGAAGCAGAAATGCCTTGTCGCTTCACCCTGTGATATGGTTGTTTCGGCGGGACCGTTGCTCATTACTCCTTTTCTTGACAGTGATGATATGCATGACGATGTATATATATAGATTTACCCACTCATTATACCATGGAACCAAGGATCACTTTATGCACATATCTTTATCGTCATGGTATGTTCAGTTTGATCGTGTAGTACGAGTTCACAGACATGAGGCTCAGGAGTGTTCGGAGTCCCTGGCCGGGAGATGCCGGATTGATGCCGGACGGCGTTGGTCCCTTCCACATCAGACGTCCGCCCATTCAGACTGCTAGCTCCGTGTCGTGAGCCCACCGTGACGTCGGATGAGTAAGATGGTAAAATTGTGCTTGAGCGCTGTGACCGTTTCCAACAATCTCCAGGCTTGGCGACTGAGGCAGACTAAAGCAAGCGAGTGTGCAGAGTTGCAGTGGCATGCTGACCCGCTGTGGGCGCGACTCGGACCTCTTGGCAGCACGTTCAGTTCTCAACGCTTTGCCATTTTGACCTGTTTTCCGAGCTTGCGATACTCGCGCAGCGGTGTCGAAGCCCTCCGGATGTGCACATCATGTGGTGCAACTCCGACTGCGCCAGTCCGGTCCTAAAGCAATCACGGCTCTACTTGCTGGTATGTCGTGCCTTGTTTATGCCATTCTCACGACTCCTGACACACAAACTTTTACACACAGGTAGCTGTGGATCCGTTCTGGACTAGCATTAGTGGTTTGGTTTACCACTGGCCACCCGTTTCGCTACTGCGTCTCAGTCATCTGTTTGTCTCGCAAGGCATGACACTATAGTGGTGGACCTTGCTGGCACGTCACGCAGATTGGCAACTCAGACCTGCGATTAGTTTCTTTTTCCCATGGTATGGTCACATCATCAGAGATAACTTTAAGGGACTAGGAGCGTGCTCATTTGGAGCCAGCGGGGTCAGGATGGAAAGAATGCTGATAGATATGCCACTGATAATGGAGAACACGCGGTCCACACACTACACAGACCACCTCTTCACAGCCACATGTCTTGAGACTTTCTGTTGCCAAGAAACAGTTGGCCAAGTCTGCATTCTTCCTTGTACGTGCGCCTGATCTGAAAGTGTAGAGTCAGTCCCTGCGGTCAAATCCAGCATAGGCCTATTTGAATCAGGATAGTAAAGAGGGATTTAGAAAAGGAGTGAACCCAATGCGATGTACGTGGCTTATTTTTGGACTTCCCCGCGCTCTCACGGTGGTAATGTTCATGTTCGGCTCTGCGTACAATGGACAGGGCAATCTGGATTACTCCCTACACCGCGTGTGAGTTCACGGGCTAGCGCTGAAATCCAGGACCATTGGCAGGGTGCCGAGTTGCTCAACCTGGAAAATGCTCTGCGGCGACACGGATTCTTTGTGTCCGATGACCAAGTCTAGAGAGCACCGTAATCGACCGTATTTATATGCGTCGCCCGCGATTGATAGGTCTCACGTCCCTCAAACCTTTCACCTGCAGAGCAATCATCCTGGATGGCAAGTGACGTCTTGTACAACGGAACAGCCCTCAACCGGCCTTTTCCGGACGAGAGGGAAGGCTGGTCTGGGTACGTGTAGCCAACACTGTTGACCATCCGTCGTGACAGGTGCCCTTCCAAGGTACGTGGAATGGGAGAAGTATCCCGATAAGAAGGCGGCTGCGAGGGAGATTCTCAAGTCGCACCAGTTCTCTCCTATCCCAGGTCAGTCTTGCACGATCGTCGACCTTGTACTCTACCAACGTAGCGCATGCATTGCCACGATGCTCACTGAGAATAGAATTCCAATTTGTTCCTCTTCCGGACAGAAATCCTGTCTTGATCGGGTATCGCTGGAAGGAGTATCACGAAGCGTTGGGCCTCAAATTCATCGTCGACTTTAGTTGGGAAACAGTGCAGAAAGAGAAACCAGATCTCATTCATTTGTTGGTGAGTTTACGATCAATCGTTCTTTGTTGCATTTTTACATTCATGCGTTCTGGTGATACTAGGACTTTCCCTACAATGGTGAAACTCGTCGCGATCAGGTATTACAAGGAAAGATCACGGACAACAAGTACCATTTGTGTGTCGTGTCTCCATTGCTCTGTGAGGATTAAAGATGCGAACTTCGCACCCCTTAGCGTTCGGAATCATGGTGGGGTTCCCAACATCGAGGAAGACCTCTTCAGGCTTGAGATCGGTGGGCTCGTCAATAAATCAGTATCCCTCTCCCTGAAAGATCTCAAGGACCCGGAACAGTTCCCGTACGCCTTTTGAGTGTGAATTAAATCCCTGGAATTGCTAATGACACACGAACAGACAAGCAGAGGTCACTGTCACCCTACAGTGCAGCGGTACGCGGCGAATTGAGCAGATCCGGGAGTACCCTGGGGACGGAGATGAGCTTATCAACGCCCCTTGGGGCGAGGGTGCTATGTACGTTCCCATCATGCGCAATCTCAGCAATCGTTCATGCTAACCTCAAGGGACATTGGCAGTGGCACTGCAGTGTATCGAGGCGTGCCTCTAAAAAAAGTCTTGAAGAGAGCCTGCGGGGGTGTCCTGCCCGAATGCCAACATCTCGAGTTCATCGGCGCTGATACATACTTCAAGTCAGTTTTAGATCCCAGAGTTTCATCTGCCTACTCAGTGCCGTAATGACATGCAGGAAAGGTGACGTGTTCAACTACGCGGTGTCGGTTCCATATCGCAAGGTTCGGGCCAATGAAGAGGTACTTTTAGCATGGGAGATGAACGGAGAGCCCCTCCCAAAGATCCACGGTGCACCGTTGCGTTTAGTGGTCACTGGATACATCGGTGCTCGTAGTTGCAAATGGGTCTACCGAATCAATGCGCTCGCTGAACCAAGTTTGGGACCCGTTCAAGCGCAAGAGTACCTCTATTACACACCGCAAGTTCGTCTACCTTGTTCCTTTGAAGGGAATACTATTTGACACACGTGTACAGATAGGCAAGCATAATTCGAAGTATTCCAATGGGTTCTCGATCCAGCAGATGCCAGTTTCGTGCGTATCCGCCTCATAGGTGGTCACATACATCAACTCTGACCATTGAAATGTAGGAGCGCAATCATCTACCCGTTGGATAAATCCGTTATAACACACGATGGGTTCATAGAGCTAAAGGGCTGGGCATACAGTGGCGGTGGTAACTGGGTCGAAAGGGTGGAGATTTCTCCTGATGGGTAAGTGGATCTTCAGCCGAAACTTGTCGTCGCGCTAACACCGCCCCAGTGGCCATGTCTGGTACGCCGTCGACCAAGATAACATGACAGAAAAGGTAGAGCACGAGTTCTCTAACCCCAGTCAATTTGTGATGTGATCATTCTCCAGCACTATCACGCCTGGCGGCTCTGGAAGATTAATATACCCGTCGATGCTGAAGGATGGCTTGAATTCTGTGTCCGCACGTGGGATTCGTCCAACAATACGGAGCCCACCCTTGTGCGCTCGGCTTGGAAGTATGTTGCAATTGCTACCTTTTGTGAGGCCCAAGATCTGATGGCGCATATCTGTAACAGCTGGGACCTCCATGTCACTTCTTCCTGCCATCGGATTAAGTTATACAGCGTCAATAGGTCAAAGGCTGCAACGAAGAAAAGGCTTGACGAATTGGCAGTGAGAGGAGAGAGCATAGAACCGTTATCCAGGCCATTGGAATATGCTCTCGAGGATCATCATGAGTATCTAATCGGGCGCCGCAAGCACCCTCGTGAACCACTGAACTGAATTTACATAGGGAGGACTTGTCGAATGTATGTCAGGGATTGTACAAACAGTTGGGGTACTATTTACCGGCATCCGTCTCGTGTCCTTATATTCTAGTAAACATCCACATTTCCCCCTTCCTTGCCGCCACTCCCTCTAAATCAGTAAACCCTGTCCTGGAATAAAGTACACGCCCGGAGACGTTGTCCTCGTAGACAAGCAGAACTACCACCTTCTCAAAGTCTCCACTGTTCTCACTGGAGAACTTGACGTCGACGTTCGTCCGCGCCCACTCCAAACATGCCTTAACCAACTCGGTCCCAACGCCTTTGCCCCTGTGGGCAGGGTGAACCCACATCGCATATAGGATGTATATCTCCCAGTTTTCACCCACACCCCCCTCTTTGAACGGTTCTAGGACGGAAGGCATTATGCCCGAAGGTCCGACGACGGTCGCTGTGCCTATCCACTGGCCCGTCCTCCCTGCGTCCTCATCGCCGACACTGGCGTCAGAATGCGGTGTGTGCGAGGCGTCCGAGTCCGCCTGCGGGTCCGTGCTACCCACAGAAGCGGCGACGACGAACGTCTGCTTAAAGCACGCATCGAGCCGCTCCCTCCAAGCATCCTCTGAGAAAGCCACTTCGCGCGCGTAGTTGGACGCAAACGCCTGTGGGTCTACTTGGAGCGAGGTGAGTCGGAGCGTCTTGTACGCGTCGAGCTGGGAGGGGGAGACCGGTGGCTCGATGGGTAATACGGTGTAGGTGCACATTTGTCCGTTCGATGCGATTAGGATGATGATGACAGAGCGATGCTGCTTCCGCGCTTCTGGCTTCAGGGACGTCGGACGACCGTCCGTTTTTGTGATGGGCACCGGCAGTCACTTTGAGTCATGATGTGACTCGGGAGAGGTCCTAGTGCCTATTAGGCGCCCAATCTAGAATCGACCATGGCTGCTATATAGGGCCTTTATGGGATCATCCGCGCGAGAGTGCACACGGACGTTTATCATGGCGGATGAAAACATCAGACGTGCATCAGGCCAATCGAGAGGCGAACAATCTCTGGCCGTATGCTTTAGTACTCCTAAATACTCGGGCTCCCAAATGACACTCTAAATTAATACCCAGCAACGCACTGATCAATACATAGCTGGTGTGCATGTTCCCTACGAGCACAAGCATTTCTGCTCGTATTTACAAGTCCAAGTCTTCCAACCGGTACCTTGCCACTGAGGTATGGAAATATATATATCCAACCACATAACACTCAAATGCTTCGTAGGCCTTCGGGGACCCTTCCAGTATTTTTAGGATTGTCTCGTGGATGCGCATTGTCGTCTCCCTCAGTTGAGCAAGTGTTTCCAACTTTGACTTGTTGGTGCGAGTGGCTAGCGTTGAGATGTGGTTAGTCGGCTCACCCACTAGCTCTTCCTTATAGAAGGACAGTATGTCGCTGAAATGAATGGTCGGTGAGGTGACCATGCTAGATAGTAAACAGCAAATACTTGACGTTTTGTATGAACAACCTGATCTCTGGAATCGCTTGGATGTAATCTTTGATGGGGATTTCCTTTGGGAAAATCATGAATCCACATGGTTCTGACCAGCCAGACAGGATCCGTAGGTAGACCGGATACTTTTGTGCAAAGCCCAAGATCTGTTGATTATCCTCAGAGGCAAATTAGCAAACAAACCGACGGAAGCACCTTCATCGACCTCGTTTCATGCTCCAGTAAGTTAGCGGCCACAAAATTCAGTGTCGAAGCGATGATGAAATGAGAGGCGACAGGACGATAAAATTCCGACGTACGACGCAGAACATCTGCTAATGCGTCCAGGATGCCATGCGGTTGTTGCTCTCTGCGAATAAACCGATCCTGAAAGAGATAGACGTTGGGCATCTCTTCTGGGAAATATTCGACCACGTCGTCCACGAAAATGGAGCATGCCACAACGAGTGCTATCCATATCTGAGTTGGACGGTGACGGATGTGCCTCCCAGTAGTCGCAGCATAGACTACCCCAGGCCGCAAGTATGTCCGTAAGGATGGAATGCCGTCCACTGGATAGCGACGTCGTATCGCGTCGTCCATACATTCTTCATACAATTTATCGTCGAATGGGATGACTTGATATGAAACATTGCATTGATCAAGAAACGAACGGACGTTGTCGCGCGTGGCCTGTATCTGTGACAAGCGTCAATTGATCGAAAGCCTCTCGATCGACGACTGTTCTCTTACCCATTCCGTCTCAATCATCGTCTCTGGCCTTAAAATTGTGGGCTGCTCACCTTGTTCTTATATTCAATCACTTACATTGCCCCGATTCTCGATCTCAGCTGACAACTCCATATATCCTAAGATCATACATCATGAGCTGTCCTGTTCCTTGATTGGCAGGCACCACCACATACTGGAATAAGATCATATATCATGAGCTGTCCTGTTCCTCGATGCAGTACCATGCCCGCTTGAAGCCTCGGACTCAGCTGTTTCGCCATGCGATGTGACCGGCTGATCTCCCGCAAAGATGTAGGTCTAATCTCAGCCAATGTAGGGGGGAGATGAATTCGATGACTTTGCACTGTGAAAATCTCAAGTCAATCAAAATGGCATGAGAAGTAACATGTCTATGTAGTCTTGAAGGAGGACGGAACTTCTGCCCGAAAAGTAACCTCCGGTACTTTCCGCTTCAGGAAGCAGCCGAGCGACGATCAAGTTGACTGAGATCGGCTAGACATAACAGTAACTGGTCGACAACAATCGGAGGAGCCTACACCCCTACGGTGCTAGTACGACTGTCAATTTACCCTTATGCAGGGAGTCACCCACTTTTTTTTACCAGCTTCAGATAAAATTCTCTCCGGGTAGAAAACTTACCGTTGACCACCTCCATGCTGCATTGTGAAAGGCACATGTCACTTTGATGCGACATCATTTGAGCGCCATATATTATAAGATGGGCGCTACGCGGACCGCTGTAAACTAATTAGCCAAACGAACTTGCACACTGAGATGGCTGATACGGACCACGCCCGGGAAGGATACCCATGATGGACGTACGACAGTGTGAGTAAACAGCATGGCGTGAACGATCCCTAGTGTACACGACACAGCAGAAACTGGCAAACGGAATACAAGGAGACAAAAGGAGGGAAACGGATGTGCCAAGACGGCAGTGAGCCCAGCAAGGCGTCAAGAACAGCTCTTGATAACCTCGTGCAAAAAGCCCACCCAGCGGGGCGTCAGGCCGCGTCAGGAACCGGCCCTCTGCGGCTGAAATCCTACAGGAAGTAATGTCACACCCGCTAACGTCACACCCGCTAACAGGAGGTGGCAAACGATCGGTGAGAAACTGGCTCGAAATAAGCTGATGAGACTAACTCCTAAACCAACAAATCATCAAACGAACACCGCGTGTGATTTTCGTCGTCTCAGAACACCACTTCTCGTCCTGTTCTCCCCGCCTGTGTAGCAACAATTCCTCGATCTACACCCATTCTCGTCCTCCACATAAATGCATGACTGGGCGATTACGAGCACCTTGGCGCTTTCGGGCCTTGTGGTACTTTACATCGGACGACGGGCCCTTGGCGGTCGGTCAACTTACCCATTACCTCCTGGACCTGCCGGTTTAACTTGGGTCTTCGGAGTCGACACAAGTGCTCCATGGGTAACATACGCAAAGTGGGCAAGAAAATACGGTATGTTACAGCGTGTGTGCTCTGCTTGCCCTGCCCAACCTGCTTGGTAGGCGACCTAGTTTATTCACGGCTGCTCGGAAAGGACATCATCATAATCAATTCAGAAAAAATTGCGAAGGACCTGCTTGAGAAACGCTCCCGGAATTATTCGGACCGTCCTTATTTCGCCGCCAATGATTTGTCAGACTTTGGTTCCTTCTCATGCCTCTGATCTCACCATGGTCTTCAAGGTGTGGTCTGTCTTTCAATTCTGTTACAATGCAGTATGGCAATCGATGGCGAATGCACCGGCGATTCTTCCATCAGACATTTAGGTTGGAGATGGTACCTAGATTCTTGCCTTGCCAACATCGCAAAGCTTGTCATCTTCTTCAGCAGTTGCTAGAAATGCCCGAAAGACTAGATGATCATATCTTCGAGCAAGTGTAGAAATGAATATGCGGACATGCCTGACCAATTTCTCCATTTAGATATACTGCATCAGTCGTACTGAACAGTACATACAATTATGATCCAGTCTCACGCCAAGATGATTTTATTGATATGGCGGTGAAGGTGATATCTATTCCTGCACTCATCTTTCGTCCAGACATCGCCATTGTTGTGGGCGCCGTTCCGTGGTGTGAGTCAATTATGTACCATGTTTTATGTTTGACGAAGAGAGATCCGCCTGAAGTGCTCTACTTGCCATCATGGCTCCCTGGAATGTCATTTAAAAAGGAGATGGAGATGGCTCGTGCGTGCTCGAAGAAATATATGGAAGGGACTTTTAATCATGCTCTTCAAAGGGTGGTGTGGTTGGTTCACTATGTTTAACATATATGTGCTGAAAACTTGCTAGGTTGGTGGAAGCACTGCACCTTCGATGGTACATGACGGACTGCGACATTATAAAGTGAAAGCGGTTCTTCCTGATGAATTGTGGATGGAGCCACTCATGCATGCATCTGCTACCGCATTTTTGGGTACGCTTTTTGGCTTCTTCGATAGGAACTGCCTGTTCATGCATGTTATGGTATTCATTGCCAGCTGCATCGGAGACCGTATGTCACATCACACCTACATGATAACTTTCATTGCTAAGAATATTACAAAATAGTCTCACTTGGTTCTGATGGTGTTCTTTCTCATGATGGTGGTGAATGTGGAAGCTCAGGAAAAAGCACAAGCTCAAATTGATGATGTAGTGGGCAGGGACAGAATACCAACAATAGGTGACCGACCTTTGTTGCCCTTCATAGATGCTATTTTTCGGGAAGTACTAAGATACAACCCCATCCTTCCTCTTTGTGGGTACTTTATTCCTTGGTTATTTTCCCTTCTGATGCTTTTCATTATACAGCCATCCCTCATGTTGTCGTAAATGACGACGTGTATGATGGATTCTATATTCCAAGGGGTAATTTCAGATTTGATTGAGCATCTGGATGTTTATTGAGATGATTTCAGGCACTATCATCCTGGCAAATGTTTGGTTTGTTTTCGAACCTTCTTCTCTAGACTGATTGATGATCTGTTCGTGCTAGGTCGATGGCCCACGATGAATCTAGGTTTCCTAACCCGAACGCTTTCATTCCCGAAAGATTCCTGAATGAGGATGGTTCGCTCAAACCCAACAATATCGAAAATATTGCATTTGGATTCGGTCGGCGCATATGTGTTGGGAGGCACTTTGCAGACGCATCCGTATGGAATGTCATTGCCAAGGTGCTAGCAGTATTCAAAATACTGAGACCTCTGGATGAGAACGGAGTGGAGATCCCCGTCGAACCGAGATTCTCAAGCGGACTCGTGGTGTGAGTCATTATGCATGGCCGATTCCAGCTTCAAGTTGTGGGACGCAGTACTGATTCATCACACAGACATCCTCTCCCGTTCAAGTACAGGATTGTGCCCAGATACCCGGAGATGAACGCTGAGAAACTGGAGCAGTTGATTTCTGCCAGCACTCCCTAAGGTGGTTTCTGTCTTGGCTGTGTTTGTCAGTTGGTCAGGCCTTCTGCCCCTTCATGCAGAGTTTGTGCGTCGCCGTAGCTTGGAATGTTTCTTGACTGGCACATATTCAGACAGATGTACCACTGACTACAGGAAAACGTGGCGCACGTGTTCTATACGACAAGCGAATAGCATTTGTCATGTATACTTAGACCTTGTAAGTACCTCGTTTGTAGTGATGCATCGGAAAATGCTATGGTACTGGCGCGGCTACATTACACATCCCGGTCTATCCCTCAGCGCTGACAACACAGCAGGCCTTTGTCTACCAGTCCAAGTCGCTCAATCTGTATCTCGGGTACGAAAGTAGATGTACCCAGCCGCGTAACGTCTGGAAGCTTCACAAGCTTCCTGAGCCTCCTCGAGTATTCTCAAAGAAATTGTAGATGCCGACCATCGTATCCGTCACTCCATGAAACGTTTCGAGTTTGGATTTGTTGTCGCGAGCAGCCTGTGAGCAGATTAGGAGTGCTCACATGGTGTGTCCGTCGTCGTGCGGTGGCATTGAAGTACCCTTGCGCTCAGGCTCGTGAAAACGGCACTGGCACCCACTCAGCCAGTCTTTCATCGTTCGTCGCAGTGGGCACGCCGTTGCACATCCCTCCTTGCCCCTCGCCGTCATCGTCGTCGTGCGGTGATGGCGAGTGTTTCCGTCCTTGCCGTCCCAATCACGCGTCGCGTTGTCGTCGTTTACCACAGGAATAACCAAGGGACTATGCCGTCGCGAGCTATGTGCTTGTGACGGTATTGGCGTGCACATGGAGAATGGGATGCCATGAGTAGTTGTAGTCAAAACCTGGGGGACTGGAGGCACGCGACGTGTCGCTGTCGTTACCATCGGCTGTCCCGTCGTCTCGCTTCAGGGGCCATGCGGCGACGACATCAATGGCACGCACATGGCGAACGAGTGGCGGTAATCGAGACCCGAGGGACCAGGGGCACGCATCGAGTCGCTGTCGGCCGTTCCGTCGTTCCGTATTGGAGGTATTGCGTCCTCCTCGCTGTCGTCCCCGCGACGTCGTGGAACTGGCTGCATTCTCGTCGTGGGATACCAGGCGAATGGCTGATACAAGTCCGATGCCCCACGAATGACATCTGCGAGTGCATCCAAAACGTCGGTAGCTTGTGGTTCCTTGCGGATGAACAGTCGTTGGATAGATGAATACTAGGGAGCCCGTCTGGGAAACTCTCGGAGACGTCATCCACGAAGATGGTCAAGGATGTATAAAACCGATCCATATCTGGGTCGGACGGTGCGGGATATGTTCAACAGCATTCACTGCATAGGCAACCCCCCTCGCAAAAATGTCCGCACAGATAACCGCTGCAACTTGAAACGAGCCGAGGCTAACCTGTTACCAGTGGAGGCAATGCCATAGGTCAGATCTCAGAAGTAGCACTGGGACCATGCATGCATGGGGAGCAATATATCTGATCTGTTCAGACTATTCACCGGCAGCCTCGGACCGCCTCAAATAAATTCACTTGCCCGATTGCACAGGATTGGTGCCAGTTGGAGATGGGGTGGAATGGGAAAGAGTGCAGCAGAGTGGTTGGGTACAAAGGACCCCAAGCCTAGACAGCCATGCACTCATCAGTCCCCATGACAACCAAAAAAGGAAAATTGCAGGAAACCAAATGTAGTTTAGTGGAATGTAGAGTATTGAAGTACTAGCTGAAATACCATCAGGAATTACAAGGATTAGTGCACTTAGTCAAATCCTGACTAATTTCCTTTTATGGTAATTGGCCAGAACCCTGACTGACCATTAGGATAACAATTCTAATCAAGTGTAGTCAATCAGACCTAATTCTAACTAATTTCCTTATATGGAAATCAGTCAAATCACCATTAATGGTTGATAGGACTTGAGTTATTTTGATTCAAGTGCTATAAATAAGAATGACTCAACATTGATCAAACTACCACAGCAATTTATAGTCATGGTAGTAAAGTCAGTTAGCACTTGATTATAAATCAAACTAGAACATTCTAGTATACTGATTTATATAACTATATTCTTCAATATTTGAGTAAGATATTGTTACAAATGTTACATATCTCTTTTATTTTATTTCTATTTTTCCACTAAATTTTCCCTTACTCTCCTCTTCATTTTCTTCAATCTGAGTCTCTATATAAAATGGCCAACTTACTATTTGAATCTTACTAGACTTCAAAGAGTAATATCAATTAAATGCAATAAGACAATAGGATAGGAGTATTGAAGTAAGCATTAACCTGAATCCAGGTGTCCAGGGAATCTATCACTAGACCTCTAGACAGTGGAAATTATCCAATAAGAAGTGGAGGAAACTCCAAGGAGGACAAGACTGAAGAGACATCTCCAGTTTGGTTGCCTTATATACTATTCAATTGAAACTCCAAATTGGAGCTTGAATATACATTAGAGTAGATAACAGATAATTGGATCATATCCTACTGGTCAAAGATAGCTAACTTAACCATTGCATATAGTATAAAATAAGAGTGACTTATGCTATTGGCTTGACAAAGCAAGGCTATAAGTTACTAACTAAGCAATGACTCAGTGCTATGCTTTGATAAGTCACTGCCTTGAGATAAGAGTTATGCCCAAGTTGAGGGTATTAAGATGGTCAATTTACTATTTGAATCTTATTAGATTTCAAAGGCAATATCAGTCAGATACTGATAAGACAATAGGCTGGTGGCACTGAAATAAGCATTAACCTGAGTCCAGATGTCCAAAAAATCTATCACTATATCTCTAGATAGTGAGAATTATCTAATAGAAAGTAAAAGAAACTCCAAGAAGGACAAGACTAGAAGGGACACCTTCAATTTGGCTGCCTTATATACTATTCAATTAGAACTCTAAAGTGGAGCTTAAAAATATATTAGGGTAGGTAATAGATAATTGGATCATATTCTATTGGTCAGAGATAACTAATCTAACTCTTGCACATGGTGTGAAATAAAAATGACTTGTGCCATTGGCTTGACAAAGTAGGGCTATGAATTGCTGATTGAGCAATGGCTCAGTGCTGTGCTTTAATGAGTCACTGTTTTCAGATAAGGGTTGCATTAGGATTGAGGGTATGATGTTATAGATAAATAATAAAAGATAAAAGTCTAGGTCATTGGCTATGCTAATGGGTCTGGGTTATGATGTCATCATGACATCATAGGTCTAGGTGTACCTATCATGTGACTTGTCATGTGATGTGGCTATATAAGCCACATAACCTATGGAAACTCAAGTTAAAGAGAATAAAGAGGAGAGTAAAGGAAAAATAATGGAAAAATAGAAATAAAATAAGGGAGATATGTAGCATTTGTAACACTATCCTCTTAAGAATCAACTTCCAGGTGATTGAAAGGAAGTATCAACCATTCAGGAATTGGTTTTCCATAATAGTAGAAGATGTCAAAGAATTGTACTTCAGACATTTGAAGTCATTGAGGTGCACTTGGATGTGATTTGTGAAACTTGGTCACTGGATCTGATATGTCTTTGAGATTAGCAATGGATTCCCATGTGTATTTATTGTCTTTGTATTCTTTCCAGTGAACAAGATATTCAAAACATTTTCTCTTGAATCTTGAATTAACAATGTATTCAACTTCATATTATTCTTCACAATCTTCCATAACCTTGACTGGTCTGGATTTGAATGTGCATTGGCCATTAAAGTGTTCTTTGTACAATTTGATATGTAATATGTTTACAACTGGATAGATCTTTATTGATAAAGAAAGATGAAGCTTGTAGGCATTAGTTCCTTTGGTATTAATGATGTTGTATGATATAATCCATTATTTCATTAGTTTGCATGATGCATGAGGTAATTTTAGGTTTTCAGTTGAAAGCCAGACTTTATCACTAATAGCATACTATAGTGCTATTGAGCAATATTTATCTGCTTAAGCTTTCATTTGAATTTGTGCTGTTATCAGATTTTGCTTGACTTGTTTGACTATGTCTTTGATTTTGTCAATGAAGTTATTAGCAAAGGGTGCTTTTGACTGATGTTGTTTGAATCCAAGTTGAGGTGTGTAGGAACATGTGACATTAAAAGATGCCTTCTGTTTGAAAGTTTGCCTTTTTGAGTTGTATGTGAATTACATAATTGATAACCATTCAATCCATTCATGTTGTTTTGATGTGAAGATACAAAGGTATTGTTGAAGGTCATAATTTATCCATTTGATTTGTTTATTTGTCTGTAGATGAAAAACTATGGAAAGTTTTGGTGTAATTCCTAGCTTTTTGTACAAGTCTTTCATGATGGTGATGTAAATTGTAGTCCATGGTCTGAGATTATTGTTTAGAAGAGATCATGGATTTTCCATATATATGTTAGATAGAGTTTTGCTGTTTCTAGTATGACAATTGTCTTGTTATAAGGCACAAATTCTGTTTCTTTTGAAAATCTGTCAACTATGCCCAAGATGAAGTTGTATCTGTTGAATTCTGGCAAATCTGTAATGAAGTCAGCAGAAATATCTTGTCATGGTCCATTAGATATTGGGAATGATTGAAGTTTTTCAGGTGTTGTGAGGTTTGAATTCTTGAATTATACACAATGATTATAGCAAAAGATGTAATTTTTCACAAATATAGATATGTGTGGCCATATATATGATTGTTGGATCAATTCTAGTGTTTTGTCATATTCTGGATGTCCTGTGATTGGTGTATTGTGATATAATTGGAGAATTTCCATTTTGAGGTCATGATTATCTAGTATAATGAGCTTATTGCTATTATAATGAGGTTTTCTATATTTGTGACTTCTTCTAAGATAAATGTGTTATTTGTATTGATTTGAACTATTTTAATCATAGAATTGGAGATTATTTGGATTTCTTAATTGTCTTGATCTGAATATTGATAGGTATTGGGTCCATCATGCTTGTCTTTGATTTAGATTCTGACATTGCATAAACCATTAAAGGTTTGCATGATTATTTGAGATTTCAAATTCTTGATACATTTCTTTAAAATAATATTGCCATTGTTCTAATGCTCTGATAACACTAAGCATTTCTTTATTCACTACAGGATAGTTGTATTCTACAGGGTTAAAGGAGTATGAGGAATATGCAACTGGATGTTATTTGTTGTTCATTTGAATAGAGAGCATTGCACTTGATGCAAAGTCTGAGGCATCTGTTTCTAGGTGAAACTATGTGTCTATATTAGGATATGCAAGAATTGGAGCCTGAAATGGCCAATTTACTACTTGGATCTTAATCAACTCCAAGGCAATATTAGTTGTCTGCTGATAAAACAATAGGTAGGAAATGGTAAAGTAAGTGTTAACCTAAGTCAAAGTGTCCAGGAAATCTGTCACTATACCTCTGGACAGTGGAGATAACCCAGTAGAAAGTGGGAGAAACTCCAAGAAGGACAAGACTAGAAAGGATACCTTCAATTTGGCCACCTTATATACTATTCAATTAGAACTCCAAAGCAGAGCTTGAATGACATGAGGGCTGGTAAATAGATAACTGGATCATATTCTATTGGTCAGAGATAATTAACCTAACCTTGCATATGGTGCATGATAAGAGTATCTTATACTATTGGCTTGATAAAGTAAGGCTATGTTGCTGACTGAGCTGATGAGTCAGTGCTGTACTTCAATGAGTCATTATTTTGAGATAAGGGCTGTGCCTGGATTGAGGATATGATGTCATAGATAGGTGATAAGAGATAAGAGTCTAGGTTATTGGCTGTATTAATGGATCTAGGCTATAATATCATTGATGACAATAAAGTGTGTGCTTTAATGAATTGATGGTGAAATCTAAGGGGAGCTATATGGATAGGCATAATGATATCCTATTTTGAGAAGAATCTTATCTTGAGATCTTCTGTGGACAAGGTGCATAGATTGATTCCTGTGAATTCAAATTTGTTGTCAGCTCTTTTTGTTGATGGTAGCTTTGCTACTTTAAGTACTTCAAGGGAATGAATTTTTTCTATGATGAGTTGTGTAATTTGATCACCTGGGTTTACCTTAAATGTTTCTGTTTCTTGATTAATTAACAGAACCATAAGGTTTCCTCAATAATCAGAGTCTATAACTCCTGCACCAGTATAAATTCTAGATTTGATGGCTAAGTCACTTCTAGGAGCAACTCTTCCATAGGCATTTAAGAGTATTGCCACTTGAATATCAGTATTGATGACAGCTTGTTGTCCTGGGAGAATTTCTTCAAGTTCTGCAGAATATAGATCTAATCCTGTGGCATGTTCTGATCTATGAGTTGGGATTTTTTCATTTTCTAATATTTTTCAAATTGGAAGTTTTATTGGTTGTGAAGTTTGCATAATTGGTTTGGGATTCATTTTACAGACTTGAACATCCTGAGGATTTAAGCCTGAGAGGCTTTTCCCTTGTGTTTGGAATCTTTTATATTGAAGAATGCCTTCATTTCTTTGTAGTTCATATCTCTAATGGCATAAGAAAGGTCTTTGTCTTCTGACTGAGAAGATTTGGAACCTTCTGATTTAGAGTTGGAGTCTGAATCCATGTCTAGGGCTTGAACTTTCCTTGATTTCTTCAATCTTGAGTTCTTGCCTTTTAACTTACCTTTTGATCTAAGTTCTTTTGTGAACTTGAATCTGTTCATTGGGTGGAATTTACAAAGATGAGAGTATTGTCCTATCTTATGACATATGTGACATTCTTTTGAGCATTTGTCTGCCCAATATTCTTCTTCTTTGCAGTTGTAGCATTTTGCAAGTTCTAACATATCTACATCCATAGTACATTCATCATGTTTGGATTGATATAGAGAAAATTTATTGGATTGTAAGAAGAGGCAGTACTCTTCTTTTGTTTGACTAATTTGTTGAATGATTTGGATGGTTTTTTCAATGGAGTATTTTCATTATTTGGTTTGGAACATCTCTTCTATAATGTCCTTTCTTGTATTGTTTTCAAGTAACCAAATTCCAAATTGTTCAGGTATGAGGGATTGATGGAAGAAAATTTGCCATTTTGATATGAACACATCTGTTGATAAGTGATCTTGCTTGAATTGGCTAATTTCTCTGATTGCCCAGTCTTTTTGTAACTGTGGTCAGAAGATTTCTTCAATCTTCCTTGTTAAATGTTGTCAACTTGTAAGCTTGGTGATTCCATCTATGAGCTTGGTGATTTTGACTTCTGCAAAGTGTGAACCTTTAAATCCTTTTAATCTTGATAGAATTACATAGGCACATGCTTTGACATTTACTTCAGTGATGAAGGTTTCTAGTTTGGCCATATTTGAAGTAGAGTTGATGAACTGTTTCAGATTACAATTGATCCATGCTTGGATTTTGGTCCACTATTCTTTAAATTTTGATGGTAATCCATTATAACTTCCAGGGTCCGAAAATACTTCTACTTTTGATGATCCTGTGAATAGTTGAAATGGTTCTTGTCCATGAGGTATTGTGCTTGTCCATTGATGGAGTCTGAAAAGTTATTTGGAGTAATTTTCTACTTCTTGCTGTTTGGTTACAGCATCATTTAGTTGTTGGGCTGCTGTTCTAAGATCAGCTTTTAAGTGGACTCTTTTGGTGTTTACCTAAGTAAGTTATTGCTTAGTATTTTGAAGAGCATTTAGAATGGCTATCCATTCTTGCTGAGTAATGCATGCTGATGGGGTGGCAGTTCCAGATGAGGCTGGGTTAGACATATTGATGGTTTAATAAGTTACTATGTTTGAGTATATCTTTCAGCATATTCCATAGGGTATAGGGATGTGTTAGAGTTGTTGTGTAGTGATGGCCAATTGGTCACTACTATTCTAGGTGGGATTTAAAGAGATGGGGCTTCAATGTTTTGAAAGGGGTAGGCTTCTATATCTTGGTTTTCTTGATGAAGATATGAGGTATAGGTGGTAAGCAATAAAACAAGGATGATAGCAATAAGAAAGGTAATTATAATAAATAGTGAGTTCATCAATTATCAATTGTTATTGTTATTGTTATTCCACAAGTTGTCAGCAATGTTGAGGTCAACAGATACTGGTGATTCTATGGTGATTCTATAGATGTGGTTGGGAGCTTTGAGCAAAAAGTGAATAGATATGAATTGATTTTCATTTTTGAGGATTGTTGAGATAATAATTCCTGTAAAGCAAAAGAGTATTGTAAGAGCAAGAATGAGAAGTGTGAATATGTAATTCATTTGTCTTCATGAAGAGTTTTCTATTGAGGAAGGTCTGGAGGCAAGGTTAATTTCTACTTGTGCTGCTCAAGCTCTGATCTATTGGGCTTTTTTAGCATAAGCTTTAAGTATTTCTTGTTGTCTCTCTCTAGAGATGGAGCAGGTTTGTGGAGGAAGATGCTGAGGTGCTTGAAAGTATTCTCTCAAGTTGCTACTGGCTCCTTGGCAAGTGAGAGATGGTCTATTGTTATAGGAAGGAGATGCTCTAAGTTTAACTATGATAGATCTAGTGTCTATCATAGTGGTAACAGTAGCAGTGAGATATGTTAAGGAGGGGGTGAGGGTAAAGTATAGAAATATGATGGTCAAAGTTAACACCAGGGTTGTAAAGATGAACCCAAGTATGGTCAATAGAAGGGTAAGGACAGGGACATCTCTCTCTATCTTGTACTTGATAGAGGTGGTGTTGGACTGATGTTTGATCAAAATTTGGCTGTTATTGTCTGCAATTTTCAGCAGCAAGCTGTTGTAAGCCCAGTTCAATTCCTTCTCTAATAATATGGTCAATATCTGCATTAATCTGTATTTTATGCAAAAGTTCATGGATATCAAAATTAATGGCAGTGGTGTTTGATCCATGGTGAAAAGAGTTGTGGATTGGTACACATGGATGGTAATTGGATGTCACATGGCTAGAGGATAAAAGTTGGATGTGGATGAAAGGTGGTTGTAGTATGGGGTATAGAGCTATTCTCATGGGTACCAGTCTAATAGTTCACTTAGGGGGGTAGGAAATCTCTGAGGGGTAGAGTATGCTGGCAAATGGATATACCAATTTAGCCAGTCTTGATCTTGTGATGATATTGAATGAGCTAGTTACTATTCATAGTCTTCTAATTTAACATTGTTTGGATCAACAGATGGAGAAGGTGAGGAGTGAGGCTTGACTCTATTGTAGTCTTCTATAATCTGGTGGAGTTCTTCACTTGGCTGATAGTCCTGGTTTATTCTATGCTGATGTCAGCTATTCCCTAACAATTGTGTGCAATTGGTTAATGCCAAATGAATAGAATGTCTTCTTGCTTCATAACTGCAACCAGGACTTCTTGTCCAATGTTCCTGGTATATAAGGCACTGGATATAACTTGCAAGAGGGTGGACACTTATACCAGTAAGTGTTAGTCTTATCTTATGACCTGCATCAAGTGTATTAACTGGTAACTGACTTTGATGGTTAAAATGGATAGAGATTGATGATGAAGTATCTTCAATAGGCTGTGGTACTTGATCCTGATGAGGGATAAGTCTGTAAGCAAGAGGTGTACAGGCAGAGATGATGGAAGATAAGTCTTGTTCTAATAAAATGGCCAACTTACTATTTGAATTTTAGTCAACTCTAAGGCAATATTAGTTATTTGCTGATAAAACAATAGACAGGAAATGCTGAAGTAAGTGTTAACCTGAGTCAAGGTGTCCAGGAAATCTGTCACTATACCTCTGAATAGTGAAAATAATCCAATAGGAAGTAAAAGAAACTCCAAGGAGGACAAGACTGGAGGGAATGCTTTCAATTTGGCTGCCTTATATACTATCCAATTAGAACTCCAAAGCAGAGCTTGAATTACATGAGTGCTGGTAAATAGATAACTGGATCATATCCTATTGATCAGAGATAACTAATCTAACCCTTGCACATGATGCATAATAAAAGTATTTTATACTATTGATTTGACAAAGTGAGGCTATGTTGCTGACTGAGCTGATGAGTTGGTGCTGTGCTTCAATGAGTTATTATCTTGAGATAAGGGCTGTGCCTGGGTTGAGGATATTATATCATAGATAAATAATAAGAGATAAAAGTCTAGGTCATTGGCTATATTAATGGATTTAGACTTGTGATGTCATTGATGGCATCATGGTCTGGGTATTCATCATGTGACTTGTCATGTGATGTGGCTGTGTAATTCACATGACCTATGGAGACTCAAGTTAAAAAGAATAGAGAGAAAAATAGTAGGAAATTGAAAATAAAATGAGAGAGATATGTAGCATTCATAATAGAAGCAGATTTTAAAACTGCAGCTTGATAATTAACCAATGCTGTTACAAAATAACAAGAAGCTGAGAACTGCTCCAAGCAACTTCCTGGTGTATATCAATGGACAAGAACAACACCTCATATAAAAACCTTGACCATTTACAAGATCTTTTAAAATAGAAGTTTTCTCAGACCTTAGAATTTATAATGGATCTCCATCAAACTTTAAAGAATAGTGGACTAAAATCAAAGCATGGATTGATTGCAATCCCAAACAATTCACCAATTTAACTTCAAGTGTTATGAACACTATATATCTTTTTTATTTTATTTCTATTTTTCCACTATTTTTTTCTTATTCTTCTCTTTATTCTCTTCAACTTGAGTCTTTATAGGTCATATAACTTACACAGCCACATCACATGACAAGTCACATGAGGATATATCCAGATCCATAATGTTAGCAATAATATCACAAGTCCAGATCCATTAATACAGCCAACAACCTAGATTCTTATCTTTTATTGTTATAAATGCTACATATCTCCCTCATTTTACCCCTATTTTTCCATTATTTTTCCTTTACCCACCTCTTCACTTTCTTCAACTTGAGTTCCTACAGGTCATGTGACTTATACAGCCACATCACATGATAAGTCACATAATGGGCATATCCAAACTCATGACATCATCAATAACATCACAAGCCTAGATTCATCAATACAGCCAATGATCTAGACTCTTATCTTTCATTTTTTATCTATAATATTATATCCTTAACCTCAGTGCAACCCTTATTTCAAGATAGTGACTCATCAAAGCACAGCACTGACTCATCACTCAATCAGCAACCCATAGCACTGCTTTATTAAGTCAATAGCACAAGTCACTCTTATCTCATATTATGTGCAAGGATTAGGTTAGTTATCTCTGTCAATAGGATATAATCCAGTTATCTATTACCTACCCTAATGTACTTTTAAGCTTCACTTTGGAGTTCTAATTGAATAGTATATAAGGTGGTCAATCTAAAAGTGTTTCCTCTAGTC
The DNA here is from genome assembly GCA_038088995.1 of Guyanaporus albipodus. NCBI lineage: Eukaryota > Fungi > Basidiomycota > Agaricomycetes > Boletales > Boletaceae > Guyanaporus > Guyanaporus albipodus. Next base: position 300,389 of record JBBPKA010000010.1, read on the forward strand.
TTGTTCTCCTTAAAGTTTTCCCTACTTTTTATTGGATAATCTCCACTGATTGGTGATATAATGGTAGATTCTCTGGACATCTGGACTTAAATTAATGCTTACTTTAGCATTACTAGCTCTTGTCTTACTGGTAAATAATCAATATTGCCTTTGGAGTCTAACAAGATCCAAATAGTAAGTTGGCTATTTCAGAACAACCTAAAGGCTTTATAATATTAGGAAAGGAGATAAAAGTCTATTATCTCTACAAGTCAATTTATGGCTTGAAACAAGTACTCTTCCATGGAATAAACAGCCCAAAAATCTTTTCTAGATATGGGTTTTATCTATATTGAAATGGTTAACTTATTATTTGAATCTTTGCTGACTCTAAAGGCCATATTGGTCACTTGCTGATAAGACAATAGGCAGGGATGCTGAAGTAAGCATTAACCTAAGTCAGGATGTCCAGGGAATCTATCACTATATCTCTGAACAGTGGGAATTATTCAATAGAAAGTAGGAGAAACTTCAAGGACAAAATTAGAAGGAACATCTCTAGTATGGCTGCCTTATATACTATTTAATTAGAACTCCAAAGCAGAGCTTAAAAGCACATTAGGATAGATAATAGATAACTGGATTATATTCTATTGGTCAGAGATAACTAACTTAACTCTTATATATGATATAAGATAAGAGTAATTTGTGCCATTGGTTTGACAAAGTAGGGCTGTGGATTGCTGACTGAGCAATGACTTAGTGCTGTGCTTGATAAATTACTATCTTGAGATAAGGGTTATACCAGGGTTAAGGGTATGATGTCATAGATAAGTGATAAGAGATAAAAATCTAGATTATTGGCTATATTAATGGATCTAGGCTTATAATATCATTGATGACATCATGGTTCTGGGTTTTTCCATCATGTAACTTGTCATGTGATGTGGTTGTGTAAGTCACATGACCTGTAGAGGCTTGAGTTGAAAAGAATAAAGAGGTAAGTAAAAAAAAAATAATAAAAAAATAGAAATAAAATAAAAGAGATATGTAGTGTTTGTAACACTATCCCCTTTTTAAGGATTGACTTTCAGGTGATTGAAAGGAAGTATCAACCATTCAGGGATTGGTTTTCCATAATAATAGAAGATGTCAAGGAATTATACTTTGGACATTTGAAATCTTCAAGATGTACTTGGTTGTGATTTATGGAACTTTGCTACTGCATCTGGAGCATCTTTGAGATTAGCAGCTGGTTCCCATATGTGTTCATCATCTTCATATTCTTTCCAGTGGACAAGATATTCAAGGTATCTGTTCTTGGACCTTGAATTAATAATAAATTCAACTTCATATTGCTCTTTGCAATCTTCTATGACCAGAACTAGTTTATGTTTAAATATGGATTGGCTTGTAAAGCATTCTTTGTATGGTTTGATGTGTGATATATTTACAACTGGATGAATCTTCATTGATAAAGGAAGACAAAGTTTGTAGACATTGGTTCCTTTTGTATCAATAATATTATATGGTCCAATCCATCATTCTGTTAATTTGCATGATATATGGGGTAATTTTAAGTTTTCCATTGAAACCCAGACTTTATCACCAATATCATATTGAGATCCCATTGAGCAGTATTTGTCTGCTTGAGCTTTCATGCAAGTTTGTACTGTTATCAAATTTTGTTTGACTTGTTTGACTATGTTCTTGATTTTTTCAACAAAGTAATCAGTAGCAGGTGCTTTTGGCTGATATTGTTCAAATTCAAGTCAAGATGTATAGAAATATGTAACATTAAAAGATGCCTTCTATATAGGAGTTTGCCTTTTTGAGTTGTATGAAAATTACACAATTGGTAACCATTCAATTCATTCATGTTGTTTTTCTGATGTGAAGATATGAAGGTATTGTTGAAGGTTGCAATTCATTTGTTCTGTCTGTTCATCTATTTGTGAATGAAAAGCCATGAAAATTTTTGGCATGATTTCTAGCTTTTTGTACAAACCTTTTATAGCATGCAATATGAATTGTGGTCCACAGTCTGAGGTTATTGTTTGGGAAAGGCCATGAATTTTCCAAATATGTGTCAGATAAAGTTTTGCTATTTCTAATGTACTGATTGTTTTGTTGCAAGGCACAAATTCTATTTCTTTTGAAAATCTATCAACTACAATCAAGATGGAATTATATCCATTGTATTCTGGCAAGTCTATGATAAAATCAGTAGAGATGTCTTGCCATGGTTCATTGGATATTGGAAGTGGTTGAAGTTTTCCTGGTGTTGCAAGATTGAATCTTTGAATCATGCACAATGATCACAGCATGAAATGTAATCTTTTATAAATGTGAATAGTTATAGCCATGTATATGAATATTGGATCAGTTCTAGTGTTTTGTCATATCCTGGATGTTCTATAACCAGTGTATCATAATATAGTCAGAGGATTTCCATTTTGAGGTCATGGTTATCTGATATAATGAGTCTATGATTGTTGTAATATGGTTTTTCCATTCTTTTGACTTTTTCTAAGATGAATATGTCATCTGTGTTGATCTAAACTGTTTTGATCATGGAATCAGATATAATCTGGATTTTTTGATTGTCTTGATCTATTCCATCAGCATAGTCTTCTCTTCTAGATAAAGCATCTGCTTTTATCATCTAGGTGTCTGCTTTGTGAACCCATTTGAAATTGAATCTTGATAGGTATTGGATCTATTATACTTGTTTTTGGTTTAGATTTTGACATTGCATAAACCATTGAAGGTTTGCATAATCATTTTAGATTTTAAATTCTTGATGTGCTCCTTTGAGATAATGTCACCATTGTTCTAATGCTCTGATAACATTGAGCATTTCTTTATCTGCTATAGAATAGTTTCATTCTGTAGGGTTAAAGAAGTATGAAGAGTATGTGACTGGATGCCATTTGTCATTTATTTGGATAGAAAGTACTATATCTGATGCAAAGTCTGGAACATCTGTTTTTAGGTGAAACTATGCATCTATATTTGGATAAGCAAGAATTGGAGCTGTTGTGAATCTCTGTTTGAGATCATTGAAGGCTGATTCTTGTGATTCTGTCCAAATAAATGGTGTGTCTTTCTTGATAAGATTGATGAGTGGTCTTGCAAGTTTAAATATCCATTGATGAATCTTTGGTAAAAATTGGCTAATTCAAGGAAATTTCTAATAGCTTTAACAGAGGAGAGTGTTGGTCATTCAAGGATAGCTTTCATTTTCATGTTGTCCATTTTAATTTCATTTTGATTTATGATTATTTTAAGGAATTTGATTTCTTTAATTTGAAAGATATATTTTTTGGATTTGACAAAGAGATTATTCTTGTCTAAGAGATTGAGAACTTGAAGAACTACTTTGTCATATTCTTTCATGTCATTGGTCTTTGTAAAGATCATAAAATTGTCCATATAGATAACAACTGTTACACCCATGTCTATGAATATTTTGTTCATCATGGTTTGGAAAGTTGCTGGGGAATTGCAGAGTCCAAAGAGCATTATGAGTGGTTCATAGGATCCTTTGTGGCATGTGAAAATGGCTTTCCATTTATCACCTTCTTTAATGCATATGTTGTTATATTTCCAACATAAATCCATTTTTGTAAAAAGCTTTGTGCCTATAAGCTTGTTAACAAGTTGGGAGATGAGCAGAAAGGGGTAGTTATTCTTGATAGTGTGTTCATTAAGATAGTGATAATCTTGCACCATTTTTTTTTGTCCATCTTTCTTTGGAACAAAAAATACTGGTGATGTTTGTGAAGATTTGCTGGATCTAATATATTCTTTTTGCAGTTGATCATCAATGAAGTCAGTTACTTCTTGTTGTTCATCAGGTAAGAGCAGAATAATTTGATTTTTTTTTGGTTCAAAAGAATCTTTAAGATCTATTGCATGGTCTCATGGTTTTCTAAAGGGCATATGCTTTAATTCCTTTTTTAAGAAGACACAGAGGTACTTGTGGTATTCTTTCAAAACAAGTTCTTCCACTGATGTCTCCTTTGACTTGGAAGAATCTTTTTTTTTGAGAGCATATATATGTTGAATTGAATCTCATTCTTCTGACTTGATTTGATATACAAATAAAGATTTATCATTCAATACATTGTAGTCTATTGGATATCTTGACAATTTGACTGTTCTGGTTGTCCAATCAATTTCTGGATTATGACATTTAAGCCATGTGTAACCAAGAATGAGTTGGTGTTTTCCTAAGTTGATGACTTTGGCAGTGACTCATTCACAATGTTCTTGGTAGTCTATGAGGATTTCTGCTACATGGATAATATTTCCAGTAGAGTTTGGGATTCCATCTATATTGTAGACTTTTATGGATTTTGGGAGCTATTTAAGAGGTAATTGAATTTTCTTAGCCCATGTTCAATCAACAAATGTGGTGTTGGCTCTACTATCTAGTAAAGTGGAGGCTTTAATAAATCAGTAATGAAATCTGAGGGAAGCAATTCAGATAGGCATAATGATATGTTGTTTTGAGAAAAATCTGATCTTGAGGTCTTTTGAGAATGATATGCATGAGTTGATTCCTATAGGTCCAAATTTTGTCTGCTCTTTTTATTGTAGATAGCTCAGCTACTTTAACTACTTCAAAAAAGTGGATTTTCTGTATAATGAGTTGTGCAATTCAATCACCTGGGTTTACCTTGAATATTTCTGTTCCTTGATTAATTAATAGAACCATGAAGTTATCTCAGTAATCAGAGTCTATGATTCCTGCACTGGTATGGATTCTAGATTTGACAGCTAGTCCACTTCTAGGGGCAATTCTCTTATAGGCATCTAAGGGTATTGCCACTTGAATATTAGTGTTGATGACAGATTGCTTGTTACAAATGCTACATATCTCCCTTATTTTATTCCCATTTTTCTACTATTTTTCCCTTATTTCTCTCTCTATTCTCTCCAACTTGAGTCTCTATAGGTCACATGACTTACACAGCCACACCACATAACAAGTCACATGATGGGCACACCTAGACCTATGACATCATCAATGACATCATGGCCCAAATCCATCAAAACATAGCCAAAGGTCTAGACTCTTATCTCTTATTGTTTATTTATGACATCATACTCTCAATTCAGGCACAGTCCTTATCTCAAGATAATGACTCATCAAAGCACAGCACTGACTTATTGCTCAGTCAGCAACCCATAGCCCTGCTTTGTCAAGCCAATAATATAAGTCACTTTTATCTCATACCATATGCAAGGGTTAGATTAATTATCTCTGATCAATAGGATATGATCCAGTTATCTATTTACCTACCCTCATGTAATCCAAGCTCTGCTTCTCAGTTCTAATTGAATAGTATATAAGATGGCCAAACGAGAGGCATTTTTCCCAGTCTTATTCTTTTTGGAATTTCTTCCACTTTCTACTAGATTATCTTTATTGTCTGGAGGTATAGTGATGGATTCCCTAGACACCCTGACTCAGGTTAATGCTTACTTTAGTGTTCCCTACCTATTGTCTTATCACCAACTGACCAATATTGCCTTTGGAGTCTTATAAGATTCAAGTAGTAAGTTGGCCATTTCATTAGGACAAGACTTATCCTCCATCACCTCCATTATACACTCTCTTGCTTACAGACTTGTTCCTTATCAAATCAAGTACCATCTCCATCAACAACACTTCATCATTGATCTCATTCTATCTTCTACCAACTGAAGTTAGCCATCAGTTAGTAACATTGGTACAGATCATAAGATAAGACTGACACTTATTAAATAAGTGTCCATCCTCTTGCAATTCATATTCAGCACCTCATATGCCAGAAACTATGGACAAGAAGTCCCAGTTGTAATCATGAAGCAGGAAGACATTCCACTTACCTGATATTGACCAGTTGCATACAGCTGTTAGGAAAAAGCTAACATCAGCACAGGATTAATCTAGACTATGAGCCAAATAAAGAACTCCAGCAAGTTATTGAGGAATATAACAGAGTTGAGCCTTGCTCCTCATCCATCCCCTCATCTGTTGATCCAAATGACATTAAACCTGAATATTATGAGTAGTAGTTAGTTCACTCACCACCACCACTTAACCATGAGACAAACCAAGACTGGCCTGACTAATTTAGCCATTCACCAGCATACTCCACTCTTCAAAGGTCACTAACATCCTTGAGTGACCCATAAGATTGGTACTTTGTGAGAATAGTGCCACACTCCATATCACAACCACTCTTCATATGTATCTAATTCCTACCCTCTAGCTGCATGTTATTCAACTATTGCCTGCATGTTCCAATTCCTTACTCCCTTCACCATGGATCAGACATCATAGCTATTGGTTCTGATATCACAAACTTTTGTGTGAGATATAGGTCAATGCAGACATTAATCATATTATTTGAAAAGAAATTCAATTGGGCTTACAATAGCTCATAGCTAAAGAATATGGACAGAGACAGCCAGATTGTGATCAGACACTGATCCAACACCACTCCTACCAAGTATCAAATAGAAAGAGACATCCCTGTCCTTGTCCTCCTACTGACTGTACTTGAGTTTGTTCTTACAATTCCAGCGTTAACTTTGATCCTCATATCTCTACTTTATGCCCTCACCTCCTCCTTAACATACCTCACCACTACTGTCATCACTACAATAGACACTAGATCTATCATAGTTGAATCTAGAGCTCCACCCCCCTATCATAATAGAATCTCTCTTATTTACCAAGATATAGTTGAAAACATGAGAGAATATTTTCAAGCTCCTCAATAACTCCCTCAATAACCTCTTTGCTCTATCTTGAGGCAAATACAACAAGAAATACTTGAAGCTTATGCTAAAAGAGTCCAACAAATCAAAGCTCATATAGCACAAGTAGAAATCAATCTCACCCCAAGACCTACTGCCACTAAAGAATAAATCTCCTCCTCAGAAGAAACACTCTGTGAAGATGAATGAATTACATATTTGCACTCCTCATCCTTATTCTCACAATACTCTTCTGCTTTATAACTATCATCATTTCAACAATTCTCAAAAATGAAAACCAATCTGTTTCTATCTGCTTTTCTTTCAAAGCTCCAAACCACACATACAAATTCACCATAGAATTACCAATACCTGTTGATCTCAACATTGCCAACAACTCCTAGAACAACAACTGATAATCGATAAACACATTACTCATCATAGCCATCCTGTTCATTATTATCCTTCTTATTTCATCTCTTGCCACTTGTAACCAATATTTTCATCAAGAAAATCAAGATATTGAAGCCTACTCTCCTTAAGACATAGAGATCTCACCTCTTCAAGTCCCATCTAGAGCAATAGTGACCAACTGGCCATCATTGCACACTAACTCTGTGACATCACTATATCCTGTGGCATATATCAAGAGATATATACAGATACAGTAGTTAATTAGACAATTAACTCCCTAAGTTAATAAAAAACCCTTTTCCATATCCAATATATTTGATCTAGCCTCATCCAAAACTGCTGCTCCATCAGTGCATATTATACAACAAGAATGGATAGCTATTCTTAATGCCCTTAAAAATACTGAGCAGCAACTTACTCAGGTAAATGCTGAAAGAACCCAATTAGAAACTAATCTTAGAACTGCAGTTCAATAGCTCACCGACCAATGGGCACACACTATCTTCCATGGCCAAGAACCACCTCAATCATTTATAGGATCATTGAAAATAGAAGTCTTTTCAAACTCTGGAAACTATGATGGATCTTCATTAAAGTTTGAAAAATGGTGGACCAAAATTAGAGCATGGATTAACTGCAATCCAAAACAATTTACCAACTTGACTCTGAGTATGGCTGAATCAGGAACCTTCATCACCAAAGTAAATATCAAAGCATGCACCTATGCAATTTTATCAAGACTAAAAAGATTCAAAGGTTCACACTTTGCTAAAGTAGAAATCACCAAGCTTATTGATGGAACCACCAAGCTTACAAGTTGGCAATATATAACAAGGAAGATAGAAGAAACCTTCCAATCTCAATTGCAAAAAGACTGGGCAACAAGAGAGATCAGCCAATATAAACAAGATCACCTCTCAACAGATATATTCATATCAAAATGGCAAATCCTCTTTCACTAGTCCCACATACCTAAACAATTTGAAATTTGGTTACTCAAAAACAATACAAGAAAGAACATCATAGAAGAGATGTTCCAAACCAAACAATAAAAGAATACTGTTGATGAAACCATCCAAATCATTCAACAGATTAGCCATACAAAAGAAAAATACCACCTCTTCTCTCAACTTAAGAAATTCTCTTTATATTAGTCCAGATACAATGAATATGCTATGGACATAGATATGCTAGAAATTGCAAAATGCTACAATTGCAAAGAAGAAGGACATTGGATAGACAAATGCTCAAAAGAATGTTGCATATGTCATAAAACAGGAAGACATTCTCACCTTTGCATGTTTCATCCAATGAATAGGTCAAAGTTCACTAAAGAACTCAAATCTAAAGGAAAGTTAAAAGGCAAGAACACAAGATTCAAAAAATCTAGCAAAGTTTGAGCCTTAGACATAGACTCAGATTCCAACTCTGAATTAGAAGATAAAGACCTTCCACATGCCATTAGAGACATAAACTATGAAGAAATGAAGGTATTTTTCTTTGATATAAAAGATTCTGAATACAAGGGAAAAGCCCCTCAGGCTTAAATCCTCAGGATGTTCAAGTTTGTAAAATGAATCCCAAACAAATTATGCAAACCCCTCCACCTTCAAAACTACTCATTTGAAAAACATCAGAAAATGCAAAAATTCCAATCTATAGATCAGAATATACCATAGGACTAGATCTTTATTCATTCAAATCTAAAGATATTCTTCCAGGACAACAAGCTATCATTGATACTAATATTCAAGTGGCAATATCTTTAGATGCTTATGGAAAAATCACCTCTAGAAGTGGTCTAGCCATCAAATCTAGAATCTATACCAGTGCAGGAGTCATAGACTCTGATTACTAAGAAAACCTTATGGTTCTGTTAATCAATCAAGGAATAGAAACATTTAAGGTAAATCCAGGTGATCAAATTGCACAACTCATCATAGAGAAAATCCACTCTCTTGAAGTAGTTGAAGTAGCTAAGCTACCTACAATAAAAAAAGCAGACAAAAAAATTGGATCCATAGAAATCAACTTATGCACTTTATCCATCAAAGATCTCAAGATTAGATTCTTCATGAAACAAGACATTATTATGCCTATCCAAATTTCCCCTCTCTAATTCCACCACTAATTCATTAAAGCATCTGCTTTATTAAATAATGGAGCAAATGCCATATTTGTTAATCAAACATGGACCAAGAAAATTCAATTACCTCTTAAATAGCTTCCAAAACCCATAAGAGTCTACAATATAAATGAAACACCAAACTTTGCTGGAAACATCACTCATGTAGTAGAAATCCTTATAGATTATCAAGGACACTGTGAATATGTTACTGCCAAAGTCACTGACTTAGGAAAACACTAACTTATTCTTGGTTATATATGGCTTAAACACCACAACCCAGAAATTGATTGGACAACCAGAACAGTCAAATTATCAAGATGTCCAATATACTGTCATACATTAAATAATAAATCTGCATTTGTACATCAAATCAAATCAGAAGAAAAAAAATTCAATTTAACATATCCAAACTCTCAAAAAAGAAGACCCTCCCAAACTGAAGAAGATACTAGTGGAGGAACTTGTACCAAAAGAATACCACAAGTATCTCCATATCTTCTCAAAGAAAGAATCAGAACACATGCCCCTCAGAAAATCATAGGATCATGCAATAGACCTTAAGAATTCTTTTAAACCAAAGAAAGATTGAATCATCCCTCACTCTCCTAACAAACAACAAGTAACTGACTTCATCAATAATCAACTTCAAAAAGAATATATTAGACCAAGCAAATCTCCACAAACATCACCAATATTTTTTGTTCCAAAGAAAGATGAACAAAAAAGAATGGTGCAAGACTATTGTTACTTTAACAAACACACTATCAAGAACAACTACCCACTACTGCTTATCTTCCAACTTGTTGACAAGCTTAAAGGTGCAAAGCTTTTCACCAAAATGGATTTGCATTGGAGATATAACAATGTATGCATTAAAGAAGGCAACAAATGGAAAGTCACTTTCATATGCCACAGAGGATCCTACAAACCACTTGTAATGTTCTTTGGACTCTGCAACTCTCTAGCAACATTTCAAACTGTGATGAATGAAATATTTGCAGAAATGGACACAATAGTTGTTATCTACATGGACAACCTCATGATTTTTACAAAGACAAATAATCCAACAGAACATAATAAAATGGTTCTTTAAGTTCTCAAACTCCTAGATGAGAATAACCTCTTCATTAAACCTGAAAAGTGTATCTTTTGAACCAAAGAAGTTGAATTTCTCAGAATAATTACAAATCAAAATGAAATCAAAATGGATAACACAAAAGTAAAAGCTATCCTTGAATGGCCAATACCTTTCTCTTTCAAAGCCATCAGAAGCTTCCTCAGATTAGCAAACTTCTACTGAAGATTCATCAATAGATATTTCAAACTTGCAAGACCCCTTATTGATCTAACTAAGAAAGACACTCCATTTATTTGGACAGAAATGCAAGAATCAACCTTCAATGAACTCAAGCAAAGATTTACTATGGCCCCAATCCTTGCATACTCAGACATAGATGCATAGTTTCACCTAGAAACAGATGTCTCAGACTTTGCATCAGATGCAGTACTATCAATCCAAATAAATAATAAATGACATCCAGTCATATTCTCCTTCTACTTTTTTAACCCTGCAGAACACAACTACCCTGTAGCAGACAAGAAAATGCTCAGTGTCATCAAAGCATTAGAACAATGGCAATACTATCTCAAAGGAGCACACCAAGAATTTGAAATATGGAATGATCATGTAAACCTCCAATTACTCATGAAACATCAAAATCTAAACCAAAAACAAGCAAGATGGACCCAATACCTTTCAAGATTCAACTTCAAATGGGTTCACAAAGCAGACACTCAAATAATAGAAGCAGATGCTTTATCCAGAAGAGAAGATTATACAGATGGAATAGACCAAGACAATCAAGGAATTCAACTCATTCTTGATTCCATGATTAAAACAGTTCAAATCACCACAGATAACTCATTTATCTTAGAAGAAGTCTCTAAAATAGAAGAACCATGTTATGACAACCACAAACTCATCATATCAGATGATTATGAACTAAAACTGGAAATCCTCCACCTCCATCATGATACACCCATCACAGAACACCCAAGTTATAACAAAACACTCAAATTGATCCAATGATCATACACATGGCCACAACTGCCAACATTTATAAAAGATTACATTTCACACTGTGATCACTGCACAAGATTCAAGGACTCAAACCTTGCATCTCTAGGAAAACTTCAACCACTTTCCAATAGATCATGGCAAGACATTTCCACTGACTTCATCACAGACTTGCCAGAATCCAATGGATACAACTCTATATTGGTTACAGTTGACAAATTCTCAAAAGAAATAGAATTCATCCCTTGCAACAAGTCCATTATAGTGCTTGAAATGGCAAAACTTTATCTAACACATATTTGGAAAACCCATGGCCTTTTCCAAACAATAACTTCAGATTGTGGTCCACAATTTGCATCACATATCATGAAAGATTTATATAAAAGGCTTGGAATTACATCAAAGCTCTCTATAGTCTTTCATCCACAAATAGATGGACAAACAGAATGAATGAATTGCAATCTTCAACAATACCTCCATATATTTACATTAGAAAAACAACATAATGGATTGAATGGTTACCAATCATGCAATTCTTATACAACTCAAAAAGACAAGCCTTTATACAGAAGGCATCTTTTGATGTCACATGTTTCTATATACCCTGACTTGGATATGAACAACATCAGTCAAAAGCACCTGCTGCTGATGATTTTGCTGACAAAATCAAAGACATAGTTGAACAAGTCAAAAATAATTTGTCAAGAGTACAATCATGTATAAAAGTACAAGCAGACAAATACTACTCAACAGCACCTCAATATGCTATTGGCAATAAGGTCTGGCTTTCAACAAAAAATCTGAAACTACCTCATGCATCATGCAAATGAACAGAACATTGGATTGAACCATATAACATCATTGATATAAAAGAAATCAATGCCTACAAACTCCACCTTCCATCTTCAATAAAAATCCACCCAGTTGTAAATGTATTGTATATCAAACCATATAAAAAATGCCTTACAGGCCAATCCACATTCAAATCTGGACCAGTTCTGGTTATGGAAGAACAAGAAGAATAATATGAAGTCAAATTTATCATTGATTCAAGATTCAAAAACAAATGCCTTGAATACCTAGTCCACTGGAAATGTTATGAAGAAGACAAATGCACATGGGAACCAGCTGCTAATCTCAAAAATGCACCAGACACAGTAGCAAAGTTCCACAAAATACAATCAAGTACACCTTGCAAACTTTAAATGACCAAAGCACAATTCTTCAACATTTTCTATCATTGTGGAAAACCAATATCTGAAAGGTTGATACTTCCTTTCAATTGCCTGGAAGTCAATCTTTAAGAAGGGAATCATATTACAAATACTATATATCTTCCTTATTTTATTTCCATTTTCCTACTATTTTTTTCTTATTTCTTTTTTCATTTTCTCCAACATGAGTCTCCACAGGTCACATGACTTACACAGCCACACCACATAACAAGTCACATGATGGGCACACCTAGAACAATGACATCATCAATAACATCATAGCCCAGATCCATCAAAACATAGTCAAAGGCCTAGACTTTTATCTCTTATTGCTTATCTATGACATCATATCCTCAACCCAGGTGTAGTCCTTATCTCAAGATAATGACTCATCAAAGCACAGCACTGACTCATCACTCAGTCAGCAACCCACAGCCCTATTTTGTCAAGTCAATGGCATAAGTCACTTTTATCTTGTACCATACATAAGGATTAGGTTAGTTATCTCTGACCAATAGAATATGATTCAATTATCTATTTACCTACCCTCATGTAATCCAAGCTCCGCTTCTGAGTTCTAATTGAATAGTATATAAGGTAGCCAAACTAGAGGCATCTCCTCCAGTCTTGTTCTCTTTGAAGTTTCTCCCACTTCTTATTGGGTTATCCCCACTATCCAGAGATATAGTGATGGATTCCCTGGACACCCTGACTCAGATTAATGCTTACTTCAACATTCCCTGCCTATTGTCTTATCACCAACTGATCAATATTGCCTTTGGAGTCTTATAAGATCCAAATAGTAAGTTGGCTATTTCATTGCTGTCCTGGTAAAATATCTTTGGATTTGGAGAAGTACAGATCTAGTCCAGCAGCATGTTCTAATTCACAGGTTGGGATTTTTGCATTTTCAAATTGATAGTTTTGAAGATAGAGGAGTTTGCATAACTTGTTTAGGAGTAGTTTTATAGACTTAAACATCCTAAGGATTTAAGCCTAAGGGGCTTTTCTCTTTTGTTTAGAATCTTTCATATCAAAAAAGAATGCCTTCATTTCTTTATAGTTCATGCCTCTAATGGCATGGAGAAGGTCTTCTGATTCTGATTCTAAAGATTTGGAGTCTTCTAACTTAGAGTTAGATTCTAAATCCATATCTAAGGCTTGGGTGTTTCTGGATTTCTTGAATCTTCTGTCCTTATCTTTGGACTTGCCTTTTGATCTAAGTTCTTTTGCAAATTTTAATCTATTTATTGGATGAAACTTGCAAAAATATGAATGTCTTCCTGTTTTGTGACATATGCAACATTCTTTTGAACATTTGTCTGTCCAATATTCTTCTTCTTTGCAATTATAGCATTTTGCAATTTCTAGCATATTCATTGTGTCTGGATTGATATGAAGAAAATTTCTTTGGATGGAAAAAGAGGCAGTACTCTTCTTTTGTTTGGCTTATTTGTCAAATGACTTGAATTGTTTCTTCCATAGTGTATTTTTATTGTTTGATTTAGAACATCTCTTTTATAATATTCTTCCTTGTATTGTTTTCCAATAGCCAAACTCCAAATTGATCTGGTATACCAGATTGATAAAAGAAGGTTTGCTATTTTGATACAAATGCATTGGTTGAGAGATGATCCTTTTTGAATTGATTGATATTTCTGGTTGTCTAGTCTCTTTGCAACTGAGATTGGAAGATTTCTTCTATCTTCCTTGTAAGATGTTGCCAGCTTGTGAGATTGGAGGTTTAATCTACAAGTTTAGCAATTTCTACTTCAGAAAAGTGTAATCCTTTGAATCCTTGTTTACTTTGGCAATGAAAATTCCAGATTTGGCCATACTCAGGATTAAATTAGTAAATTGTTTCAGATCACAATTAATCCATATCTTGATTTTGATTCACCATTCTTTAAACTTTAATGGGAATCTATTATAAATTCCAGAGTCTAAAAATACTTCTATCTTCAAAAATCCTGTAAATGGTTGAGGAGGTTCTTATATATGAATTCCTATTCCAGTCCATTGATATAGACCAAGAAATTGTTTGGAGTGATTCTTAGCTTTTTGTTGTTTTATGACAGCATCAGTTAGTTATTGAGCTACAGTTCTGAGATTTGCTTTCAGTTAGGTCCTTTTAGTATTTACCTGGTTGAGTTACTGTTCTGTATTTTGTAGTGCATTTAAAACAACTATCCATTCTTGTTGGGTGATGTAGGATTAGACATGTTGGATAAGAAAGGGGTTTTATTAACTCAAAAAGTTAATTGTCTAATGAACTACTATGTCTGTATATATCTCTTGGTGTATACCATGGAATATAATGAAACAATAGAGTTGATGTACAATGATGGCCAATCAGTTACTATTGCTCTAGGTAGGATTTGGAGAGGAGAAATCTTTATGTCTTGAAGGGAATAAGATTCAATATCTTGAGTTTCTTAATGGAAATATCAAATACAAGTGGTAAAAAAAGTGATGAGAAGAATATTGATAAAGAGAAGAACAATGATTAGAATGATATTCATCAATCACCAATCATTGTTGTCATTATTGTTTCAAGAATTGTTAGCAATGTTGAGACCAATAGGTACTAGCAATTCAATGGTGAATCTATATGTGGTTAGGGGCTTTGAAAGAAAAGCAAATGGAAATGGATTGATTTCCATTCTTAAGGATGATTGAAACAATTATTGCTGTAAAGCAAAAGAAAATTGCAATAGCAAGAATAAAGATTGCAAGTGTGCAGTTCATTCATCTTTACAGAGTATTTCTTCTTCTAAAGAAGTTGAAGAGTCTTCTATAGTAGATCTTGGGCAAAGGTTAATTCCTACTTGTATTATACAAGCTTTGATCTGTCAGGCTCTTTTAATTTAGACTTTGAGAATTTCTCTCTGTTTTTCTCTTGGAATAGGGTGAAAATGTTGAGATAACTGTTGAAGTGCTTGAAAGTATTCTCTCAAGTTCTCAACTGTGTCTTGGTAAATTATAGGTGTTCTATTTTGATAAGAGGGAGAGGCTCTAAGTTCAACTATGATAGATCTAGTGTCTATTGTAATTGTAATAGTAATAGTGGAGTAGTTGGAGGAGGAGAAGAGGGCATAGTGTAGAGACATGAGGGCCAAAGTCAATACCAGGATTGTAAAAACAAATCCAAGTATGGTCAATAGAAGAATAAGGACAGAGATGTTTTTTTTTATCTAATACTTGGTAGGGGTGGTGTTTGTATAATGGCAGATTATAATCTGACTATCTCTGTCTGTATTCAATAGCAGCAAGCTATTATATGCCCAGTTGAATTCCTTCTCTAATAATACAGTTGACATTTGTATTGATCTGTATCTCATGCAAAAGTTTGATAACATATGGCTAGAGGGGAGAAGTTGGATGCATATGAAAGATGACTATGATATAGAATATGGAGCTATTTTCATGAAATAACAATTAGATGGTTTACTCAGAGGAGTTGGTGATCTTTAGAAAGTAGAGTATGCTAGAAAGTAACTAAACCACTCAGGCCAGTTAGGAGTATTCTTATAAATAAGTGATGGTGGTAAGCAAGCTAATTGCTGCTCATAATCTTCTGATTTAACATTATTTGGATCAATGTTTGATGGGATAGGGGAGAAGTGAGGCTTAACTCTTTGATATTCTTGAATGACTTGATGTAACTCTTCACCTGGCTCATAGTCTTGGTTAATTATGTGCTAATATCAGCTATTTCCTAACAGCTGTATACAACTGGTTAATATCAGATGAGGAAAACATCTTCCTCCTTCATAACTACAACTAGGACTTCTTGTCCAATGTTCCTGGTGCATAAAGTGCCAAAGATGACTTGTAAGAGGATAAATACTAGTTCCAGCAAGTGTCAGTCTTGTCTTATAATCTATACCAAGTGTTACTGACTAGTGACTGACTTGGTTGTAGAGAATAGGTAAGTATTGAAGATGTAGTGTCTTTGACTAGGGTGGTGCTTGATCCTGATGAAGAATATGTTCATAAGCAAGAGGTGTATAGCAGAGGTAGAGATGGATAAAATCTTGTCCTAATAAAATGGCCAACTTACTATTTGAATCTTTACTGACTTTAAAGATAATATTGGTCACTTGCTGATAAGACAATAGGCAGAGATGCTGAAGTAAGCATTAACCTAAGTCAGGATGTCCAGGGAATCCATCACTATATCTCTGAACAGTGAAGATTATCCAATAGAAAGTGAAAGGAACTTCAAAGAGAACAAGACTAGAGGGAATACCTTCAATTTGACTATCTTATATACTATTCAATTAGAACTCAGAAGCGGAGCTTAAAAGTGGATAAGGGTAGGTAATAGATAACTGAATCATATCCTATTGGTTAGAGATAACTAACCTAATCCTTGCACATGATGCAAAATAAGAATAACTTGTACTATTGGCTTGACAAAGTAGGGCTGTGGATTGCTGACTCAGTGCTGTGCTTGATGATATCATGAGTCTGGGTATGCCCATCATGTGACTTGTCATGTGATGTGGCTGTGTAAGTCACATGACCTGTAGAGGCTTGAGTTAAAAAGAATAAAGAGATAAATAATGAAAAAATAGAAATAAAATAAAGGAGATATGTAGCATTTATAACACATACTACCACTGACTCTAGAGCATATGTCAAAATTGAAGGATCAATGATCTTTATCATACTCATCTATATTGATAATGCTATGTTTCTTGACAATTATTAAAAAAAACTCCTTAATTGTAAAAAGAAATTCATGAAAAAATGAATCATCATACTTGAATAATATGACTATACAAAGAAAGTTGCAGAATATTTCAATTTAACAAACTATCATAATACTTCTACTCCTCTACCATCTGGATATTCTCTTCACCCTCCACAGATCAATCTAACCTATAATTACACTCTCAATATCAATCTGTTATTAGCTCTCTCCTATATATAATATCAGAAACTCAACCTGACTTGGCTTATTCAGTAATCAAGATGTCATAATTTTTATCTAATCCAATTAAAGAAGATCTTGACAAGACATTATATATTGTTTGCTATCTATCCTTTACAACATCACACTCCTTAACATATTCAAATCAAGGAAAAAATAATGAACTTCTAGCCTTTTGTAATACTGATTGGGCAGGTGATAAAGAAACACCATGCTCTACTACTAGCTATATCTTGTTCTTAGCCAATGCTTCAATTTCTTGAATCTTTTATTAACAGAAACATATTCAAATTTCCTCTATAGAAGTAGAATATTGTGCAATAACAGAGACTGTTATGAATGCTATGTATCTCCTCTATTTTATTTCTATTTTTTCCACTATTTTTCCTCTACTTGTTTCTTTATTTCCTTTAACTTGAGTCTCCATAGGTCACATGACAAGTCACATGATGGGCACATCCAAATCCATGATGTCATCAATGACATCACAGCTTAGATCCATTAACATAGCCAATGACCTAGATTCTTATCTCTTATCACTTATCTATGATATCATATCCTTAACCCTGGCATAACCCTTATCTTGAGATAGTGACTCATCAAGGCACAGCACTGGCTCATCACTCAGTCAGCAACCTACAGCCTTGCTTTGTCAAGCTAATAATACAAGTCACTCTTATTTCATATCATATGTAAGAGTTAGGTTAGTTATCTCTGACCAATAGAATATGATCCAGTTATCTGTTATCTACCCTAATGTATTTTTAAGCTCTGCTTTGGAGTTCTAATTGAATAGTATATAAGGTAGCCAAACTAGAGATATATCTTCCAGTTTTATTCTCTTTGGAATTCCTTCCACTTCCTATTGGATAATCTCTATTGTCTAGAGATATAGTAATGAATTCCCTGGACATCCTGACTCAGGTTAATGCTTACTTCAGCATCCCTGCCTATTGTCTTATTAGCAAGTGACTGATATTGCCCTTTAAAGTCAGTAAAGATTCAAATAGTAAGTTGGTTATTTCAAAGACAGCCAAACAACTTCAATGGGTCAGAAATATATTTGAAGAATTTTATATTCCTTTATCTCCAATACCTCTCTACATTGACAACCAAGGAGCTATATTTTTAGCCTCTAATCCTATTCAAGAAAAATAATCAAAATATATTTAAAAAGATAAATATATTAGAGAAGCAATTCAGTTTGAAGAAATCAAACTATACTAGATAGAAATCAAAGAACAATATGCAGATATTTTCACCAAAGATCTTACTAAAGATTTGTTTTTACAAGGCTGCAAGAGTCTTATTTTATTTCCATTTCAATCATAATTAGTAAGGAGGAGTGTTGAAATCATAGTATGTTATTGTTTCATATCTATGATCTAGATCTTGGATCCATTAGGAACCATAAATCATATATGTACACTAATCATAATTATTTATATAGAAAAAATCACTTTATAGACTTTGTCCTTAAAGGAATTCTCTAGACTTTTCATAGTTTTTCTATTATCTTATCTTTGTATAGATATAAATAGAACAGATGGACTGGTATTTTGTCATGGATAAATACCAATACTATGATCTTGGTTCTATATTTCTCACTCTTCTATATTAAGATATTCTTATATATATGTATTTAGAAGTATGTCTATCCTATAGTGTTTCATATATATATATGTACAAATAATATCTGCTGTATATAAATCAGTCCTTATGGCTTAGTTACAGCAAGTCCTCTATATTACTTCTTTTACCATTTCCATTATCTGTTAAACCTTGCTCCAGAAGTCTCATCAAACTACCCTTAGTAACAACTTCACTACTAGTCTACCACAAGTCACTAAGTGAGTTTCTCCACTTATTAGACATTTCCTTTATATCTTTCTGCATTAGAATATTAGCAAATTCCAATAAAGACAAGTAATCAAAGTTGAGAAGATAGTTATCAGTTCTATATTTTTATATTATATATTAGAGTGGAGCCACAATGCTTATCTATGACATCATAAGAGATAAGATAAAAGATAAGATAGAAGTAAATGAAAATTGATAGAAAAGTATAATAGAAATTAAAGATAAAAGATACTAGATAAAACCATAAGGCTATAATGTCATGGATCTAGCTCCAAGTCATATACTAGAGTCTAGGCTATATTGAAATATTAGCTGAAATATTATCAGGAACTACAAGAATTAGTATATCTAATTAAATTCTGATCAAATTCTAACCAATTTCCTTTTATGATGATCAGTTAGGATCCTGGCTGACTATTAAGATAATAATCCTAATCAAGTGTAGTCAGTCAAATCTAATCCTGACCAAGTCCTGACTGATTTCCTTTTATGGCAATTGATTAGGATCCTGACCAACTATTAATGATTGATAGGACTCAAATCATTCTAATTCAAGTGCTATAAATAAAGATGACTCAACATTAATCAAACTACCACAGTAATTCACAGCCATGATAGTGGGGTCAGTCAGCACTTGATTATAAATCAAACTAGAACATTCTAGTGTGCTGATTCATATGGCTATGTTCTTTAATATTCAAGTTAGATATCCCTTTATATTAGACTTATATATAAAAACATATAAATACCTGATTACTATATAAACAGGATATTCTGTATTGTTTTAGATATTGAGAATTCTATCTCTCTTTCTTTCCTCTTTATTTAAAACAACCAACTTACTATTTAAATCTTACTAGACTCCAAAGAGCAATATCAATGCTTGTAATAAGACAATAGGCTAGGAACACTGAAGTAAGTATTAATCTAAGTCCAGGTATCTAGGGAATCTACCACTATATCTTCAAGCAATATGCATTATCCAATAGAAAGTAAAGAAGAATAAGACTGGAAGGTGCCTCCAGTTTGGCTGCCTTATATACTATTCAATTAAAACTCCAAAACAGAGCTTGAATGTACATTAGGGTAGGTAATAGATAACTGGATCATATTCTATTGGTCAAAGATAACTAATTTAACTTCTGCATATGATGTAGGATAAGAGTGACTTATGCTATTGGCTTGACAAAGCAGGGCTGTGGATTGTTGATTGAGTGATGAGTCAGTGCTGTGCTTGATGAGTCACTATCTTGAGATAAGGATTGCACCTGGATTAAGGATATAATATCATAGATAAATAATAAGAGATAAAAGTCTAGATTATTGGCTGTGTTGATGGATCTAGGCTTGTGATATCATTGATGACATTATGGGTCTGGATGTGCCCATCATGTGACTTGTCATGTGATGTGGCTGTGTAAGTCATATGACCTATAGAGACTCAAGTTGAAGGAAATAAAGAGACAGATAAAGGAAAAATAGTAGAAGAATGGGAATAAAATAAAATAAAATAAAATAAGGGAGATATATAGTGTTCATAACAATACTATAGATAATCAGCAAGTAGATCTTTTTTCTGAAACTCTTATTGCTGTAACTGCATACCTAGTGAAGAAGAATATATCTTATCTCTTTCACTAGAAGGTTTATTAGTAAGTATTGTTTGTAGCTTGGTGTCATATCCCATCCTCTGATGTGTTCCTGCCCTCTTTGGCCATCTCTATCCTTGGATATCCACTACTGCTTAGCTATTGTGCCAGATTTGACTCAAAGTTATCTCTATCCCTGGACTAGTGATCTAGCCACTCAAGTTAGTGCCTGTATCATTCCTTTTATATCCTTCCAATTCTTTTCCATTCTTGCTTATATTTTATGATATTTCTTAGGATCTCCATTTCTTCATAACCTTTTTGACCATTTGATAGATTCCTCCACCCTTTGCTCCATATGATTCTTTCATTTCATTCTGTACTCTATATCTACCTCCATACATATATAAATCATTACCTCTTCTGTATTATTCTTCAGTATGAATATTAACTAAGTTCTCTCCTTATTCTTGTTCAACCTCTACTCCTCTCCTATCTCTTTGTAATTCTGAAATATGAAAACAGAACCTCTATAAAGATGCAACACATATGTCCTACATCAAGTCCTTATCCCCTATATACCTTTGCTCTGTTATCCTCTGTCAGACTTCATTCACCTTCATGCTTACCTTCCCCTATTGTGCTCTTCTCCAGTAAGACTTGATACTTGGCTAGATAGAAGTCTGAAATGCCATTGAATATGATACAAGTGTACTATCAAGTGTAGAAAGATGTATAAACAAATGAAAAGTATAACATTAACTGTCCTTTAGGGTAGGCAATTGCCCACTATCCTTACCATTGTAGTTATTAGGTTAATTTGGTAGATTTAGTATACTTCAATATATCATGCATTATAACCCACAAGGAGTGGTGTACAATCAGGACTTACATCCAGACAGCCCATTCAGGAGCCTTGGACTTTAGAGCAGTTCTGTGTTGAACACTCTATTCTTTTTTCCTTTGCCTTCAATTGATTGACCCAGTGTGTCTATTCCTCTGCACTCAACTCCTACCTCACCTTTTGTCATCTCCATGGTCTGGATCCCATCACTATTTGGATGCTGGTAGGGCCACATCACTTGCGGCTGCGGGTGTCCCACCTCATCAGATCCAGGCGATCAGGCGGTGGAAATCGGATACTTTCCAGCAGTACGTCCGTTGCAATCCCGCCTTGCTCCAAGCCATACTCTTCGAACCTCGCACGCCATCTGACTCTCCGTTTTCCGCCACTTGATCTCGTACTTCTCTCTCGTCTTTTCTTCTTTCCTTCTCCTTCTCCTTTTTCTCGCCTTCCTTTCCTTTCTCCCCCCCTCCCACCCCTTTCTAGACATTAACAGGGTCCGTTCGTGTCGTGTTGTTTACTCACACTACTTTCTGTTCGTAGTGTCTTCTCCGCCAATTTTAGGACTGGGCCCTCGTGGTTGTGGTCCGTATCACCTGGCTATCTCAACCCATGGGCTCATTTGACCAATTAGCGTAGACATGTTACCTCTTGTTCGCTGTTTGATATGACCACCTTACTTCCATGACTGGAAATTTTCATTGTGCAAAATCATTGAATTCACCTTGGCTGAGATTAGATCTACATCTTTGTCGGAGATCAGCTGGCCACACCGCACGGTGAAACAGCGGCTTCAAGTAGGCATTAGATCTCAACTAACATGGAAGGAACTGGGACTTGCTTCTTTTTTTTGGGCGCAGGAGAGTTGTCAGCTGAGATCGGGAATCGGGTCGCTCACATATAAGAACAAGGTAAGTGACCCACAATCTTAAGACCGTAGACGATGATTGAGAGGGAATGGGTAAGGGAACAGTCGTCGATCGAGAGGCTTTCGATCAATTGACGCTTGTCACAGATGCAGGCCGCGCGTGACAACGTCCACTCGCTTCTTGAGCAATGCAATGTTCCATATCAAGTCATCCCATTCGACAACAAATTGTATCAAGAATGTATTGACGACGCGATTCAACGTCGCTATCCAGTGGACGGCATTCCATCCTTACGGACTTACGTGGGGCACGGGGTAGTCTATGCTGCGACTGCTGGGAGGCATATCCGTCATCGTCCAACTCAGATATGGATGGCACTCTTCGTGGGATGCGCCATTTTCGTGGACGACGTGGACGAATATTTCCCAGAAGAGATACCCAGCATTTATCTCTTTCATGATCGGTTTATTCGCAAGGAGCAACAACCGCATGATATCCTGGAAACATTCGCAGATATTATGCGTCGTACGTCGGAATTTTATCAACCTCTCGCCTCTCATTTTATCATCACTTCGGCACTGAATCTTGTGGCCGCCAACATACTGGAGCATGAAACGAGGTCGATGAAGGTGCTTCCGTCGGTTCGTTTGCTAATTTGCCTCTGAGAATGATCAACAGATCTCGGGCTTTGCACGAAAATATCCGGTCTACCAACGGATCCTGTCTGGCTGGTCAGAAACGCTCGGATTCATGATTTTCCCAAAGGAAATCCCTGTCAAGGATTACATTCAGGCGATTCCAGAGATCAGGTTGTTCATAAACAACGTCAAGTATTTGCTGTTTACTATCTAGCATGGTCACCTCACCGACCATTCACTTCAGCGACATACTATCCTTCTATAAGGAAGAGCTAGTGGGTGAGCCGACTAACCACATCTCAACGCTAGCTGCTTGCACCAACAAATCAAAGCTGGAAATACTTACTGGACTGAGGGAGACGACAATGCGCATCTATGAGACAATCCCAAAAATACTGGAGGGATCCCCGATGGCCTACGAAGCGTTTGAGTGTTATGTGGCTGGATATTTTTATTTCCATACTTCACTGCCAAGGTACCGGTTGGAAGACTTAGATTTGTAAATACAAACAGAAATGCTTGTGCTCGTAGGGAACATGCACACCAGCTATGTATTACGGTGCGTTTTTAGGAGTCTGTCTGGATTGTAATTCCCACTACGTTTACGTAGAGGGTTTTCATGATTTTTCGTTCTTTGCAGGTAAAAGCTCATCGGCATGGAAATTATTTGTACGTCCTTGTTACTGTTTCCTTTTCGGGGATGTCTTGTCCGTTTGTTGGCTGTCTCTTGTCAGTAACTTTCTTTCTCCTGTCACGACATCGAGGATTAGATTCATAATGTATTTTTGTACTACGAATTTTTGGGCATCACATACCATGACGTGCCGCTCAACAGTGTGATACGTAGCGGGTCATGCCACTTTTTGTGGCCCTTTTCCTATTATTCAGGAGCTTACTTAAGAGTACTAAGGCATACGGCCAGAGATTGTTCGCCTCTTGATTGGCCTAGCTATAGTTTGGCACTCTAGATCACGTGCAGTATAGTATGTATCTTGCCGCTCCTCGTCTAGATAAGAGTAGTTTACCTTGTCCTCGCACCGCATAGTCGCCCTATAGATCGTGGTCTAGTTCTGCTCACCTGATCTCTCAGTGTTACCCGCCGCTGACCACGGTGGGTTTCCAGCCTGATGTTTTCTTCTGCCAAGATAAACATTCATGTGCAACCTCACGCAGATGACCCCATAAAATATTCTTATCTGGCAGCCATGGTCAATGATTCTGGACCGGGCCTACTAGGCAGGACCTCTCCCGAGTCACGTCATGACTCGGAGTGACTCCCATTGCCCATCACAAAAATGGATGGTCGTCTGAGCACGGACCCGCAGGCGGACTCGGACGCCTCGCACACACCGCATGCTGATGCCAGTGTCGGTGATGAGGACGCAGGGAGGACGGGCCAGTGGATAGGCACAGCGACCGTCGTCGGACCTTCGGGCATAATGCCTTCCGTCCTAGAACCGTTCAAAGAGGGGGGTGTGGGTGAAGACTGGGAGATATACATCCTATATGCGATGTGGGTTCACCCTGCCCACAGGGGCAAAGGCGTTGGGACCGAGTTGGTCAAGGCATGTTTGGAGTGGGCGCGGACGAACGTCGACGTCAAGTTCTCCAGCGAGAACAGTGGAGACTTTGAGAAGGTGGTAGTTCTGCTTGTCTACGAGGACAACGTCTCTGGGCGTGTACTTTATTCCAGGACAGGGTTCACTAACTTAGAGGGGATGGCGGCAAGGAAGGGGGAAATGTGAATGTTTACTAGAATATAAAGACACGAGACGCACACTGGTAGATAGTACCCCAACTGTTTGTACGATCCCTGACATGCATTCGATAAGTCCTCTCTATATAGTTTCAGTTTAGTGGTTCACGAGGGTGCTTGCGGTGTCCAATTAGATACTCGTTATGATCCTCGAGAGCCAATTCGTCGAGCCTTTTCTTCGTTGCAGCCTTTGACCTATTGACGCTGTATAGCTAATCCTATGGCAGGAAGAAGTGACATGGAGGTCCCAGCTGTTGCAGATATGCGCCATCAGACCTTGGGCCACACAAAAGGTAGCAATTGCAACATACTTCCATGCCGAGCGCACAAGGGGAGAACCCGGTTGCAGGTCCTAGTTGCCAATCTGCATGACATGCCATCAAGGCCCGCCAGTATAATGTTGCGCCTTGCGAGACAAACAAATGACCGAGACGGAGCGGTGAAATGAGTGGCCAGTGGTGAATCAATACCACAAGCACTTACTCCAGAACGGATCCACAGTTATCTCTGTAAAAATGCGTGCGTCAGGAGTCGTGAAAATAGACAAAATAAGGCGCGACATACCAGCAAGTGGTGCCATAATTGTTTTAGGACTGGACTGGCGCAGGGAGTTGCACTACATGATGTGCACATCTGGAGGCTTCAACACTACGCGAGTATCACAAGGAGAACAGGGCGGTCAAAATGGGAAAGCGTTGAGAATCGAACGTGCTGCTCAGAGGCCCGAGTCGCGCCCACAACAAGTCAGTCTGCACACTTGCTTGCTCTAGCCTGTTATCAGCCTCAGTCCCCAAGCCTGGAGATTGTTGGAAACGGTCACGGCGTGCAAATATGGTTTACCATCTTACTCATCCGATGTCGTAATGGGCTCACGACACGGAGCTAGTAGTCTGAAACGGGTCGGACGTCTGATGTGGAAGGGACCGCTGTCTGGCACTAAGCCGGCATTTCCCGGCTGAACCTTAGGGACTCCGAACACTCCTGGGCTCTGTGTCCGTGAATTCATACTATACGGTCAAACTGAACATATCATGACGATAATGTACATAAAGTGATCCTTGGTTCCATGGTATAGTGAGCAGGTAAATCTACGTATATAGATTGTCATGCAACTGTTAAGAAAAAGGGTAATGAGTAACGGTCCTGCCGAAACGACCATATCACTCCAAAGTTGGCACGCATCAGAGGAAAGCGCCGGCAAGCGGCCCTGCCTCGTTTTGTGGACCACCATCGGGCCGCGCTTACGCGTGGTAAAGAGCGCACGCTCGAGAGAGGCAACATCGAGGACAAGGACATTGCTCTGGAGTTCTGGGTGCAGAGGTCGTTGTGAACCTGCAAAGACGGGCCGTCGAGAGGAACGGAGGGCGGGCGGCGAACGAGGGTCAGGGTAAGGGCAAGGGCAAGAGGAGGCATAAATTGAAGGGACAGAACACGCACGCGAGATGAATAGTCATACTAGTTTGCATTTCCTCGAGACGCTGCATGATCGCTTGAACGCCATGTCCCACGAGTACGACATTGTTGGACACCGTTTCTAAATCTGGGCTGACGAGACCACTATCCAAGGCGGTCAGCATGACGAGACGTGGAGACAGACAGGCTCGAACATGCGTTCCCAAGGACACGCCTTAAGACGGATCGAACGATGCGTGGCATTTTCACGTTCGGTATCACCGAATTGATTACGGGTCCAGGGTAACATTGACAAGCTATCATGCAACTACGGGAATGACGGGAAAGGGGGGTAGAAGATGGGTGAGGAGGGGCCCAAACGACCCATCAAAAACGAGGACTCTCTTTTTCCTGCACACTCAGTCAACCGGCGAGGTGGACAACGAATTTTGGAACTGCATACCTCGTCAGTATCCTCGAACCATAAATTTTAGGGTGTGAATGTCTCTGTAGTAACATCAGGTTCCAAATCTCGTGAACGCCTCCCGACTGTCCAAAAGCCTTGGAGAATTCGGAAAATACAAAAATTTCAGTATGGCCAAGGCGCCGCTGGCGTAATGATTCTGAACACCAGGTAGTTACGACAGAGTACTTGGCCACTGCCAATGAGATAGCACCTTGTTACGTGTCCCGACGTTTTCTCTGTCACTGACCGAAGGTTCAATCCCTTGCATGGTCGATTCGTTGAAGATGTGAGCTACCTCTACCGAGCACCGCACAATCTTCGAGCGATGCCGTGTCTATATACCTGTGACGACGTATTGGTAGCCATCCTCTACTTGCCATCGTGGCTCCCCGGGATGTCATTTAAGAAAGAGATGAAGATGGCACGTGCATGCTCAAAGCAATACGTGGAAGGGACTTATGGTCACGCTCTTCAAAAGGTGGTATGATCGGTTCACTATGTTTTGTATATATACGCTGATTACTTGCTAGGTTGGTGGAAGCGCTGCACCCTCGATGGTACACGACGGACTACGACATTATGAAGCGAAGGGAATCCTTCCCAATGAATCATGGATGGAGCCACTCATGCATGCATCTGCTACCGCATTTTTGGGTGCGCTTCACTTAGCTTCTACGAGAGAAACTGCCTGTTCATGTATGCTATTCATTTCCAGCTGCATCAGAGACTGTATGTAATACAAGACCCATGTGGCGATTTTCATTGCTAAGAAGGTATTGAAAGATAGTCCCATGCAGTTCTGATGAAGTTCTCTCTTATGATGATAGTGAACATGGAAGCTCAGGGAAAAGCACAGATGCAAATTGATGCTGTAGTGGGCAGGGAAAAGATTACCGACAATAGACGATCGGCCTTCATTACCCTTCATAGATGCCATTTTTCGGGAAATACTAAGATACAACCCCATCGCTCCTCTTTGTGGGTACCTTATTCCTTGGTTATTTTTCTTTAT